>JAYKKM010000416.1:2120000-2445000 GCA_035772405.1 Chrysogorgia sp. JL179-B06 | reverse complement strand
TATATATATATATATATATATATATACACTGGATCCAGAGAAGTTTGACCCAAAAACATATATATATGTCGTCCATTAATTGTGCACGTGGGAATAATGATACAAGAACACATACATCAGATGACGTGCACGTTGCTCATGGTTGAATTAATTAAAATAAAAACATTGTCGGTGATTTTGAGTTTGCTTATTGCATGTTTACTAAACGCAAGCGATTTGAGAGAATAGCACACTCGAACATCACATGATTTGCACGTTAAATTGATAGCTCTTGTAGTCTCTAGCACCATGGTTTACATGAGTGAAGATTTACGCTGGCTAGTCGTTATCTATCGGTTCCAGAATAACATACATCCATCTGATATTGCGAGAATGCTTCATCTTTCACTTTCAACAGTGAAGCGAATAATTGCAAGGTTTAATTTAATTAACTGGTTCTGTCTCAACGATGAGAATAGGTCGCCCCCCATAAGTATGTTGTTAACGAGGTCTCAGATGCTCATATTATTTGAATACATCCTGAGTAAGGAGACGACATACTTAAAAGAAATGACCCATGAGCTCAACGACGTTACAGGTTCATTGCTTACAATTCAAAGTATGCAATACCTATTGAAAAGATTTGGATACTCACGAAAGAAAGTAAGTACGAAGTTTAACGTTTATAGCTGGCAATTCAAAAAGCTTAAGAATCGGTAGATTGAATCCACTTAATTTTAAATATTCATACCAGATGTCGCATACGCTTAAATTGTCCCTGCATTCTTCAATGATGAATTATAATCAAATTGAATTAAGTGTATATGCAATTAAACCAAAGTCTCGCGCTGAGTAAACAGAAAACTGTTAAATACTAGAAGTAGTGCTGCATGAAAGGTCCTACGTTAGAAAACTTGCATTTTCGGATTTCCTTGACTAGCTACGGCAATAATAAACTGGGCAAACTTGTAGTGCAAATTACATGTATAAGAACACTCGCATCCATGAATCAAAAATAAATTAGGTCTTGGACAGTTTTATTAGTTTCTCGCAGCTTTTCTTGCTCCACTGGCAACTCTTCCCTGTATGGCGCTGGCTAAAATAGACAAGTTTTCCATTCGGACGAAAGGCCAAGCAAATGCAGATATTCTACATATAAAGTGCGTACATTACAAGGCTCCAAAATGTATACATATTCAGTGTTGTTTTATCAACAAGATTTAGTAGTTAAATATCTACCAAGTACATTTAATAGTGTTTTTAAATGTTGCATCACATGTTGCATGAATGGACTCGAATGATGTTTTGCTAGGTTTGTCGCCTTCGATGAATATTTAAAATTAAGTGGATTCAATCTACCGATTCTTAAGCTTTTTTGAATTGCCAGCTATAAATGTTAAACTTCGTACTTACTTTCTTTCGTGAGTATCCAAATCTTTTCAATAGGTATTGCATACTTTGAATTGTAAGCAATGAACCTGTAACGTCGTTGAGCTCATGGGTAATTTCTTTTAAGTATGTCGTCTCCTTACTCAGGATGTATTCAAATAATATGAGCATCTGAGACCTCGTTAACAACATACTTATGGGGGGGCGACCTATTCTCATCGTTGAGACAGAACCAGTTAATTAAATTAAACCTTGCAATTATTCGCTTCACTGTTGAAAGTGAAAGATGAAGCATTCTCGCAATATCAGATGGATGTATGTTATTCTGGAACCGATAGATAACGACTAGCCAGCGTAAATCTTCACTCATGTAAACCATGGTGCTATAGAGACTACAAGAGCTATCAATTTAACGTGCAAATCATGTGATGTTCGAGTGTGCTATTCTCTCAAATCGCTTGCGTTTAGTAAACATGCAATAAGCAAACTCAAAATCACCGACAATGTTTTTATTTTAATTAATTCAACCATGAGCAACGTGCACGTCATCTGATGTATGTGTTCTTGTATCATTATTCCCACGTGCACAATTAATGGACGACATATATATATATATATATACATAAAATATCTAGAAATATTACAAAATATCATAAAATATCTAGAAATATATGGTTTCACTTTCTGGTCATCAAAATGATGCAAGCTGATTGGCTCATCCCTCGGGCTGTACTGAAAGATCATGGGCAGGATAATTTTACTGTAAAGACCTTCATCTCGGTGGTCAGTAGTTCTTTAAAATAATAATTAAATCATAATTGTAGTTGTAAATTTATTCTTTTATGAAGAAAAGTCCCATTTACAAATAAAAACTAAAATAAACTAAAAATAATTGAAGTAATTACAACGTTCAAGACCTATAGGTTAATTTCTTGAAGTATATTAATAAAGAAAATAAAAAAAATTACAATCATTCCACTCGGTAATAAAAAAAAACCTGGATTTTTGCGTGTCTAGTTCGTTTTACAAGCAGGAACCCTATAACTCGAGCAATAAAATACGAGTTGACAATGTTATTTGAACATTGAGCTTACGAGCAAGAAAATGAACAAATATCTGAACTGTGACAAGAGACCACCGACCGCCATAGACTTAGACCTCGACCTCACAAGACAAAATAGTGTTAAAAATGATGAAAAAAAGAACCAGAAACCACGATAGCAAATTCCACCCAGTTTGTTTGATCTGTATGAGGAAAGTATTTTCCTTCATTTTGTCCACACAGACATTGTACTTTTGTCGCTCGGTGTGTAGGGTGGGCTGGTAAAATTTGCAGGTTTGCAGGTTGGACACATATCACTCAAGTTAAACCGAAAATAGATTTAGGCGTTTTACACGTTTTCCTGAAGTGTTTTACAGTTATCTTTAGAGTTGTATTTAAGATATAGTGAGCTGATGAAGAGTTGTGAAAGAGCAGGACGTGACCAGAAAGGCGGGAGTGATTTGCAGAATGCAGACTGCAGAACGCAGGGTTAGAACACTCGTAAGGCGGGGAGGTTAGGATCTTTGTTGTTTTGGGGTTGTTTTGTCATTCAGAGATTTCACGCACAAATCTATAGCTTGGGTGACTTGTGTCCAACCTGCAACCTGCAACCTGCAAATGTTTCCAGCCGGTGTAGGGTTGAAGTCCTCAGGCAAATACATGTACATTCCCATTCATACTTTACATGTATTTCACATTCAGTTAACAAGTAATCATCGGTGATGTCTTAATTTACCCATTTACAATGCTTATCGTTTTTAGATATTGACTTCATTATGCCCAAAACATCGAGTCAGTTTGGGAAGGCATGTTATTTTGATTAATGTTAGTCCTCTGGAGTATGGAAATGTGTTATTTGTACCCAATGCTGATGCACAATTACCTCAGGTAAGGATTAAGGCAATGTTTAGAATTTAAGTTTACAAATTTATTAGCTACAACCATTCCACCCATTGCTTAGTCGCGAATACAACTGCCGTTTCATTGCTCATTTCGTCGCGAGCAATGAAAGGGCAGCTGTATTTGCAGGCTGTACCATTACCAGGTCGTTGTTGGTTTGTGGGCTGTTGCTACGCTGCTTTATTGGAATCTGTCTACTATCGTATCATGTGGATCTTAATATAAATATGTTGTAAGTTGTAGTCTTTTAATAATGGTGTTCACTTTTAAGTTTGGCAAGAAGTGGATCTGAATTGGCAGATCTTTCAGTTCAAAGATAAATATATACAGTATAACTTGCTGTTGTAGTGAAAGCTACGTATGCTGCATATCATACTGTATGTCCATTTACTAGGTATTAACCAAAGAAGCGGTTCTACAATCAATGGAAATGGTTTTACTTAGCCATAAAAGGTAATTTTTACATCATTGATCATTTTCAGGGAAGGTGCAAATGTAGACATGCCGATGAATCTGAGTGAATTGGTGATTTATAGACAGGCAAACATGTTGTTAGATAAACAAAGGCAGAGAGAGCAATGAGCGGACGGACAGACGGACGGACGGACGGACGAGCAGGCAGGCGAGCAGGCAGGCGAGCAGGCAGGCGAGCAGGCAGGCGAGCAGGCAGGCGAGCAGGCAGGCGAGCAGGCAGGCGAGCAGGCAGGCGAGCAGGCAGGCGAGCAGGCAGGCGAGCAGGCAGGCGAGCAGGCAGGCGAGCAGGCAGGCGAGCAGGCAGGCGAGCAGGCAGGCGAGCAGGCGGGCGAGCAGGCGGGCGAGCAGGCGGGCGAGCAGGCGGGCGAGCAGGCGGGCGAGCAGGCGGGCGAGCAGGCGGGCGAGCAGGCAGGCAGGCGAGCAGGCAGGCAGGCGAGCAGGCAGGCGAGCAGGCAGGCAGGCAGGCGAGCAGGCAGGCGAGCAGGCAGGCGAGCAGGCAGGCGAGCAGGCAGGCGAGCAGGCAGGCAGGCGAGCAGGCAGGCAGGCGAGCAGGCAGGCAGACGAGCAGGCAGGCAGACGAGCAGGCAGGCAGACGAGCAGGCAGGCAGACGAGCAGGCAGGCAGACGAGCAGGCACAAACACAAACACACAAACACACAAACACACAAACAAACAAACAAACAAACAAACAAACAAACTGATATACAGACAGATACAGTGATGGTAATGCTGGCACATTGAAAACAAATTATTCTTGGTTTGATTCACCCTGTCTTATTATGATTCTCTTTTTTTCCAGAGATTTTCGAGTTGGTTTTAACAGTCTGTGTGCCTTTGCGTCTGTCAACCATCTACACTTGCATGCGTTTTATTCCCCACATGTCTTGCCAGTCGAGAAAGTGGTAGGTTACTTGAAGTCAAGTTGTGTTTATGTCAAGTGGTATCAGAATAACTTCGTTTCAAGTAGTTTTGTTAATGTTAAGGAATTGCAGCTTGATGTTTCTCCTCGAGCGAAGTTGTTTATTTATAAATCTCGAAAGTAACCTTGTTCTGCCACTTTAGTTAGGGTTGGGGTTAGAGTTCAGGGGGGTTGGTGTCATTGTTTAGGATGGCAAATACTGTTTAAGGTTGAGGGATTATTGTGTCGGCGAGCGGGCGACAACTGCGAAGTAAGAGTGTGACAATTCAATGTTCCCGTCGTGCATGCGATAAGCGCAGGATAATTACTGTAAAATTACCAACCTGGAATTGTGTTTCCGTTCACGCCTGCGCAATGAACTTTCACACGCTTAATTTAGCCCGGGCTGAAATTTTTGAGCGATTACATGGGACATTTAGGCCCGGGCTGAAAATTTCGCCATGTAATCGTAACGTCAATTTTTATGGGATTTGTTTATGAGGCCGGATTGAAACTTCATCCTTAAAGTCTCCATGTAATCGGCCCCTTCGGAATCTCACCGTTTCCCTTGAGACCAGTCATAAACGACCAGTCGTTTTCCTTGGGACCAGTGTTTATTGTTACTTTTTGTGTAACTGTAACGGCCACCAGTTACTTTTCAAATCACAGTCACAAATTGTATTTGGTCATAAATTGTATTTTAATCACAAATTGTATTTTAATCACAAATTGTATATTTGGACTATTCAACGACAATACAGGGTGTATAAAAAAAAACGCAACCTTTAGAAATTAACCTATTGTCATAACTGCATAACAAATTGTCAAAGTACTAATTAGTCATATCATCAGTTCGAATAAAAATGGTTCAACTGACCATAGAGCAACGAGTTTTTACATTGAGTAAGTACATTGAGTTTCGGTATAATGTAAAACAGTAAAAACTCGTTGCTGTGTGGTCAGTTGAACCATTTTTATTCGAACTGATGATATGACTAATTAGTACTTTGACAATTTGTTATGCAGTTATGCTCCTTCATACGATTAGAAGCTATTTTAAATTCCCAGGAGCATAAAATCTTGTGCTTAACAACAATAGGTTAATTTCTAAAGGTTGCGTTTTTTTATACACCCTGTACAATGTAACCGATGTCTTTGCTAATTTTAATACAGTACTCCAAATCAATTTATGTAACTTGTAACTAATAACAAATGCCTTAAAGGGGAACTGCAGTAAAAAACATAAAATGTCTTTAAGTATAATGTTAGTTTGCAATGTTAATAGTTTTACGGTATCTGCTCTCGGTATCTCTTTTACGTGATCTGTCATGCAGTTTTAAAATGTGTCGACAATGTGAAACTCGATGTTTTTTCCAAAATTATTGTTGACCCAAAAATAAGTTGTGACCTTGCATTATTTACATTCATTTGTGGGATAACCTTTCTTGTATTTTTTGCTTTCACTGGCAATTACATACTTGAACTGGCAATAATCTAAACTTGAAATAGCGTGATATATTTTTATTTTTTTGCCTTAATGTTGTTCTTTACAACCTATATTCCATCAAATTTAATTTCTCTATCACACGGTCAACTAAAAAGGACTGGGATATACCTATATGTCAGACTCCATGGCATGATGCACTACTGATCAATGACATCTCCGCTGTACACGGAGTTTGAGCCGCCGAGCAAACTCTAAAATGTCGGTGTCCAGCAGAATGAAAACGTTATTTCTCGAGTACAAGAGCAGATATCGTCAAATTGTTAACATTTCTAAACATAACATTTGAAGCCCCTCGATTTTATTTGTTTTATGACTACAGTTTCCCTTTCAAATAACTCAAACTATAATAAATAGGTAACTGTGGCACTGGTTTACATCGTACGTATATATTGTGTATATTCAAATAATTTGTTTGTACTGTTTATTATTTATTTTTCAGAAAGTATCCTGTATTTCTAGAGGTTTTTATGAAACTGTAGATTATCCAATCAAAGCTTTTGTTTTTGAATGTTCTGACGCCACCAACGTAGCATTTGTAGCCAGGTAAGAAATGGTATATATTGGGGGGGGGGGGGGGGGGCAGTATACAGGGTTTGATAATCTGGCACCTCGTTGTTTTCAGATACGTACCACTTAGGGGCTACATGGTTTCGAGTGCAATTTGGAAAAAACATGCACAAGTGAGTTTTTCAAAAACCTATCAAAATACCACGAGTCCGAAGGACAAGTGCTATTTGAGGGCTTTGAAAAACTTACGAGAGTGTGATTTTTCAAATTGCACGATTTTTCAAATTGCACGAGAAACCCATATGTACTTCTAGTACGTATTCCATATAAGGAAGTGGCCGACAAGCAAATAGAAGGCATTGACGAGCAAATAGAAGGCATTGACGAGCAAATACATGGCACTCGTACCAGCCCGCTGGATGTGGGATTATTAACACGTTACGATATGTTCGATTATCCGCTCTTTTTAAGAAAACTACATTCGCTAGCCTGATAAGCTGTACGCATATTGTAAACAGATAATTTATCTTAGTTTTAATATAATATTGTTGCTTTGGGAGTTGATTATTTCTCAAGAAAACTTCGTCGAAGACAGCCGAAAGTTCGTGTTTTTGTTTACAAGATGGTGTCAGTATTACGAAAATTATATTTTTGGGCATGTTCGATTATCCGCGTTTTTAAAGAGAACTAAGTTAGCTACCGGGATAAAGCCGTACGTATATTGTAAATAGATCATTTAACTTTCCTTTGACATATTCTATAGCTTTGGGGGTGGTTTATTTCTCAAGAAAACGTTTGCCAAAGGGTTATGTATCAGTCAAATCCAAGCATGCCCATCCCCCCCCCCCGGGCCAACCCCCGGCATTTGACATTTTTTTCCAAAATGCTGCTAATTCCCCACAGTGGGGATGAAATGCAGTTGCAAATGCCCCGCGGTGGGGCGAAAAATCTGTGGCAAATCCCCGGCCCTGGGTGAAACATGAAAGCAATAACAGCAATATTCAGTGTTTTTAAATATCAAATTATTATATATAAATACTATTTACAAGGCAGGTATTAACCTTTACCTTCTAGGTATGTCATTCTGCTAAATTTGTCCCCCGTGCGCGGTCAAGGTAGTCTTTAGTCTTCCCGCGCGGCCATAAACGACATCGTACATGTTTTCGAAAACAAGAGCAGTCTGAGTCATGGATGAAGCTTTGAAATCGACATTTAAAATTAAAAGAAATTGAATTTATTGTAATTGAAATTTTAATCAAGTACCAAAAAGCCATGAACAAACAACAAAACAAATCCTGTTTTCAATTGACAAAAAAATCCGTCGGACAGAATGTCCGACAAGTCGTAACATTGATCGGACATTTGTATTTTCTCATCGGACAATGTCCGACGGTTAAATCGAGCCCTGCCGTAGGCTAGACTTAAACTCCTCCATGATCGAATCAGCAATGCTATGGGGGGAGTGGCAAATCAATTGCACCTGCCCCCCACTGCCTTTTGATGCTGTCCAAAGGGAACGAGGCTCATATTACCGTATTATCTAATGCCCGACCCCCGAGCAAAGATTTGGGTTCAAATTCCCCACCCCCGGGATTGGTCAACGTATCAAATGCCCGGCGGTGTCCCGGGGGGGGGATGGGCATGGTTGGATTTGACTGATACATTAGGACCTTTGTTGTTTTGGGGTCGGTTACAATCCAATTAACTAGGAGGCTGGTACGAGGTTTCAACGTGTCAGCTATTTGCTCGTTAATTCACTCTATTTGCTCGTCAATGCCTTCTATTTGCGCTTCCTTATAAGGAATACGTACTAGATACCCCTATCGAGAAACCATGCTATTACCTATTAATAATATACAGGAAAAAATTTAAGAGGAAGTGATTTTTACACGCGAGTCATGTGATATAATTTATTCAATCAAAACAAAATTTTTTGAAAAGAACTGTTTGATAGTTTAAACAAGTTTTTCAAGCCACAAACTGGAAAAATTGTTTTCATATATATATATATATAGTAAAATATAGTGAGCGGTCTATTGACGTCTGGAAGAGTGCTCAATATCGTAGGGGATAGAGCAGATACAGTTAAATGTTTGTTGTTACTCGGAGTTTCACGCCGTTGGACGATCCTCAGACAATGAGCCATTGCTCAAAACTTGTTCCAGATGAGCCCGCGATTCCACAGCAGAGTATGTGACTGTGACGTCAGAGAATCAACACGTGACAAAACGTTATGGAAATTATACGACAAGTTACAATAGAAAGTTTTCCCCAAGTAGCTTTATATTCACACACAACTAGCCACGTGTTGAGTCTTTGACGTCACTTCGTCTAATTGCAACCTAAGCGTCCGGAACATGTTCGAGTAATGGCGGCCGTATAATCTCGTATAAAAACAGTCTGAAAATGCGACTAATCCCATGCTCGCAATTGCTTGAAATTTGGCAAGTCAAGTAAGGACACCATGCTCTTTACAAATATGTAAAAATTCAGGATACCAAAAATTTGATCACAGGGGCACTTTAAAAACTAAGTACAGTATATATATGCCTTGAGTTTCAAGTTTATACCAGCCAAGTACATGAGGTACGTGGTGATATTCATTGGAGTACCATGAGTTAGGTACAGCTCAAAATTTCTAATTATCCTGGTATGTTTGTGACGTAAAATGCAGTTATATCACCATTGGTTCAGTTTCCTTTGTTCTCTAGTGGCCATTATCTCTGATATCAACCTCAAAGTTATTCATGAGGTTGATAAGTAGTTATCAACCTCATAAATGCTAAACTTCACCAATGGTGATGTAAGGCGGTTATATACCTTAGACCTCGGTGTTTAAGCGATATATCAATCCTCGGGCTTCGCCCTCGGCTTGATATATCGCTTAAACACCTCGGTCACGGTATATAACCTATACTTAGATCTGATGAAGTACCTTTTTATCTTGTTTTAGCTTAATTCACCTAGTCACATCTTACTTACACAACAATGAATTAGCCCACAATGTCTTTTTTACTCGTGGACAGCGGTTATCAGAAGCAGCAGATCCTTCACCACTAGAAATAGACACTTTGCGCATATTTGTCTGGGCTAGAAAACCATCAGTTGGTAGGTATATCAAAGTAATATTTGTGTATTTAAAGAGATATATTACTCTGATTACAGAGATTGAATAGAAATTGAATGTAGATTTTTCTAACCTAACTTGTTGGTTACGTGAAAAACAACTAACTATAAAATAATATGAAAGAAGGCAAAACTGAATGTTGACCAGTTGCGAAAAATACAACATCCATAGTGTAGTGCAGTGCAGTGCTCTGACCACTGAGCTACGGAGGCCGTTGCCGAGAGCCTATAGTCACGAGTTCTGTAAATATAGTGATGGTAATGCCGGGATAAGATTCTGGGTATATTACAAGTAATATTGGCATTTCATGTTCTAAGGATTTATGGTGAAGGCAATTTTCGAGTGTTGGAATATATACATTTTAAGAAATCCTTAGAACATGTAGTTTAATCGAGTGAAATGCCAAATATTACTTGTAATAAAACTGAATGTATGCTATGCTGTTTGGAACTGATAAAAGGCTGAACAATTTGGAAGACCGTCATCTGGATATTGAACAATGTGGTTTGAAAATAAATAATACGTCAAATTTCCTGCCTTATATATACACTTATGTCGTAATTTAAATATATGAATAGTCATGTTGAAAAATCATTTAAAAAAGCTGTAGGGCGTCTTAAATTACTGGCCAAAGTCTACTATTCCTCACAGTTGAAGCTACTTTCACATTATACAAGTCCATGATACTCCCATCACAGGGTTGTTTGTAAGAAAAATTTAGAACTGCACACATAGTCACACAATCAGTGACTGTGTGACTATAATATGTGCTGTACTTTCTAAATTTTTGTTACAACATGTCATGGTAAGAAATTGAACTCCCTGTGCAAATGGCACACAATTTCACTTAAACAAAACAGTAAAGGCAAGTACACCATTTACTCATTTAGTAGAGGTTAATGAACTTTCATTAAATTCTATACGACAATATTTGAGCGTTTTGACAAATTGAATGAATTCCCATACAAAGTCCTCAATTATAAACAACTATATTTATCATTAATCATTGGATAGATGAAGTATACATATTAGCTGTTGACTTAGTTGTAACTTGTAAGACCAGTTTAGAGTAAAGTTGTCAACAAAAATTATATAGAATTGCAGATTTCCTATATTATTGTTTGTTAGTTAATTTAGTTATAAAATTTAGATACTATTAACAAAGAGTAAATAAATATTCTGCTATTGTTTGTGTATTATTGTTTGTTTATAACTCCATCGAAAAATTGGACAATGAGGATCGCTTTTTTTTGTCGATTTTATTAGATATTAATGTAAATACAAAAAATACCCAAACGGAAAGAGCGCGAACGGGACTCGAGGACCCATGTGAGGCGCCCTCCCGTTGAAATTAAAAATACATAAAGTCATAGATCAACTGCTTGGAATTCACGATGCACCAACACACACGCGCAACCCCATTCTTCCGAACTCCACTGAATGTACAAAATGAATAAAACTGAGTGGAATTCAGAAGAACGAGGTTGAAGCTGCACACATACAGTACAACGATGCTCCGTGGAATCCAAGCAATCAGTGACAGGAGCAGTTACGGTATAATGACCATGTACAAGTCATATCGACGTCAAAAGTAGATGTTAGTAATGATAAATAAGTATTGAGTAAAAATCTTTTGAATATTGCAAGACTGCAGAGACTATTGGGTGGTGCTATTTTACAAACAGAATTCCAGAGAGGAACAATTCTGTTAAAGTAGGAGGAACAATTCTGTTACAGATGCGGGTACGACTATGACTAACAAACGAGACACAGTTATAAACATTTAGATCAGAGAGTCCACACAAAGCCTTATAAAAAAACATAGATCCTGTATTTCTCTGTCGTAAGACAAGGGCAACAGATTTAGAGCCAGAAGGCGCTCCTTGTATGACATTCCCCCCAAGGATCCATCTTGTTGCACGTCTCTTCTTCTATATAAGTAACCCCAGCAACTTGTTGGCTTAGCTCCAATAGAAGAGATATGGGAGTCCCAAGATGGGTTACTGGTTACTTTGATTCCAAGATCGATTTCGTTTTGGACACGTGACAGTTCAGCAACGCCTAGATGGTAATCAAACAGGAAAGGCGATTTCCTGCGGGAAACTGTTAGAACCTTACATTTCGAAGCATTGAATTTGATGTTAGATTCTTGGCTCCAATGTTTGGTTATTGACAAGGTTTCCTGCAACTGAACACAGTCATCAATAGATTGAATTGCCGTCACGTACAACATCTGGGATGTCGTTGATGAAAAGCAAAAACAGCATTGGACCCAAGATGCTGCCCTGTGGCCCACCAGAAGTGACAGGAGACCATTGCGAAGCAGCGCCTTCTACCACAACTCGTTGAGTACGACGAAGTAGATAATCGGTCAACCACTGGTGAAGATTACCAGATATACCGTAACCCTTTAGTTTTTCTAAGAGAATACCATGATCCACCGAGTCGAAAGCTTTAGCGAAATCCAAGAATAGAACGTCAATCTGAGAATTTTTGTCAAGTAATTGTCCAATAGAGTGTAGAGTTGATAAAAGCTGCGTGACGCAGGAACTTCCGCTTAGAAAGCCATGCTGTAATTAAGTAATCGTGACTCTTACGTGGTTGTAAAGCCTTTTGGACTTACCTTGCCTTTACCAGGTTGTATACTAATTGTATCATTATGCATTCCATTCGATGATTTTAATTTTCTAAAAAAATATTCTGAAAATTCGTATTTTGCAACATGCACATTAATATTTTTAGAGCTGCACAAATTGATTTAGAACTGCACATTTTGTGTAGAACTGCACATTAAAAAACTCTGTCCCATTATTCACATTTACGCTGCACCATCACTTAGGAGAAAAGGTTAAATTAAGCTTTTGAGAAAAGAGCTTCAAAAATTATTATAGGAAGCAAACAATTATACAAATTGAAATGCCATCACTGGAAAAGATTCAAAAGAAGAGATCTTGCTTATTGACATTCAAATGCTTGTTGTCTGTATGTCTGTAGTAATTCCAAATACTATTTTACTCTAATTGACTCTAACATGAAAACCAGGAACAAAGGTGGGGCCATGTTACAAATTATAAAGATGAATACTAAATATACTAATAAACAAATTTACAACTAAATGGCTAACTATTGACAAAAAGCCTTAGTAATTTGTGAAAAACTATTTCACATCAGCGAAAACAGTCGTTCAACCTATTCCTAAATGATTTTATAATGTTTCCAATTTTCTAACTTCTAAATGGAGCTGATTGGAGACGAATCTTCGGAAGCTTAATGCTATCTTTTATAAAAAATAGTTATAAATAAATAGTGATACTTGATTTGGTTTTGTAGACTTTCTTAGCTTTAGTGGAATATTATTATTTTTAAATATGTTGCATCTTATGCATGCGTGTGATTGGTCAGTAACAAAGTATGATTGAGTATGATTTATTTAGAGTCAATCACGCAGGATAAGGTTGCGTGCCCAATTTATCCAAAACAGAAGCTCATGTTTTAAGCGCTCGACTATTAAGTTTATCACTCTTATAGGTGAACGGAAAACCCAACTGATAGGGATTCCGATAGCCTACGATTTAAGATCGTTTTTTCGAGAAGACCCGAACGTCTTACCATTTGCTTGTCAAACTCCCTCTCGTCTCGTCAAACTCCCTCTCGTCTCGTCAAACTCCCTCTCGTCTCGTCAAACTCCCTCTCGTCTTTGCATTAGGCTATGTAAAAACGGGCGACCTTTTTCTATTTCTTAAATGACTCGCGTCTCAGGTTAACGTTTTGTCGTTTTTAGGAGTCAAAAATGAACAATTTTTTAATATTGCTGTTTGTGAGTTGGGAGGATATTTGCCAATGAGAGGTAAGTTGTTTGCAATTAACTTTTTCAGGTATAAATTATGAAAGAAGAAACGAATTGATTTTCGGGTAGCCAAAAAATGGATAGATGGATGAATAGACAAACAGATGGAAAATGGAAAAACGGACATATATAGGCCTACAGACACATTGACAGACGGACAGACAAACACATGGTGGACAGACGTAGAAGCTGATAGACGGACAGACAAACACATTGATAAACGGACTGACAGATGGGCGGAGAGACAAACACATTGACAGAAGCATTATAGAAACTGATGGACGGACATATACAAACAGGCGAAAGGACATACGAACGCCAGCTAGCCAAATAGACACATACAGAGCAGGCAGTACGAAAGGTGCAAGAATATGCCTTATTGTAAATGCATGCACGAATTCATATTTGACGCTCTAACAATCTTGTTCTGTTTAATAACAGAGCGATCTTGGTACGAAGATATGAACGAGAATGATGTCTGTAACTACCTCGGAGATGCAGCTCTTGAACAAAAACAATACGACAAAATTAAATCTGACATCTCAGAAATGTTATGCAGTCGCGGGAAATATGACATTCTCAATTCAAGTAATGGATGTTAGGAGGTTAGCATAAAGTGAAATGATCAGGTGAACTGACGAGATTTCTAGCAGTGAAATAATGACGTTTCAAGCGGAGCCCTTCATATCTATATAGCTCTTTGATGAAGGACTCCGCGTCAGTTATATATATATATATATATTATATATATATATATATATATATAATATATATATATATATATATATATATATATATATATATATATATATATATATATATATATATATATATATATATATATATATATATATATAAATACAGGCATTTCCAAGAATTCATGAGCATCTTCAAACGGACAAAAATTCACACATCTACAAGCATCTTCAAGCTTCGCCTGCAGAACTATACAAAAACGCAAACAATCTCCGATCATGCTTCGATGTTCTGGTCAACAAAATTCCAACTAAAACACAAAGAAGGAAACAAACAACAAGATTATATCATTTTAAAACTAGCCATATAACCTATAACTTTCTGTTTTACTTTTTATTTAGCACTTGTCATTCGAAATATAGCGAATCTTTTCCTTTAACTCGCATGCCAAATATGACGCAATAACGCAATCACTTATATAATAGCACTCCGTCGAGATGACGTCAGTATCCATGTTTGTCCGCTTTTACCCATAATTATTGCGGCCATAACAAAAGAAAATAGCTACGCTATTGCACGAAGAAGGAAGTTAGTAACGTACGAAACATGTCGCAAATAAAAGCAAAATTCCAAAGCGTTGTGTTGTTTTGTTGTTTTTAAGAGAAATCCCGATCAGGGCTTCTTCAGTGGGAAATATTTAAAGTAATATTTACGGCCTATATATACAAACAAGACTATTTAAAAATCTAAGCCGAGGTTACAAAGACTAATTATCTATACTAAAATATGTATAATAAAAATGCTACATCTCCGTTAATTTGGGTGTGTAATGTTTGTGTGTAAAATTTTCCAGGTGATGGCAGTGTGATTACGTAATGCATTGAGTATTTGCTTCACCAAGAGAGAAAGTAAATTGCGCCGATGAATGTGAAACATGTAAATCCGCTAATAAACCTAACCGATGTCTAACTGAACACAACTCTAGCAAGAATAACCGAAACAAATTTCTTCGAGTCCTGCGTTTCAAAACAAAAGAAAGTTTATACGATTAAGTGTCAGCAGGTTTGTATAAGCTGTATAAGCTTCGGCTGATTTCGCCGGTGCTAAGCCTGGCTGAAGGACTACACGATTACAGTACTTGCAAATGGTGCCTCAAGCTCTGAAAGGAAGCTGTTGGAGGCGCTTCGACAGATTTTATATTTTGATTGCCAGTTGAAACCATCAGAAGTTGTCAAACGTACAGTTACCACATCCGATGAGATAAAAACAGAACCATTTCGAGACCGGAGTCGAAACTACCGAACCCTCAAGGGAACAATTAAGCTGCAGTACTGACCCAGTTTTCTCGAACCCCCGTTATCTCGAACTATTTTTTAACTGCAACAATGGTGCTGTACTTAGAAGAGTGCATTTTTAGCACTGTCTGTTTTACGCATTTACACCACACAAACAAGTACGTATTTTCTTAAAAACAACGAGAAAAAAGTTAAAATCTAGTTAAACATCAATTGTCATTGAGATGCGAAGAAACTCTAGATGGTCTGCTGTCTCTAACTTGTTCAGATGTTCTTTTCAATCGTGAAGCTAAGGGCAAACCTGTTAACCTTGGCGATGGAGACTAGAGGGTATGCAAGTGCCTTGCACTCTACACTTCGACGGAAAAAAGTATTTATCGAAGTCCTACGACAACAGCTTTTAAGCCTAGAATAGCTGATTGTATAATATGTGAGACCGCTAATTGTTTGTATATCGAAAGAAGACGTCTGAATTATAAACATTGCAAAACATTAGAGGTTTAATGTAATATTAGTACTCTTTCCAGCAGCTGTGTTTTGACACTTTCTGATGTTTGTCTATCAGCTTCGTAATTAGAGTTCGAGATAAACAGGGTTGATTTGGGCCAAGGGAAACAAAAAATAGTTCGAGATAGCGGGCAGTTCGATATAACCGAGTTCGAGATGTCCGAGTACGGATAACTGATAAAGCAAGGGCAAATCCAAGGGAAATAGATTTAAGTTCGAGATAGCGGGGAGTTCGAGATAACCGAGTTCGAGATAGCGAAGTTCTACTGTACTATTAAAACGACCGCAGTCGAGACGCTCTGTCTCAGCCAATCAGAGCGTGCGATTTCACCCCCTCAGGGACAGGTTCAAATACTGGGTTAGACCACCACTCAGGCAGCACACTATTCTTGACACTTCTTGGGTTTCTGTGCGTTACTCGTGCTCAGTCTCTTTAACGAGCTATGTATACGCCCGCCACGCAGGCTAGCATCAGTCCGAGGCAGCATTTCACTTCTGATAAGAACTCCTAGTAATATTATATATTATACGAATAATCTAATTGTTTTAGTAAAAACTAACTTATGTTCATTATTCTTCAAAAATTATTTCGGAAAACGAGTATTGCTTTTTTTTTGCGAAAAAACTAGACATCGAGTAGCGTAGTCAATCAGATTGCAGCATTTGCATGGCTCGATTTCCATATAAATATCCCCAAATTTAAAACATAGTGGTTAACCCAAACCTTACCCTAATCCTAACCCTCCACCTAATATATACTAACCCTAACTCTTACGATAATGTTTTATTTTAGAAATAACAGCTGATTTTAATTTCGACTTTTACTACCGATAGTCTATGTGACGTCATTTCGGGATTTTATATGGAAATTCAACCTTTGCATTAACTAATTAACAATTAGACAACGAGTCCGAGTTGTCTATGAGCGAATAGTCAACGAAGGCGAAGCCATGAGTTGACCATTCGCTCGTAGACAATGAGGACGAGTTGTCTAATTGTTTTAGTAGAAACAAATTAGTGGATAATAGCAAGTCATGCATTCTCCAAAAAACTATCCAAAAACTCATGTGAAACCTCCACAAAACGAGAGTTTTATGCCATTATTTTGAGCGTGTTTCGCTATCATGGGCTATCACGAATAGACAACGGTTGAGTAGCCAATCAGAATGCAGCATTTGTAATAGACCATGGTCAGTTTCTACTAATAGTCGATAGATATAGAGTAGCAGCTAGTGACGTGTAAGGCCGATTATGTCTCGTTTGTCGAAATAATTTTGAATTAATCAATTCGTCCTCAGCGGCAAAGTTTATAAATGAATAAAAATCATGATTCAAGCTCGTTAATTGTTGTTAACATTGTTTATTTACAGATAAATAGGTCACCAGATATTTTTTCATAATAATAAATATTATAGTCAATCTGTGTGTGTACTCTCGTATATGTGGTCAAGCAGTGGTCTTATTTTGATATTAGATGTACAGATTACAAATGTAATGTCTTTTCTTGTCGTAAGGTCACAGAACAAGTACTAAGTTATCCTTTGATAAGGTAAACCTTAAATAAGTCCAGTTAAGTGGAGTTCATCTGCAAGATTTTACTGACTTTAGTTTATTTCCAAAGTTTCGGCATTCAAATCAAAAGTTAAGAAGATATCGCAGGTTGAAGAGTTTGTTCAATGTCAACGCCATATTTGTTTCTCAAATATGACGTCACTGAGTGCTTCTATCTCGTATTTTGCCTAAGAAGCTCTTCCTTTCAGTCTTTCCCACATGAGGAACTAAATAGTTTATTTCGACTAATTTTTATCCAAAGATCTATCACAACAGCTATCACTATGTGACCAACAACTCCAAAGAAATACTCGACGATGTCATATTTTCAAGACAAATATGGCGTCAAAATCCTCAAATTTCCAACATCAGCTAGCCATATCTTCTTAACTAAATAGGAATGCTGAAACTTTGGAAATAAACTGAAGTCATTAAGATCTTTCATATGAAGTTCATTTGTATTAGGCTGGATTCCACTATATTAACACTATATTAAGAGTAGAAATATAGTTAAGATATATTACTTTATAAAACAATGTTTACTACCGTCTTTAAGGTGTTTTTAAATTGTAATGGCGTCTTAGTGCATTTGAAAATGCAAAATACATTAGGCTATATGACAGTGTTTATAGCACAGAATAAGTACGAACCACAGAAGTCCAACTCGACGTCGGCCCTTTGATGTTTATGTCGCTTCGCGGGTCGCCACCTACCTATACTATCAGGTTTTGTGATTGGTTGATTAAAACAATATAACAATATAATCAACCACAAAGAAACCAATGTCCTAACCCTAACTACTTTTGTTCCAAATAGGTACGTATTTACCGCGCTTCGCGCATTTTTGATATTCGCCATCCTTGCGAATTCCCCCTTCAGATTTCAGCTTCTCTAAGATTATGAATAAGAAAAATATTCAGAACAATTCTGAATAGCAACAAACCACTCCGGACTTCTTTCTTCATTTTAAGATCAATTGAGGATTATTTTCAAGATACAGTTGATTACTTTCATAGCTTTACATGGCCAGGCACCTAATTGATATTAGTGATTTGCTGACTCGATATAATCCTACTTGCACTTTATGATCATCAGACAGAACATTCTCGGTTTACCACTGCACAAACACTGATTAAGACTTTTCTTTTTTCGAATTAATAGCTTTTGTAGTTTTATTTTTTCATAGTTTTATTTGTTACCAGGCCCGGATTTACCGATAGGCTTACCAACGCTATAGCCTGTAGGCCCACAATTTGGACCACATTTTGGGACGGAAAAAAATTTCGACACTTTCAAAATTTCTTCTTTTCAAACATAATTAGTTTTCTTTGTTGATTAAAATACACTGTTCTTCATTCAGATGTATAATTAATTATTCTACTTTATAGAAAACAATATTTCTTAAAAATGAGAAACTCTGTTATAAAATGGAATTTCAGACCTTTATATTTTTCTCAAAAGTGTCCTTAAAATGCGGGAAATGCTATTTCAGAGAATCAAAATTCAAAAAATCCAGGTGGGGAATAGTCCCGCCTGTAGGCCCAAAATTGGTAAATCCGGGCCTGTTAATTTGTTACATATAGTAGTTTTGTTTTCATAATGAATTGTAATTAGTTTTATAACTTAAGTAACTTAAAGATTGTATTGTTTTAAGAGCATTGAGACTATTGTATAATGCTCCAAAAATTATTAACATTATTATTCAGTTTGTAATGTCAATTGACTATTGACTTATTTCGTTTACTTCCATTAGTTATCGGCAAAAGCACTTGCCAGGATGGCGAATCACGCGCATGCGTATATAAAAAAAGGGAGAAATTTTCACGCTAGTTGGACTTGTGGTTTGATTGTTATTCTGTGATTTATACTGCTACGATGATGTCAAGGATCACGTGAACAAGTCACGCAATGTGCCAAGAAAACACGTGCTTTGCTCGTGATTATTGCAGTCCATAATGGCGCTCACTTTTGTTTACAATTGTCCAGTGCAGTATCACGTGAATGTACATGTGAGGCCTTTGTGCGTGGCGAACCCGCGTGTTTTCCGCGTGTAACGCATTTCCTTTAGTGCGAGGAATGGTGGACGTGTTGTTTAACTTCCGATGGTTTGTTCAATCCATGGTTTGATCACGTGAACGTTCGTGTAAACGCCATATTTGTGAGGTTGAGCGCAGTTTTGACGCCAACTTATAATTCCAGCCAATGCCCAAACGCCGCCTTTGACCGGGCAAGCCAGCGGTCCTCCTGTATCGAAATGACATGCGTCAACACCGCCTTCTTTAAAACCTGCACACATAAATCGATCATTTATCGTGCCATTGTACGATCTAGAAAAAGGAGAAAAAAATTAGCTGTAAAAACATTGGATCAGCAAGGTTTTAGATAGAAGAAATAATTTATTGTTAATTTATGATGATCATTCATGTTGATGATAATTTGTGCCAATGTATTGTAATAATTAACTATGTTTGATTGCATATTAAAGGACATTGGCAACAAAAATTAAGTTTGTCTAATATGAAAGAACTCGTGAAATGATGGAGTAACATATTTTACAACTTTTCCGTATTTTACTTCGTTTTTGAAATATTTCAGTTTGTTTGATATGTAAATGAGATGGTCTCTGACGTCAAGTGTTGGGTAGAGAAGTTTCAACATTAGAATATTAGTTCCATCTTCAAGTTTGTTTCACAAATTTACTTGAAAATTATGCGTATAATAACTCCTCGTGATAATGAACGCTGTAAACTTAGCAATCACTGAGATATAAGACCTTTTTTAATGTGTGAAAATTCCCTACCCAACACCTGACGTCAGAGACCATCTCATTTACATATCAAACAAACCGAAATATTTCAAAAACGAAGTAAAATATGGGAAAGTTGTAAAATATGTTACTCTATCATTTCACGAGTTCTTTCATATTAGACAAACTTAATTTTTGTTGCCAATGTCCTTTAAGATTAATGATGATTTATAATAAGCTGTTGAAATAATTAAATAATGTTTACATTCTCTTTAATTTTTACTATCACGTGCGCTGTTTCCCTTACTTGTTCGAATTACATTCATCGAGCGGAACCAAGTCGACCCAGGCCTCTCGTAGGGCTGTAGCGCGCGTTCCGTTATACGAAGTGTGTCCCCACCCAGTGATTGTACACCTCGTTCCACTCTGGTAAAAACTAATATCCTCAGGCAGACATAAAGGCCAGGCATTGGACGGGATGCTCGCCGAACTTGAGACTTGAACCAGAGCTTTAAAAATGAGAGATAATAGTTTAAAAAAAATGAGAGATAATAGTTTTAATAAGTACCGAGTACGTCATTTTTTGCATATAACGTTAAACTCGGCATTTGAATTCTATTGAAAATATTCAAGATTCTACAATAATAAACTAAGCCTAATAAATTAGGCTTAGTTTGATGCATCACGCATTTATTAGGATGATCTATACGCAGGTTTTAAAGTGGGGTGGCTGACCTCGCGCCTTCGGCACAAGAAACATCTATGGGCGTCCGGGGGCATGCCCCCTGGAAAAGATTTGAAATCTAAGGCTTCGAAACGGCTATTTCCTGCATTTTGAAGGACGTTTTAACAGAAAAATTAAGATCATAAACAATGACCAACCATATTTTTCAATTTGGTCCATCTCATTGAATTTAATATTAACCAAATGTTTGAATTTAATAACTATAACTTCAAATGTATGCACAGCAAGTGCGATTCTACGGCATTGTTCAATAGCGTAAATCGACAGCCCAACGTAAACAATTCAAAAGCTAAACACAACAATCGGTTTTTCTAAACATATTCTAACTTAACAATGCTTTTATAAACACTGCGAGGCTGTGGATGACTGTTAATAATAACTAAACCTATTAAAGCCTAGCTGTCACGAAGTATGAAAGTCAGATTCTTTAACTTTTTAATTTAAAGGATCAGTAAGACGCAAAAATCATTTATCCCAATTTGGACTTTATCTACAAGTGCATTCGAAATAAGCAAGAATAGGAACAACATAAGATATTGACTAAGTAAGAACGCTATTCTTCCTCATTTTTAGATAAAATAAAAATTGGATAGACGATTTTCGGTCTTACTACCCCTTTAAAGCTTTCTAAATTTTTAATATGGGGGGGGGGTGCTGAAGCCCCAGTCCTTCCACCTGCGCGGTCCACTCGACATATATCTATGGAATATACATACAGTGGAACTTCTACTAACAGACACTATATAACGGACAGTAAGTCCAGACACTGATATAATTATTTATTAATAGAAAACCTCTAAGTAGCGGAAACCTGCAAACAACAGACAGCAAACTTTGGTCCCGAAGTGTCCGTTCTATGGAGGTTCCACTGTGTTAAGGACTTAGACTATGTGCGTACACGATGTCATTTCCGAGCGTTTTTATTTGCAACGCGTTTCAATTCACACGAAAACGACCTCAATTGACGAAAACGTTTTCAATACTACAAAACTGTTTTCGCTATCGAAGAGGTTTTCACCTGTGTCGTTTGGCCTTTTGAACTCGTGTGAACAGGCCAAAATCTTGAGACGCTAAAATTGAATATGGTGACTAAAACTTCATATGATAATATTCTTGTTCTCCGAGAGCTTGGTTCTTTAATTGCTATCCTTGATTGTTAACACAACATCGTCAACATCCAATAAAACAAAATATATAGCCTACCAAGTGTTCATTATAATTCAATAACGATTTGAAATATGTTCAACTTCCAAAGAAGCGACGGACTTGGTGTCGACCATGCGGACTCATCGGAATATTGCACACAAATATTAGCTATTTAACAATTCCGATGTTTGCGCTATTAACGAAGTTGACAATGCATCACGGAGCTGTTTGCAAAAAACAGTCCCATGGTGCAATGGCGTAACCACATTAGGACCCGGAAGTTTCTCTGAGGTGAAAGTTGACAAAGCCTGAGATATAGACCCTATTCGTAAATACTTGTGGCTAAATGGCATACACGATAATGAGTTGACCGTGTGTAAAGATTGGAACTGAGTACGATGATCGCTAATCCAAAAAAACTTTTTTTAACTCTAAAATCTTAATACTAATCCAGCCCTTAAAACGGGTTATTATAAAGGTTTGCCGGGTTAGTATTAAGGTATTAGGATTAGGAAAAGTTTATTTCTGGTTTAACGTTCATCAATTCCTCACTCAATTGCAGTCTTTACAGCCACGCGCATACGTAGCTACGTACCGACGTCATAATCGCCCGGATGTGTTTTATTGCCACGTTTATATTTCGGATGAATATGAATTGCTTCGACACTTATTCTATCTGAAGTATGTTTGTCTGTCTTCAGGCGATGAGCTCCAAGTCTTACACTCCATTCAGCTATTCTCTCTGGAAATCCATCTGAAAGTGAAAGAGAGTGGTTATCTTATTTCTCTGCGCTCAGCGTCTTAAATTATTTCTTTTTATGACAATTCTACATAATTTATTCCTCATCATTCACATCATCTTTCGTAATCTAGTTAAGCAGTGTTACTGCGTAGGAAGTATTAAAATACTCTAAAAGACGATACCTATTCTCAGAAAAATTATTATCCTTCTGATTGTCGGTGAGACGCTCTAACCATGAGCTATACTGAGACTCAGATGGAGAGCGAAGGTTACAATGATGTACTGGTTCGATTGATATATGTACTGCCTATAGTGGCAGTCACTGTGTATCAGTAATAACTCTATATCAGTATATCAGCAGTGTATATTTAACACATACTCTAAAAGGTTGGTGTACTCATGCCGAGATAGCGTATACGAGGTTTAACGTTTTGAGCGAAGGCCCTTCGTCACAGAATGAAACGAAAAACCGATTATCATTTACTCTCAATTTCTCTCACTATTTCGGCTGGTACCTTTTTAACACATATTCGCTTCACGATAAAATGTAGTATACTACAAACTTTCCAGAACATTCCAAACCACTGACCTCTAAATATAACTGGACTGGGGGCTCCCATTACCTGACAAAACGTGGTGTAAAAAGGATGGCGTCAGCCGGAGTTTTCTCAATAATAATAATAATAATAATAATAATAATAATAATAATAAAAGACGTATTAGGAGCATTATACAATAGTCTCAATGCTCTTACAACAATAATTCTCACGTTCGTACACCCAAAAGCAACACAATACGAAAAACGAAACTCGACGAACACCACTTAAAGTGTTGAAAAAAGACTAAAAAAAGTCTCTTTATGAAATTAAGTTTTAGTTATTTAAATGAACTTCTAAAATAACGAAGAATTGTAATTTAGAGCTCTTTCATATCTCACGACGTTCTTGAGATATTTAGACTTTTGTGTTATACAAATGAATAACCAGCGACGTCACGAGGTTTTTATTCGACAAAATCACTTGAAACTTTGCACATTACGACTATATTTTTAATTACTTGATTTTCTGAATAAGTATATTTGTTTCTCAAGAAAGACGTGAGATATGAAAGTGTTCTAAATTACCATTCCTTGTTATTTTAGATATTTTAGATATTAAATATCTAAAACTTAATTTTCGTTTCATAAACACTTTAACAGATGTTCAGATGAGAAAACTTTCCAAAAAGCGTTCAATACTTGTCCACACTCGGACTGACGAATGGAAATGGCGACTACAATTACCTAAACACCGCTACAATTTAACGGAAAGGAAAAACTTTTATCGAAACGTTTTGGGGAGATCCCGCAGTGCACTTATACATAGAGGTCAGTGATTCAAAACAAATACACGCATTTAGAAAAGATGGAAAACTGGACAATTATTTTGGTACTATAGTGCCAGTCATTTTTCACTCGGTGTTCACTTCTCATCTTCCCTAATAATTTATTGCAACCCGTCACCGAGTATCCTAAGTTTGGAATTTACAGGAAGAATAGGTACAAGGTTTCCTATTTGGAATTTCCTGCAGGAAGGAAGCTAGTGTCTTGGGATCGTTTGGCAGCACATGTCACAGGACATTCATATTGTGCATTTTGTGCTTTCATGTCCAAACAATCCCACGTACACTTGCGCGCCCACGTTGTATAGCTAGCGTCTTCCACTCTTTGTCATTTCTTAATTTCATCCTTACCTCATTCATAGGAAAAATTACCCCAGATATCCAGGACCCCTACCTCCACAGTTACCCTGTGTGGGTGAGTCAATTTTTTATGGATTGCTTTATTAAATTATATTATTAGTTTAAACTTATTAGTTCTAAACGCACTAATGGTTACTATATTAATGGCACTTGTAAACGTGTGTAAAGGTCGCCTTACCAAAGCAACTTGCCGCCGTCACCAACCAGTTTCTCTTCACCAGTGTCCCACCACAGATATGTTTTGGATCACTAAACAGAACTAAAGCTTGCCAAGGCCATGTGTTTGGTGTTGCTTCTCGTCCGCCCACGACACGGCGCAGTCTTGACGGAGGTTTTTCAAACCTCTTACCACAAACTTCTAAAGAATTATAACATGGATTTAATATAACATCGCTTCTGATTGGCTTCTGATTGAATTTCAAGCGACCAATCAGGAACGTTCCAAATTTCCGGATTCCGTAAGGAGAAAGTTATTTTTAATCAGAAAAAATAAAGCTTGTTTTTCATGATTTTTTGTCTTATTCTATGTTATAAAAGAAATTGTTCATACAGCAGAATTGAAATTTTTTTTTGTTTAGCAGGAAGGCACTGATCACTGCGGATTGTTGAAAGTTGTTTGAGGTATAAGACGATGTTATACTGTGGTAATGTTTCGTGCAACTTCTCTCGTAATGCCGTTGAAAAACAAGTATTGCACAGTGTAACATGCCTTGGAACGACGAACATTGTTGCGACACAAGTTGCTGCAATCGTTGGAGAAAGTAGAATCTAGTTCTGCTTTTTGTAATGATTTTGCGGAAACTTTTTTCAGCGTTGTACAATGTAAGTAACATCCTATCTGCAATAAAATTTGTCTCGCATTTGTCCTCTTTGGAGACTCCGTGCGTATGCGCATACCTTTTCACAAACACAGATGGCGAAACTTTGCAAGTCAAGTTGCACGAAACGTTGCCTAGTGTAACACCCCCTTTCGTGCAACTGCAACGTAGCAGATTGAGTCATTGCCCGACAAGTTGCATGAAATATTGCGCAGTCTAACAGCGCCTTTACTGTCGTCTTCGTGCAGAATATTTTTGAATGAAAAATAGCTGTATGAATTAAATCAACTTTTTCGACTGGTATTCTTATTTTTTAAAGGGGTACTTCAGCCAAAATACAAATGAATTTCATATGAAAGATCTTACTGACTTTAGTTTATTCCCAAAGTTTCAGCATTCCTATCAATTAAGATTAGAACGTTGAACATTTGAGGATTTGGACACGTCATTGAGTGCTTCTTTATCGGCAGTGGAGTTGTTTTGACGGTGAAAATAAACTATTTAGTCCCACATGCGGAAACATAGAGGAGCTTCTCAGGCATAATACGAGATAGAAGCACTCAGTGACGTCATATTAGGACAAATATGGCGTCCAACTTCAACTTGCGATATCTGCTTCACTTAATTGATTTGAATGCCAAAACTTTGAATATAAACTAAAATCAGTATAAGATCTTGCATTGTAGCTCCATTTGTACATTTGTACCTTCTACATTTGTACCTCCTAGTCCTTTAAATAAGAACTCTTCTTTGAAAGGACTCTTAAAATAATTTCATGGTTTGGTGTGCTCCGTCGAGTTATGGTTGGGAGAACTAAAAAATCTAGAGTTTGCTCTTGGTTATCGCCTCGAGCAACTCTTAACGCTTTCTTCGTGCTCTTATACAACGGAGCACTCGAAACCAAGGACAATTTGATTATTGAAACCTGCATTCTTAGCTGTGAAAGTACTAACCAGAGTAGCATTTTGGTTTTCTATTATGAACTTTTGTTCCTTGTATTTTTCGCCCGTTTTCGTTGACACACCAACATTTCTTTCTATCCACAGTGCATTGCTCTCTCTTAAAATGGCCGTCCTTTGTACACTGTGGTATCACTGTTGCCCTGCGTTTTTTTTCACGACGACTGCGCAGTTTTTCACATCTAGTTACAGGCCTTTCTTCTGAAAATAAAAAAAAACACCTCATCACCATCGACACAGACATATTGGCTAAACCCAGCTTGCAGAACCTACGTTTCGAACCTTCAGTTTGGAAACTTTACATTTCACTCTCTGGCGAAGGGCTTTCGCCTTCTCTGACGAATAACAATAATAATAAATAAAGACGTTTTAGGAGCATTATACAATAGTCTCAATGCTCTTACAACAATACATTCTTAAAGTTACTTAAGTTACTTATAAGCTAATTACATTTCATTATAAAATCAAAATTACTACATGTATAACTATTAAACCTACGATAACTACAAAACTATTAATTCGAAAAAAGGAAAGTCTCTACTAGAAATTAAAGCCTCAAGTGCTGACTTAAAACTCCTCTTATTCATTATTTTGGTAGTACACCAACCTTTTAGTGTTTTTTATTCATATTTTAACACTACCTACACAGCATACTACTTTTATATCATAGTTAGACCTCTTATTCATTATTTTGGTAGTACACCAACCTTTTAGTGTTTTTTATTCATATTTTAACACTACCTACACAGCATACTACTTTTATATCATAGTTAGATCTCTTATTCATTATTTTGGTAGTACACCAACCTTTTAGTGTTTTTATTGCTATTTTAACACTACCTACACAGCACACTACTTTTTTAGTCTTATATATCATAGTTAGACCTCTTATTCATTATTTTGGTAGTACACCAATCTTTTAGTGTTTTTTATTTATATTTTAACACTACCTACACTGCGCACTACTTTTATATCATAGTTAGACCTATTATTAATTATTTTGGTAGTACACCAACCTTTTAGTGTTTTTTATTCATATTTTAACACTACCTACACACTACACTACTTTTATATCATAGTTAGACCTCTTATTCATTATTTTGGTAGTACATCAACCTTTTACTGTTTTTTATTCATATTTTAACACTACCTATACACAGCACACTACTTTTATATCATAGTTAGACCTCATATTCATTATTTTGGTAGTACACCAACCTTTTAGTGTTTTTTATTTATATTTTAACACTACCTACACAGCACACTACTTTTATATCATAGTTAGACCTTTTGAGTATGAGTATGATTTATTTTGAGTCGATCACGCAGGATAAGGTTGCCCTATTTATCCGAGCCAGAGGCTCATGTTTTAAGCGCTCGACTATTCAGTTTATCACTCTTAGGTGAACGGAAAACCCAACTGATAGGGATTCCGAGGGCCTACGATTTAAGGTCGTTTTCCGAGAAGACCCGAAAGTTTTACCATTTTTTTGTTCATTATTTTGATAGTACACCAACCTTTTAGTGTTTTTTATTTATATTTTAACACTACCTACACTGCGCACTACTTTTATATCATAGTTAGACCTATTATTCATTATTTTGGTGGTACACCAACCTTTTAGTGTTTTTTATTCATATTTTAACACTACCTACACATTACACTACTTTTTTATCATACATCAACCTTTTAGTGTTTTTTATTCATATTTTAACACTACCTACACATTACACTACTTTTATATCATAGTTAGACCTCATATTCATTATTTTGGTAGTACATCAACCTTTTAGTGTTTTTTATTCATATTTTAACACTACCTACACATTACACTACTTTTATATCATAGTTAGACATCTTATTCATTATTTTGATAGTACACCAATCTTTTAGTGTTTTTTATTTATATTTTAACACTACCTACACATTACACTACTTTTATATCATAGTTAGACCTCTTATTCATTATTTTGGTAGTACACCAACCTTTTAGTGTTTTTTATTTATATTTTAACACTACCTACACAGCACACTACTTTTATATCATAGTTAGACCTCTTATTCATTATTTTGATAGTACACCAATCTTTTAGTGTTTTTTATTCATATTTTAACACTACCTACACATTACAATACTTTTATATCATAGTTAGACCTCTTATTCATTATTTTGATAGTACACCAATCTTTTAGTGTTTTTTATTTATATTTTAACACTACCTACACATTACACTACTTTTATATCATAGTTAGACATCTTATTCATTATTTTGGTAGTACATCAACCTTTTAGTGTTTTTTATTCATATTTTAACACTACCTTCACAGCACATTACTTTTATATCATAGTTAGACCTCTTATTCATTATTTTGGTGGTACACCAACCTTTTAGTGTTTTTTATTCATATTTTAACACTACCTACACATTACACTACTTTTATATCATACATCAACCTTTTAGTGTTTTTATTCATATTTTAACACTACCTACACATTACACTACTTTTATATCATAGTTAGACCTCATATTCTTTATTTTGGTAG
Organism: Chrysogorgia sp. JL179-B06; assembly: GCA_035772405.1. Taxonomy (NCBI): domain Eukaryota; kingdom Metazoa; phylum Cnidaria; class Anthozoa; order Scleralcyonacea; family Chrysogorgiidae; genus Chrysogorgia; species Chrysogorgia sp. JL179-B06. The sequence continues at coordinate 2,415,839 of JAYKKM010000416.1, read as the reverse complement.
TACATCAACCTTTTAGTGTTTTTTATTCATATTTTAACACTACCTACACATTACACTACTTTTATATCATAGTTAGACATCTTATTCATTATTTTGATAGTACACCAATCTTTTAGTGTTTTTTATTTATATTTTAACACTACCTACACATTACACTACTTTTATATCATAGTTAGACCTCTTATTCATTATTTTGGTAGTACACCAACCTTTTAGTGTTTTTTTATTTATATTTTAACACTACCTACACAGCACACTACTTTTATATCATAGTTAGACCTCTTATTCATTATTTTGATAGTACACCAATCTTTTAGTGTTTTTTATTTATATTTTAACACTACCTACACATTACAATACTTTTATATCATAGTTAGACCTCTTATTCATTATTTTGGTAGTACATCAATCTTTTAGTGTTTTTTATTCATATTTTAACACTACCTACACAGTACACTACTTTTATATCATAGTTAGACCTCTTATTCATTATTTTGGTAGTACATCAACCTTTTAGTGTTTTTTATTCATATTTTAACACTACCTACACAGCACACTACTTTTATATCATAGTTAGACCTCGTATTCATTATTTTAGTAGTACACCAACCTTTTACTGTTTTTGTATTCATATTTTAACACTACCTACACAGCACACTACTTTTATATCATAGTTAGACCTCTTATTCATTATTTTGGTAGTACATCAACCTTTTAGTGTTTTTTATTCATATTTTAACACTACCTACACAGCACACTACTTTTATATCATAGTTAGACCTCTTAATTTTTCATTATTTTGGTAGTACACCAACCTTTTAGTGTTTTTTATTCATATTTTAACACTACCTACACAGCACACTACTTTTATATCATAGTTAGACCTCTTATTCATTATTTTGGTAGTACAACAATCTTTTAGTGTTTTTTATTCATATTTTAACACTACCTACAGAGCACACTACTTTTATATCATAATTAGACTTCTTATTTATTATTTTGGTAGTACAGCAACCTTTTAGTGTTTTTTATGTATAGTTTAAAACACGAGTAGAAGTGTATCGGATTTAAAACACGAGGCGATAGCCGAGTGTTTTAGACACGATAAAACACTGTTGCGTGTATTTCAAATGGCTTCAAATTGACTGAACTGATCTAAATATAACCATGTTTAGCTACCAACTATTTCAGTGATTCCTTTTAGAGTTTTTTAATTCGTATTTCAAAACTACCTTTGTTGTGTCGGCATTTACAAATTTTATTACGTATTATTTAGTATTTAATAGTATTGAATTGAATTGAATTGAATTTATTAAAAATTTAAAAAAAGTAATTAAAAATTTAAAACTTTGCAGCATAAGCTGAATTGCGTTTAAATTTACACAAAAGTCAGTCTAATTAAAATTACAATGAACCTACATTTTAAGTCTGGCGCATTTTGAATTGAATTGATTTAATAAATACTGTTTTACAATTATAGTTTAAAAAAAGCGGAATTGAATACTACAGTATTAACAAAGTTAAATATAAAAATCGTGATTTACAGAGAGATCAATACACTATGAGTAAAAACTGATACAAGATTAAAATTAAAACTTCATTATAAAGGTATTGCCAAACCTATTAGTATTGAATTTAACTTGATTAAAAAGATTAGGTTTCCTCAAGGAGTAAGAGTGCGTAACTTCAGGTGTAAGTAGATCAAACAACTTAGATGATTTGTCATTACATGTCTTCGTAAATAACTTGCGACAAAGAGACTCACGTAGCGTCACTAAAGATGGTAAATTAAGTTCCAACAGAGCCTCATTATATAACTGGAATAGTTCCCATAACCTAGAATGATTCTACATGCTCTTTGTTGGACGCGTTCCAAATTATTACATAAAAATTTAGGCAAAGCATAGTGAAAAGCTGGAGCAGCATACTCAATACATGACCTAATACATGAGGAATAAAAAAGTACAAGTTCATCTTGGTGCACACCAGCACGTTTGAGTTGGATGAGGAAGTACAATTTCTTCAATGCTTTTTTGATGATATGATCGACGTGGAGATTCCATTTCAGATCGTTACTTATAATGACCCACAAAATTTTTGCATCTGAGACGACATCCAATAAGTTGTCACCAACTGTTAGTGGATTAAAGGTATCTTTGACCCGTTGAAAGGAAAATCTCAGTTCTTTATATTTGGTAGCATGGAGGGTGAATTTATTCTCAGTTGACCAGTGACAAATGTAATTGAGAGTTGATTGAATTTTACTTCTTTCTCGCCGCTTGATAGTTTCCACCACTGTCAGATCGTCAACAAATTTCCACTGGTTCGCTTCGGATTGTAGATAATTTAACATTAACACAAAAAGCCAACGACCCAACCTTGTTCCTTGGGGGACGCCAGGAAAAACATTAGACCATTCGGAAACACAATCACTCGCCAATTTTACACGTCAGTTGACAAACGGGGCTAAGCCAAGGCTGCGAACTTTTATGGTCAACAAGGTCGAATGCTTTCTGTAAATCACAGACGATTACTCTAACTGTTGAACCAGAACCGCCGTTAGTTTCACTTGCGATGTAATGAATTTATCATCCTGATGATGGCCTCTGTACAAGAAGAATTTAGAATTGCTCCATACTGATCGCTTGCAAGGACATTCATTGCTAATGGTTTAATAAAGCTTTCGAGGACGAAGTCTTCCGCAACCTTTGACAGGGTTGGGGTCAGGGATATTGGGCGTAAGTCTTTGTCCACATCAGCAACTGGTTCAACTTTTGAATAGGACACACGTCAGCACTTTTCCATGATCTTGGAACACTCATTAGGCGATAAGAAGCGTTAAGTACCATACAAACAGGAATAGCAAGAACAAAAGGGAATTTGTTCCATATCCAGTTTGGAATACCATCAGGCCCTCCGGCTTTGTAAGATTTGATTTTTGATAGTTTTTTGTATACAGCATCCCGATGAACTTGAAAGGGAATGGTGTCGTCCCCCATACTAAGTTTGTATTGGGCATCAATGGGTTAGAAATGGTCGGTATGCTTGACAAAGGCACCATTAATAATATTGGCAAGACGTAATTTGTCCTCACGAGAGGAAACTGCTTGGCCACTTGGAAGATTGACTTGCAACACGGCAGAACTTTTACGAAGCCCACATAAACGTTTGATCTCTTTCCACTATTGCCTCGGATCAGATTTTTTGATAGTATCAATACTCGTGTTGTAAAAACATTTTCTGCAATCTTTCCGGTCGCTAGGGCACTTTGACGATCTTTTATTAATAATTTGAGTTCAGGACTGATCCAAGGAAAATCTTTGGGGTGTAAACTAACCAATTTAGTTGGAAGGAATAAATCCAGGGTTTTTTCTGCATTGGCACAACGTTTTTGGCGAACCCACGAGATTGCTGACGACGTGTCGCTGGACTCACCACAACCGTAAAGTGATCTGATAGGCCGAAGGGTAGCCTACGTAGCCGGCGGTTTTTTAGGAGTTGGGGTTTGGGGTCGGGTAAGCGGGCTGGCAGCGCGGGCAAGGCGGAATGCGGGAGAGGCGGGGCGTAGCCGAAGGGAGGTGCTCTATTTGGGTTGAGATAGTAATCATGTAAGTTTGTAATAATATAGTCAAGTATGCGGTCACTTCTTGTAGGGAAATTAACTGACTGTTTGAGTTTAAAATGGTTAAGAATTGAAGAAACATCCATTCGATTGAAGTCGCCGCCAATCACAATACCGCAATTGGGGAATTGGCTTTCCAAAGACGACAGCGACTCGTGAAGATATTCGTCAAGCAAGTGGTCACTTGCCGATGGAGGATGGTAGATTACGGCAATAATTAAACAACTGTATCCTGTAGGAAGCATTGAAGGGCGAAGTTTTAACCATAAAGCTTCAATGTTTGGATGGGTAAGCGCGTGTGAAACATTGTAATGTAAATCAGATTTGAGATAAACACATACTCCGCCGTGGCTAGCACTTTTACGGTCGAGACGAATGACTGAATAATTTGAGATGTCAATTACAGCTAATATCGTTGATGTGGTCTTTCAGCCACGTTTCGGTGATTAGGGCAATGTCAGGATTATTAGACTCGAAATTATTAAACTCGAAATTATTAAACTCGATTATTATAATCGATTATTATAATCGATGAAATTCATATTCAGAAAAAATGATATCCTCACATGTGATGATAAAATGATATATCTTCACTGTGAGCAACGAAAATATCATTTTTACATGTGAAGTTCTCGTCATGGCTATTTCATCAATTTCAAAATAATAAATAGAACTGACATTACATGGTCGCTTGGAGATACGAATTAGTTATCTTCTTTGGTATTGATAATATCTCTCATGCCTCGTTCACTTCGCTCACTCGTGAGAGATATTACCAAAGATAAAATTCACCATTTCCGCACGACCATGTAATATCCTCTTAATATATACAGCACACCCATGCATTGCTGATATATATATTGAGACTGCCGTGTAGGCAGTACATATATATCAATCGAACCATGAGTAAATCATTGTAATCTTCGCTCTCGGTCTCGGTGGCTCAATGGTTACTATAGCGTCTCACCGGCAATCAGAAGGTAACAGGTTTGATCCGTGTCAAGGACTCATTTTCTGAGAATTTGAGCTTGACGATATCGTCCATGTATCGTCTGTCTACTCCAAACTCTCCCACATTCACTACATTCACTACATATTAACAAAATGGTACTATTCCCAATTGTTTTTCAAACGGCCAAAGTGTATGTTTAGAGAACCGAATACCGGATTCAATCCCAAGTGCAATAAATTACACACTAAAGTCAATGATTTGAACCCATGAGTATCATTAGAAGTGTGACGTTGATCGTCTAGGTTGTAGTCTTGAGAAAGATTACAACATCATTATTGCTAACGTTTCGATGGCCTCAGTGGCGGGCATAGCAGACTATTATATCCAACTCACTACCTAATTAGTTTATGATCCAGACGATCCCAGTACATTTAAAGGTGCCGTCGAGTCCGTTCTGCGCATGTGTGATATTTCAAATATGTTGGGGGACTCGCAATTTCAACAAATTGTTGCAAATAGATTTGCAACAGTTCGAAAGCGAGTATTTGTCCAATTTGGTGAACTTGTTTCTCTTGAGATGGGAGAGACTGGAGATATTCATTTAACTTCTGCACTGATGATAAAAAGACTAAAGGAAAATGGAATCTTTCAGCAAGAAGTTCCAAAAACAATTTGAATTGAACAATAAATATAATCCGTCAATTCGGATTGAACGAGCACTGCGCGAGTATAGAAGTATATGTCTTTTAATATGAACAGTTCAAGGGATATGGCGGGCCGCAATTGATAGAGCAACTGCATGCATGCACTTGAAGACCGACAGTTGCGGCTTTGCTAATTTCCATAACATTATCTATTCTTCAATTCCATTTACTTCCTTTTTCTTGTTAAAAATTAGTAAAATTTTTAAATACATCCCTCCACAAGAACAGACTACATCGATTGATCTATAATTGTCCTCGTTCAGGAACAGAGCAGCCACTTATAACACGCGCTTTTTAGGAGGAAAATCTCAAACGTGGAAAACAAATACGCAATACATGGTCAGTGTTTATATAATGGCATGTAAACAAATCAAAACAGAAACGTGAATATGCGCAGAACGGACATGGCGGCACCTTTATTTGTGTCCACGGATGCATGGGTCTGGATACGAGATTGGTTTGTGTCAAATGTGGGGCGTTCTTTGTCAGCGATCATCTTCTGGACGATCTTTTTTAGTATCCGCGAGAGGTGGGACGAAGTGAGAGATTGTACTGTTATCATACGATCGGACATGTCTGTATGATGAATCATAGAACTGCTAACCCCGAAACAACTTACTAACCGGGCAGTCAGTAATCGTAACAATAATTCTAAGATAAACCGTATCATTATCCAAGTATTTAAACAACCTCGTACCCAGGAGTGGAGCGAGGGAAGAGAAGACCCTGGTAAAGGCTGGTCACGTGACTCCAAGGATATTGGATTATTTTGTAACCTGGCTTATTCTCGCTTATATCATCCGGGGGGGCGGATCGCTGTGAAAACATATCACAAACTAATTGAAAGTACAGTATATGGATAATTTAAAAAGATTACAATTTATTGGAAAGACAGTACGGACTGCAGACAGAAGTTGAAAGATGGATTACTTCGAAAAATACGTTGATTTACTGGACATTTAATTGCTGTCATATTAAAGATAAATGATGATCAACGCCAGAACAGTTCGAAATATGCAGTTTGAATTTAAAACGTCGAGACCGAAACCACACCAGAAATCTGAAATCCCTATAAATGCTTTCAACACTTTTAATATTAATAAAATAATAGTCACATAGTCAGACTGTTTTCCAGTAAATCAACGTAGTTTTCGAAGTAATCCACCATCTTTTAACTTCTGTCTGCAGTCCGTACTGTCTTTCCAATAAATTGTAAATGGTATTATGGTATGTTTTCATAGCGATCCGGCCCCCGGATGATATAAGCGAAAATAAGCCAGGTTACAAAATAATCCAATATGACCAGCCTTTACCTCGCTCCACTCCCTGAGAAGACCCTGGGTACGAGGTTGGTATTTAAAGTCGTTCGCTGATTAAATAACCGGACGGTCTAATAATAGCATCGTCCAGAAGACGATTGCTTGCGGGCGCTGACAAAGAACGCCCGCGATGTAGTATTATATTACTCGTGTCAAATACCACCATTGTCGACATATTCTAAGTCTATTGAATAAGGCTGTTATAATTAATCATTAATTTATAGTTTGCTTTGTTTTTTGTTTTTAGAAATTTTCCCCTCTTAATTATTGTTATTTATTTATTTTGCGTCTATTGGGAATCTGTCATGTTTGCTTGAAAGATCGTGTAAATAAATAAATCAAAATTCCTAAAATAGCTACGCAAAATTTTGTATTTCTGAGAATTTAAATATTAGTGATTTACCTCGTGGGATTGCTGTTTTGATATTCAACTTTCCTTCAACAATCTCGTTGCCGTAAACATTTGGGCTTGTATAAACCATTGTTATTATCCCAGCTTCGTTCGTCAGAGGCAATGTCGACTTTGTTCCCATTGTCCTTATTGCTGGTTCGGTTGTAGGTTGGAAACTGGGTTTTCCTCCCAGTGGAAATACTTGATCTGGTACGTGTGTTCTTCGCCCGTGTTTATCCACTTGCCAACAGTGAACTAAGAATAATGTGTAATTACATTGTCGTTTCGCAAATGTCCCGTCTCGATTACATCTCGGAATGTATGTTCCTCCTTGAAAACTTGCATTTCTCATCCGTTGGCATTTTGTCTTTGTATCTGAAAGAAAATGATTACTTATATTATGACCGAGTGCGAGGTATGTAGAGGAAATTATTACCCATCTTCATTTCATTAACGCGACAGATAAATATCCAACGACATTTGGACACTATACAATTATTGGATGAGGCTGAGCATGATATCCGAAGGCTGAGGCGGATAACATTGACCGAGGTCTGGATAATTCTTGATATCATGCGTAAGCCGAATCCAATATTTGTTTTATTATACATTGTTCAAAATAGTCTTACTAAAAAATATACAAACAAATCTACTACAAGCTATTTTCTATTTTGTAATTTTCGCGCGCTTAGTCCTAGTGACGTCATCAGCGTTCAATAATTTTTGTTTTGGACACTCCGTGCAATAATTCACATTATTATTTATTTAAAAAATTCCTGGTTTCTCATTGGCTAACAGCCAACTGTGAAATCGTCATATCAACTCAACAACCTCGTGTCCAGGCTCTTTACGCGGCGACAGCTTGCCAAATATGGTCAAGCGAGTCAATATGATAATTATTAACGCGTCGATATGACTTCGTTGTCATGGTTATGGCGACGACAATGAATCATATTGACTCGTTGACAATGACAAACTCCCAACACTGCCGTGGAAAAAAAAATGGCTTCCTTAAGGTTCGCCAACCTTGCTAGCACGCAAGATATTTTTCATTTTTTAAATAAATAATAAAACAATTATTGAACTCGGTTTTCGCGTGATATGAAGAATTATCATGCCCTCAGTTTGCCGTTATCAACCTCAGCCTGCGGCTTCGGTTGATAACGGCAAACTTCGGGCATGATAATTCTTCATATCACGCTCAACCTCGTTCAATAATTGCTAATTATTATTTATTTAAAAGAATTCGTGATCGCTGATTGGCTAACAGAAAACGGTGAAATCGTCATATCAACTCATTGCCCTACCAAATATGGAGTTGTGACATCAATGGTGCAATATGACAAAAGATTATTGCACGATTGACGTCACCTGATAACACAATTAAACTTCGGCCTTGACAATTCTTGATATCATGCTCAACCTCATTCAATGATTGATAAGTATTCGACGGAAATGACGTCGCGCCTGCCGGACATTGAGAATTCACTGGAGTATGTTGACCAATAAGAAACGAGAATGAACTTGAATGTATAAATAATGTAGGTGATTTAGATTATGTAAAACCTGTTTGAAACCGGGTTTTCCCGCTCTTTTTTACTGTAATTATTTTGAAAGCCTTTGAAGCTTTGTTCGGCTAAGATTGGAAAGAGATAAGTAAGGTTTTTAGAGGATTCATGGATAATAAATAACTTATTGGACAGTTTAGTTTAGTTTACAATACGATATTTTACTCATTTGTATTTTAACAGTTCCGCCATAAAATATCGAGGTATGAAGGCAAATACTTTTTACGTACAGAGCGAGCAAACGAAGTTCATGAATTTATTATAGGGTTTTTTATTCATTTTCTCGTCGTTTTTAACCTTGTTTTGTGAAGAAATGAATTTTGTCAAGTTTTTCAGAACTCTGTTTCTGCTAAAATATATCTGCACAACAGTTACACCAAATATGCTTCGCTTTGCCATCTAAATCCGAATAGCTCAATAGTCAGACCGTCTTATCGCCAATCAGAAGGTTATGGGGTTTTTAAACTGTGTTAATTCAGTTCATTAATCAGTTGATCTGACATGCACTTCTACACGGTATCAACGCGCAATATTGTTGCGAGACAAATTTCAGTAATTTGTTGTAATTACTGGGGGTGTGAGTTTAACATCACGCCTTGCAACACAACACTATATTACGAAACAAGTCGCAATGATTTCTAGCTCGTATTGCTTCACCTTTGATTTTTCATTTTTACACTGTTAGGCTTTTGTTCCGTACGCTCTAGATCCTCGGACTGCTGCATGATGAAGTGTCGACTCGACCTCCGATAAGTATCGGCTTGTCGTGAGTCAACGCAGAATAAAAAAATATGTAATAACAGTCTTGGGCTGCGTAAGCAGTGTTGAAATACATTTCGAAAGTGAAAAGTTGGTTCCAATATAAGTTTTTTGTTGCTTTGCTTCTGCCATGATGTAATAAGTGTAGAATCATGGCGATTGCTAGCAGCCAGACTGTAAGCTCTAATTTGATTGCATAAATTGGCTCTTCCGATTGCATAGATCCAAACTGAATTACGCGTTGTGTCACCGGCAGAATAGAGTTCGTGTGGCTTTCGCGTGTGGCGTTGAGTTCGAGCTACGAGTGTGTACTGTCTGTGTCCTTAGCAACCACAAGTTTCACTCTACACGCCCCTCTAAGTTGCGTGCATTCAATTACTTTCGATGATTACTTAAAGATTCATTTAAAAATCATTGTCGCAAATCATAATTACGTAAAGGAAAGTGTCAGTTAATTGTTACATCTGTACCTATACGAATTAGACTTTTCTCAGAAATGAATGTTACGGAATGTGTCACAATAGAAATGAATGTTACGGAATGTGTCACAATAGTTTAAAAACTCGTTACTATACTGTTCAACAGTTATCCTACCGCATTGTTCGATGCTTTAATTACCTCATATTCAAAGTCTTCATATTCTCAAAAGAATAATTTTATTATATTTTATTAGAAGAAACGAGTTCTTATTTATGTATATATATAAGTGTTGTGCTGCGTAGGTAATGTAGAAATACAAATTGAATACTCTAAAAGTTGGTGTAGCGTAGCGACCACGTCGCTTGCCCACCGCCATTGACAAACGCAACACTTATAACTTAAAGATTTGAATTATGAAAAATATTCGCTTTTGCACAGAAGTTTCCCTGTTTTCTTCCTTTTGCAATCAAGAGAGCACTTTCACATGAAGAGTCCATTCAATTCCCCTCTTTGTTTCGCAACCTTCCTTTATTTTCCCACGTTGCAGTGCCATCGACGCATATCAGCCCTGTGCTCTGTTATCAGTATCATTGCTGTAATAGTTCCCGCACGTAGAATGTTTTTCCCAAACTAGGTGAGGATTATAGTAAAGCGAAAAGCTGGCGAACTGCCGAGATTTTACGAACGAAATGTCGATAACTGAGTATATTGTAACTACAGTCGACAGCAGATTTCATTAAAATGATTATAGTTAAACTTAAATAATATTAGAAATTACTATATATTGCCAGGAAGTGTTGCCTTGCGACACCCCCGTGTCCACCTTCGCTACGCCCCTGTTTAAAAGTCAGAGCATGGTGTCGCAGGAATTGCCAAACAATCGTACTGCAAAACAATTTATGGTAAAAATAGTTCGACATATGAATTTTTCTTGCTTTCATAATGCAATAAAAATAATTGCCGAAATTGCCCGCGAAAAGTGCCCGAATTTTATTCCATAAAATATACGCAACGCGTATGAAGACTTCCCTATTATTAACATCGAACACATGCACACTTAAATGAAGTCATTGAAGGCGAAATGGAGCGAATAAACGTATTGGGTAAGCGGCAAAACCAGAGACTCGATCTTTCTTTTTTTTAATGCTGGTCGCAACTAAAGTAGTCGTTCGCATGTGATCAATTTTCTCTTCGTGTCGCTGCCATATCTGTTTAGAAATATAGGGATTATATGAACTGTGTTTCTGTTTAATTTATTCAAAGCTACCCATACAATATTCTTGTGATCTGTAATCCTTCAGAATGTTTCCGGTTGACTAAATATTTTTCCATATACTATTGTCAATTTGTCTTATTTGGTGTGGCTCATGAGGAAATTCGTGCATTGAATACGACTTAAAATCGATATTCGGCACAAATGCGTTGCCCCTCCTACCTCCAAACAGAATTGGGTTGGTATACTGGCAAAGTATTTATAATATAGCAATTCTAACATTGCACTAGAAGGTCAACTATATAGTCATAGAACGAATGTGTGGGTATTTCTAGTTTAGTTGAGTTTTTCCAGTTAACTTAGTAGCAAACTTAGTCAGGCAAAGTGTCAGTGTTTAGAATTTTCTGAATTTATACTTCAAAGAAAGTGCTTAGCGATTTCCACAACAACCGACTAACAGCACAAACTGTTGCTCGAAAAATGGTTTGTTAAAGGTTTCCTGAATTTGATATGTTGCAGAGGTAACACAAGGGGTAGTGTTATCTGTAGTGCTAGTTATTTCTAAGACATCGTTCAGACGATGCCGGTGCAAAATAACAACGACAGAGTTTCCGTGTGTTCACACGAAGCCGTCAAAATGTTTTGACATATTAGCAGCCGTTCACATTAACCTCAAACTTTTAAAATAGTACAAATAAAATAACATGGAAAGCAGTTTAGGGTTTGGGTACTAAAGTGGAGGGAAAATTCAGTAATTGCGATTCAATAATTGCGATAACATTCTAACGGTTCAGTTTTAATTTCGCATCGTTTAGAAATCGCTTTCAAATCGCTCCGGTTAAAGTGACGTTTTCACATAATTTCTATCCGATGACACTTTGAAAGCAACGACATTTTGTGGCTCTGTGCTCTTCTCAAATTGCTCCGACATCATCTAAACCACACAAACAGTAATGTTTGTTGTTTAATTGCAACGTCTGTCACGACCTTAATTAAGAATGTGTGTATGTATACAAGTTGAAGTATAAAATATCGTCAAATTAATAACTTTTGTTGTATTCTCTTAGTTTGCCTTACTATCTTTTCCCGATGTATACAGGATCATTATTGAGGATTTGTTGTGTGATTCTAGCTGTGCTTTACACAGGCACTTCTTGTATTTCTTGAACTGATAAACTATTATGATTTAAAGTATCAATGCATGTAACGAAATTTTTTTACAAAACATTGGCGATATATACACCGATTTTAAATCGTCGAGATTAATCTCATTAAAAGCACCATAATTTATGAATTAAATCCATGAAAAAAAATTGTGATAGATTGATATATAGGATACCAAGATAGATCGACGGTTGATTCGTTTGAAAATGTGAAACAAATTGCGAAGATACCTGAAGATGTTGAGTTTTATAAGTGTTTTAAAGTAAAGTAATGAATCTGTGGTATTATCCTAAAAATCAGAGCCGCTGAACTTTTTAATACTGAGAGATATTACAAAGATATTTTGTAACTTTAATTAACCGCGACAAATATGACAAAAACGTATAGTGATACAAATCATTTGAAACCAGTCTTTATAAGGCAACACTTTCTTTTAAGTTCACTCAAGGTTTCCAACTGTATAATTATTGTCGATAATATATAATAAGCTTATTTGAATATACACTGCATATAACAACACATAAAGAGCTTCGCTGCTGTTTGGCATGCGTTCTTGTGTTCATCTCAAGGTTTTGCATCATCCTGTGTTTTTATACAATATATAAAGAGCTTGTTTGGGTTGCGTTAAGCTCTTACTCTTAGTATGATGACTGGCTTGCTGTCTTGCCTGTTCATCTCAAGTTTTTGCATGCAGAGAGCAATCACTGAAATTATTCAGTCGATAATGTAATAACCTTTATATTTGAATACAAAGTACAACGACATAAAGAACTGTTTATTTAATAAATTTAATACGTTAAGCCCTTAGCATGATGACTAGATTGATATCTTGTATATACTATATACACACCTTTGCCAACAACTAAGCCGAGGACAGTTTTAGATGAACCATGCTTTCGTTGATTCTGTACAATATTAATTCTTGTTGTAATTCTCAGTAGAGAAATTTTACACTTGACAGTTTTGGAAAATCTCGTGGTATAATTATATTCTGATACTGGTAACAGTCATACAAATCGAAATACTCTAAAAAGGTTGGTGTCCTGCCGAGATGCGTAGGAGGTGTAACGTTTCGAGCGAAGGCCCTTCGTCAGAGAGTGAAATGTAACGACAATCATACCCTTTTGCGTGTGTTCCGTTTACGTAAGATTTCTTCCAACTGGCAATGTGCACCGTCAATACTGATGTCGACATTACGTGACCTGGCAAGGTTACACTTGCTATAACTATCTTGACCATAAATCGAAAACTCTAAAATGTTGTATACTGTCGAAATAGTCTGTAGGAGGTCGAACGTTTCGAGCGAAGACCTTTCGTCAGAGATTGAAACATAAAATGTACAACACAATTTACAGTGAATCCAGTAAGATAATCTTACCTGCAATAACTGCAGTCACCGACCAATACAGCTACACCAAAGACATAAGAAAGAAATTCCATTTATTAATGTCGTCTACCCATTTCATTTTTAAAGAGCTTTGATTTTTAATTGCGTAGCTACTTCTAATCTTACCTGTAAAAAAGCAAACACAGCGACTAGCTTTGCAGCCTTCATTTTATCACACACGAGAAGCGACGATAACCAAGACATCTTCTCTCTGCTCGCCCACTTCAGATCCACAGCCACTTTATAGACGAGTCGACTTTTCCTGCGTCTCAACGTTTTGCGCCTCCCACGGAGACAATCTGGAGTCTGCTAAGTTGTTTTTAATGACGACACAAGTGGAGTCTCGGCCAATCACCGCGCTCCATTCATCGTCTTCACGCAGGTGTGATATCAAGCGGGAACACGCCTTCTAATCTGACAACTTCTTCACGTGTATCGCTTGGACATTTACTGAAATTTAGAAACACCGACCCTCGTACGCCCCCGAAAATCACTGTTATAGTGTTTAACGTTACGTATTCGGGCCCACTTTCGGCGACTTATTGTCAAAGCCGCGCCACCCGTTACCAATCTAAACAACTTAACCAACTGTACAATCATGCCACATCGCACGGTCAACCTTCAAACCGACTATAGTGTATATCTTTCACATGAATAATTTTCCATGTGGTATAATTACACTTGAACTGACAATTTCAGGCCCATGTTACCCTGCGTTGACCAATATCGCCATTTCGACGGACCTGGTCTACCCCAGCGCTCTGCGTGTAATGGGGGCGCACTTTTGAAATATTTATTGGATGTTTGCATGAATAATTGAAAGTGTTATTTCTTCAAGGTCGTAAACTTGACCGTGCACACAAAGGTCCACAAATAACTCTCCTCGTGTCGGCGCAAAAAAACAAAAAAATGATCATTTTCTAAAAATAGAAGATCGGCGACTATAGATGTTTCCCTGTGGCAGACCCGGCAGTCCCGCTGCGAACTGTAAACTATATTTTAGCCGTCCTTTTTTTCGAGTAATAATTCTCAAATAGTCGGCGAGTTTCGCGCCAGAAATATCTCCGACATTTAGCCTTGGTCATGGGTGATCTTGCTAACCAGGTCAACCAGGAGTATCAGTATCAGATAACGCAGGGTAAGGTTGCCCTTTTCATGATGAGGCTCGTGTTTTTAAACGACTGGAATAACTAGACTGGGATACTAAGACTCCGAAGACCGACCATTTAACGTCGTTATCGGAGAAGACGAGAACGTCTTAACCATCTACTGATAAGATACACTATGCAACTTGGCATACAACTTGATTCTGTTGTATTGCGGTAGCACTGGGGTGTTACGTACAGTACTAGGCAACGTTACGTGCAACTTGACCCGTAAACGTTCGCCTTCTTTGTGTTTCGCCAGAGACAAGTTGCAGATAGGGTGTGCATTGTGCAACGCTAAAAAAAGTTGCTGCAATTATTGCAGAAAGTAGAACCGAGTTCTACTTTCTTCAACGATTACACGGCAACAATTTTCGCTCTTACAACTCATGTGCACTGATGGTTTATATGCAACAACTTGTTTCGCAACGCCGTTGTGATACAATATCGCCTTTTCTTAACGTTTCCAACGTTTTCCGATCCAGGATCGAATGTGGATCTTGCCGGTGACAGGCAAGTGTATAGTAACCACTACATATATGTTGGTTATTGGCGTGATTAGTGTAGTTTCATATGAACACATGTGCAATGGTTTATATACAACTTGTTTCGCAACGCCGTTGTCATACAATATCGCCTTTAAGATCCAACGTTTTCCGATCCAGGATCGAATGTGGATCTCGCAGGTGATAAGCAAGTGTATAGTAACCACTACATATATGTTGGTTATTGGAGTGATTAGTGCATGTAGTTTCATATGAACATTGGGACTATATAGGAGCAAAACAATAGTGCAGTAATCTATATTTAAAGTATATTATTGCAATGAAAAATTTACTGTTAAATTTTCTCAGATAATCGATATGCAACGCACTACCAAATAAGTAAAATAACTACGTTCACTTAATATTGAAATGATATAATGAATTTAAGATATTAAGTGCGGTGTCTTTATTTGGTGTTGTACTTTGATTTTCTGCGATCGCGACACAATTTTTTGTCCCATGAGTATCATTAAAACGGTTCCATATTCGTCTTATCTTAAATATTCGACTTAATAGCACGGTAAGACAATTATTATATTTCCTTGAAATTTCAAAAATCATCCAAGAGATTTCAGCAGCAATGTTTCGCCCAGCGGTAAACAGCGAATACATTCGTCGTTGACAACATTTTTCCTGACTACAGATTAAGGGCGGGAAATCACACCTGTGTTTGACAAACACATACATTAACTATATCAATTATGTATACATGGCACTCATGAGGTCTTGGGGGGCAACGCATTTTTCCACGAAAAATTAAGAGCCGAATATCGATTTTAGGTCGTTTTCAAGGAACGAGTTTCCTCATGAGCCATACAAAATAAGACAAATTCACAATGCAGTAAAAACCCGCGTATAAGAACCTAGATTTTTCCAAGTTAGCCTAAAAAGGTTCTTATATAAATGGTGTTTACTGCAAAATTAGGCTATTTAGGTTCTTAAACAGGTTCTTATTTTCTTAAGAAAAAAGCGACGGTTTTGGTAAGTGTGGTCTATTATTTATATAAACCTTGCATACATTTTCTCCAAATGACTGCAATCTAAGCAAATACAAACCCTATATGCACTTTAAAGCTATTACACTGTATGTAATTTACAGCTTACTGCATGTGTAAATTCAATGGAACAAAACAACATATTATACAACTGTAGACATATATACACTATTTGTCTGGTTCTGGCTCATTTTCATTACTTTGTAGAGTTTATTTTCTTTGATTTATAAATTTATAGTTTTGACTCTATTTGATAAACTGAACCTGCTTTTAAATTTTAGCCTAAAACAGATTCTTATGTAAAGGGAGTCTAAATGGGAAATCTTAACAGGAACTTTCTCAAGGATTACAGATCACAAGAATATTGTATAGGTAGCTTTGAAGAAATGAAACAGATACATAGTTCATATACTTACAGGGCAGCAATACAAAGATAAAATTGATCATATGAACGACTATACTTTAGTTGCAACCAGTTTCAGAAAAGGAACGAGTCCCTGGCTTTTGTGCTTACCAAATACGTCAAATATTCGCTGCATTTCGCCCTCAATTGCTTCATTTGTGTGTGTGTTCCATGTTAATAATAGGGCTGCCGCTTCGCAAGTCTTCAGCATCATGATAATCATACGAATTGCAAAACAATTGCACTTCAAAACAGTTTATGGTAAAAAATAGTTCAACTATGAATCTTGCTAAACACTTCACGACGATAATATTCAAATTTGATTCAAAACATATTTAAAGGGGGAGTTGTCCCTCCACCTGCTACGCTTATATGTACACTTGTCATATTACGTTATACACTTGTCACAGTATACACTTGTCATAGTAATAGTATACACTTGTCAATACACTTGTCATAGTATACACTTGTCATATGAATGATTAACATATATACACACGCATGTACAATTTAAGCATTAATTATTTGTTTAACTGCATGGTCTTTCCAACACGAACTCAGACATTAAAGTCTAAAGTGTTCTATATAACACTGTGGTTTAAATCACCATGCTCTCGCTCGAGAACCAATGATCGGATTTCCGGTCCAACCTATGCTAGTGATTGAGTGTCGTAGGAGTATACATTTCCGTTAATGATTTCCGTTAATGCCAAAGTTGGAGAGGGCCATGAGTCTGGCTACTTCAGAGAGCCCGGGCGATTTTTGCTAAAAGGGACTCACAACAACAATTTACCGTTATTAGAATTTTTAGGCAAGGAACACTTCCAAGTTTGACCGTCTAGGGGGGCTGGGGGCATACGCATGCACCCCCAGAATTCGAAACTCTAGAATCGAATTTTCTGCGAGGAATTTTCCGAAAAATGAATTTTCAATAATGAGCGATATTCAGACATGTTTTAACAGAAACAGGTTATATGAAGCAGCTATTTTCGTCTAGCCCCTGGCAATTAAAAATCAAAATCAAATTGTATGTTCACTCACTTAGATTTAATCTTTTTTAAAAGGCACCGGAACACGTCCAATGAAATCTTAACAAACATGAATGTCGTTGTAAGTAATATTTGGCATTTCACTCCATTAAACTGCATGTTCTAAGGAGTTTATTGTGAAGGAAAATTTCGAGTGTTGGTATATTTCCTTCACCATCAAAATCCTTAGAATAGTTTAATCGAGTGAAATGCCAAATATTACTTGTAATATTATACCCAATTCTTCTCCCGGCATTACGACCATATATATATATATATAGAAGATTACGATAGTGGTGCAGAGTACACCTCAAATCAATTCAAAGAGTTCTGTAGAGACTCAAAGATAAGACAAGAGTTTACAGTTCCTGAAACACCACAGCAAAATGTAGTCGCAGAGCGCTTCAATCGCACCTTAGTAGAGATGGGACGGTGTTTACTTATACAAGGGAAGCTCCCTAAGAGATATTGGGTAAGAGCCTTAGATACCGCTGTACACATTCGAAATCTCACTGTGAGTGCAAGTAGCAATCAAGGAAAGAGTAGAAGAAATCACCTCAGAGTATTCGGATGCACAGCTTACGTAAAGAAGAGAAAAGTCAACTTACGAAAGCTCGATCCCTGCAGATCTGTGAAAGCAAAATTCATTGGCTACGAAAGCAATAGTACAGCATACATATTACAAGAGCTCACCACAAAGAAGATAATCAAAGCACGCAATGTGATTTTCAAAGAGGACGAAATTCAACCATTCTCCTCTAAAGAAAATTCCTGTCAAGAAGAGTCAATTTTGGACAGTCCAAATTACCTATACATCTCGACAATGAATGTTCTAATGAGCCAACCAAGGAGAAACCGGTCAGAGATGAAGTGGGGGAAATCGCAGAAGAAGTTCCAAATGCACCAGACCAGTAACAAGATGGAGACGAAGATAATGAAGAAGAAGCACCACTTCCAAGAGCAGATAGAAACAGACGACCTCCTGAAAGATATGGCAATCCCTGTACCTTCTTCAATACAACTCAACAAGAAGAAGAAACCGTTACAGAACCGAAAACTTACAGAGAAGCTGTAAAGTCAACAAAAGCTAAGTACTGGGAAGAAGCAATGCAAAAGTCAAATACGATGCAGATGGTCACGTAGACAAGTATAAAGCTAGGTACGTGGCGAAAGGTTTCGCGCAAATCGAAGGCTTAGATTTCTTTGAAACGTATGCACCAACATGCAAACCAGAGACATTCAGAACCCTGTTAGCAGTTTCAGCACAGAAAGATTCACATCTCGGTGAAATGGAAGTAAAATCAGCGTATCTTCACTCACCAATCGAAGAAGAAATTTATCTGGAACAACCCAAAGGTTTTGCCAAACGAGGAGAAAACGAACAGACATTAGTGTGCAAATTAAACAAGTCAATTTATAACGGTCTTAAACAAGCAGCAAAGAATTGGTACGATTCCTTAGCAAACCTACTTATCAAGAATGGATTTCAACGAAGTCGCATCGACTACTGTCTTTTTGTGAGGAAAGAAGAGGACAGCGGAACTTTTTCGTACGTACTAATATGGGTCGACGATATTATAATCGCAGGAGCACATAATGAAGTTGTCGATGCAATCAAATCGATGTTGAAAAATAATTTCAAGATGGCCATGATCGGGGAGTATTACACTGGTTCCTGGGAATGCGAATCCTTCGATCCGGAGACAAGATCACTGTAGATCAAGAGAAGTACATCGAAAACGTCCTTAATCAGTTCAACATGAGCAATTGCAAGCCCATGGCAACCCCTGGAGAAGTCAATCTCAAGTTAGTCAAAAACAGTGAAGAGCATCAATTAGTTGAGTGAGAAGTTATATCGAAGCTCAGTTGGATCCCTTCTATACATTGGGAAACAAACGCGACCTGACATTCTCAATGTAGTCAATCAGCTATCAAGATTCTTTGAAAGGCGCGGTACCTCGCATTGGAAGGCAGCACAGCACGTCTTAAGATACCTCAAGGGCACGATCAATCTACGATTGACTTTCGTTAAGAACTCCAACATGAAGCTTATCGGTGATGCAGATGCAGACTGGAGTGGTGATCTCGACGATCGAAAGTCCACAACCGGCTACTATTTCAAATTCCAAGGAAATAGCGCAGCTATAAGTTGGGAAGTAAAGAAACAAGCGACAGTCGCACTATCATCGACAGAAGCTGAATATCAAGCTATGGCAGCGGCGGTTCAAGAAGCAATCTATCTTAGAGCATTAATGAAAGATTTTGGTCATCCAATGAAAGAGCCGCCAACCCACATCGGAGAAGATAATCAGTCATGCATCAAGATGTGTCACAATCCAGTCATGCACAAGCGATCGAAACACATCGACACGAAGATGCATTTCATCAGAGAAAGAGTTGAAAACGGAGAAGTGGGAATTCACTACATTCCAACGGACGATATGACAGCAGATATATTGACCAAGTCTCTACCTCGTATTAAAGTTGAAAACATCGTTATGTTTTATTGGGTAACTGAAGCATGAAAACAGACTCATCATAGTCACTACAAAGCGGAGTCTGAGTGGGGGTGTTGATATTAGGATGTTTAAGTATAAACTGGTACACATATGGACATTGAGGGATAATATAAGTACATTACGTAATACGGGACACGTGATATAAGAACGTTTATCGAACGTTTTCAATGTTGTTGTTATGTCTTTGTATAAACAAAGTATTCTTCAATAAATACTATATAACTATAAAAGTCAACAATTTCAATTGGTTGTTCCAACCAATATTTTTCAGTTACAGTGCATCACAATAACCATAATATCCATCACTATATATTATTTCAAATGTATATGAAAATCTTAAAGGTTATATATGTTGCCCGTAGCAACAGCAGCATAGTCCCCAACTGATCTACAATGACATTATAATGACACATTTTTATTATTAAACACTTATTGAACGAGCGGGAGATCTTTACAGCAAAAATATTCTGCCCGCGGTCTTTCAGTACAAAATGAGGTTAATAAGGTTTAATTTATTATATTTAAAGGGGAACTGTACCCAAAAAATAAATCACTTTTAAATAAAAGGGCTTTAAGTATTATGTTTAGAAATGTTAATAGTTTTACGGTATCTGCTCTTGTACTCGAGAAATAACGTTTTCATTATCGTATTTTATGCTTCTGGACGCCGCCATTTTCGAGTTTGTCCGGCGGCTCAAGATTGATGTACAGCGGTGGTTTTCTTTTCAATTTTGACGTCATTTGAGTGTTATCTTTTGTTCCTTGCACTCAAGTGACGTCAATTTGGAAAGAAACCCCCGCTGAACCTCGAGTCTGAGCCGTCGAGCAAACTCGAAAATGGCGGCGTCCAGAGAATGAAAACATTATTTCTCGAGTACAAGAGCAGATACCGTAAAACTATTAACTTTTCTAAACATTATACTTAAAGGCCTTTAGTATTTAGTATTCACCCAGGAAGCCTACTCGCGTGAAGCGATTTTCAGTAGGGTCCTGAAAAATTACAAATAAAAATATAGACTAATTAAAACAACTAAGTAAAAACTGTATAGAATCATAAGCATCAAAATGTACGAAAACTATAATTAATCAATTTAGAATTTGTTTATGTTTGGCCTTAAAACTTGGTAGAGAGAGAGTTTCTCTTATAATAGAGTCTTGCTGATTGTTCCAGTCAGTGAGCGCATGGAATTTGAATTTTTGTTTTCCCCAATTGGTGGCTACCTGAGGGAGATATAAGTCGTTTTTACGGCGTGTTATATATATATGAAAACTGTTGTTGTATCTTAAATTAAAATCAATTTTGGGAACGAAACACTGACATTTCGAGCGGAGCCCTTCATCAGAGTAAGACGAGATGAAATAAAATAAATAGGGCTTACATCAGAGTATAAGACGAGATAAAATAAAATAAATAGAGCTCATAATATATATATATATATAAGCTCTATTTATTTTATTTTATCTCGTCTTATACTCTGATAAAGGGCTCCGCCGAAAACGTCAGTATTTTGTTCCTGAAATTTCAGTTGGCAGTTTATCACCTTTTCGCTTTGCTATATATATAAAACACTGCCTACGCAACACTCTATTTTTTTATTATATGGCTTTTATTAAATTTCTCACATTTCCTAATTGTTTTGATGATGATGATGATGATGAATATTTATTCAGGTTACCTACTCGCCAAAGGCGATCTTCAGTAGGGACCTGTGCAATATTACATAATTAACAAATTTTATCATAATAAATAAATAACAAAGTAATAAAACGACACCTATACAACTAACTTATTACAATATACAAAATAGTTATACAACTGTTAAAAAGGCAAATCAGCCCATAAAATTACATATATATATATTACAGCATACTAAAAATGTGACTTAAAAATAGCTAAAGAGTCGCTGTTTCTTATATCAATGTCCAATCTATTCCAATCACTGGCGGCATGATAAACAAACCTCTGTGTAGGTCATTCTTTGCCCGAGTATCATAAGAATGAAACATAGTGTTAGATGTTAGATTAAAATCATAATCAATTAATTTATTAAGTCCCTTGTACACCATGTAGCAGCGATGAAAAAAGCGTCTATCCAGTGATGGTTTAATTTTAAGACGTGTAAGTGCCTCGGTGGCTGAACTTCTTGGAGGTAAATCCAACATAATTTTAGCTGTCTTATTTTGAAAAATTTGCAAATGTTCTATTAAGGTAGAATGGTTCTTGTCAGCCCAAATTAAGTCACCATAGTCTAACAGTGGTAAAATTAAGGAATTATATAAGACCATTCTTGTACTAAGAGGTATCAGATGTTTAATCCTATAAATAATACCAATTGTATTGTATTTCCCAAGCATGCCGTTTCACCAAAAGACGTGATTTTTAAAGTGGTACTACATCACAAAAATAAATGAAGATTTTGCTGTGCAAGTTGTGTTAAGTTGTCAATACACGGAGTATTCCAAGCCTTTAGAGTTCTCGATTTAAATGCTGAGTTGTTGAGCAAATCCAGCAATCACAAATACTTCCTACGAAAATAGTCCAAAAATAGTTATGCAGTTATGTCTGCACAGTTAAACGTACACTGGTGCTCGTAAATTCAAATTACTGCTTCATAAATGGATTTCATCAATGGACGCTTTAAGTACTAGAATTATTAGAAAACAGTAGCCATTCAAACATTCAAATCTGACTTCTATAAAAACTGATTCTCATTTCTTTGCTATCATAATTGTCATGTACTTGACTTTGTAATCATTGTTTAGTTTATTATTTACGGTTAATTTACTTGTAAAGGTTTTGCTGTGCAAGCGGTGTTAAGTTGTGGTTTCTGTTTAACTCGCACCAGCGACATCCAGTCTGTCTGGTGTTTAGTCGAATTCATTGCCGCAAAGAAGATGTGTTTTTTCAACACTCTCCCACAAACTGATCTTATGCTTCACTTGTCGTTCATTGCTGTACACAACTCACTTTAATTACTTTGACTGAAAACAACTATTTATAGCGATGAGCTAACTCGTCAACAGTCCTAAATGTGGAGCACAAGTATATATATAAATAAGGAAGAGCACATATAAATGATGATATAACATTAGTAGACTATATAGTGTAGTGTAGAAGTACAAATGAAAAAATCTAAGTACTGCAGCTGAAATAACGTTTCATTCTCTGCCGACGAACAGCCTTTGCTATTGCCGCTCTAACTATATTGTCAAATTCATCTTGTTTTATTTACTGTTTTTTTCTAACAATTTCTTGCACTTCCTCTGTAAAAGATTGCACTCTGCGCCATAGTTGTTTTCCTTTAAATGATTTTACACAAACAGGATTTTCTTCAGCTCTAAAATGAAAGAAATTCAAGCTTTTGATTGATTGGTTCAGTTTCAATTATCACCGTCCGTCCGTCCGTCCGTCCGTCCGTCCGTCCGTCCGTCCGTCCGTCCGTCCGTCCGTCCGTCCGTCCGTCCGTCCGTCCGTCCGTCCGTCCGTCCGTCCGTCCGTCCGTCCGTCCGTCCGTCGTCCGTCCGTCCGTCCGTCCGTCCGTCCGTCCGTCCGTCCGTCCGTCCGTCCGTCCGTCCGTCCGTCCGTCCGTCCGTCCGTCCGTCCGTCCGTCCGTCCGTCCGTCCGTCCGTCCGTCCGTCCGTCCGTCCGTCCGTCCGTCCGTCCGTCCGTCCGTCCGTCCGTCCGTCCGTCCGTCCGTCCGTCCGTCCGTCCGTCCGTCCGTCCGTCCGTCCGTCCGTCCGTCCGTCCGTCCGTCCGTCCGTCCGTCCGTCCGTCCGTCCGTCCGTCCGTCCGTCCGTCCGTCCGTCCGTCCGTCCGTCCGTCCGTCCGTCCGTCCGTGAAGGAGGTCAACGTTTCGATCTCTGACGAAGGTCTGTCGCGCGAAACGTTAGACCTCTTACACACTATTTCAGCAGTACACGAACCTTGCCCGTGTCTTCAGTTCTGTGGGCCTCATCTTTTCAGTGGCAATTTACACCAATTTTCTATATCTACCGTAATTACTTAACCTTAACTATTCATTCAAATCCCGCCTGGAGGCAAATGGGTCTGGGAACGAGGTTGGCTCGAGTCAACAATTTTCCGTCGACTCAGTAGTGTGTAGCAGTAGTGTAACCATGTCAATAAATTAACTATTTATGTAAATCCAGTTTTATCATTAGTTTCACTTTCCTAACTATATTAGTCTTCTGCACCTTCGATTTTCCCTGTGCCAGGAAACCAAATTAGAACCCGGAGAAAACTCACGCGACTTTCGGCATAGAGCTGGCGAACTCTTCCCATGTGCGATCAGCTGCTCTGACGACTGAGCCACAGCTAAAGCTCGTCAGTACAGTGTGTGAACATTGGTATATCTGACGATACATGGACGATCGTCAAGTTTAAATCCTCAGAAAATGTTTCTGAACTGATTGCGGGTGAGACACTCTACAACCACTGCTCATATGCGGTAGTCACTATATATCAGTAACGCTTGGGTGTGTTCTCTACATCAGTGATATCAGGGCACTTATATATATATATATATAAGCGCCCTGAGTGATATATACAACACATCCAAGCTATAGTGACTACTGCATAGGCAGCATACATGCACATATCAATCGAACCAGTACAATATTACTTTTAATACTCCGTAGCTCAGTAT
Source organism: Chrysogorgia sp. JL179-B06 (assembly GCA_035772405.1). NCBI lineage: Eukaryota > Metazoa > Cnidaria > Anthozoa > Scleralcyonacea > Chrysogorgiidae > Chrysogorgia > Chrysogorgia sp. JL179-B06. Next base: position 2,391,059 of record JAYKKM010000416.1, on the reverse strand, counting down.
ATATTCAGAGCACTGCACTAACATCGTAGGGTACAACTCCAGCCAGTGGCGTAGCCAGGGTCTTGGCTTTTTTTTTTGGGGGGGGGGAGAAAACGCCAAAGGCGCTAGTTTTCTAGGGGGTCGGGGGGCACGCTCCCTCGGAAAATTTTGGATTTCTAGAGTCTCTGATACACCATTTCCCGCATCCTGAGGCGAATTTTTAAAAGTAATCTGAAGGCCATAAATCGCAAAATTTTGTTATTACTAAACCCGCCAGAACATGGCACAATACACGTCAAGATATCTTGAGATTCATTGATAAACAACAATAAATCGAAACATTTCATAGAATCATTCAATAATGCTGTAATGATCACGCATCACATTTGGTAATTAAAATCAAGCTCTTCCAATAAATCAGCTTCCGCAGACATCAGCATAAGACTTTCAAGCCTTGAAGGAGCAGGAGCTTCCGCATTTTACATAATTTCATAATACATGTTGAGTCACATGGCGCTAGAACATTGATACTTTGTTACGTTGTAACTTTACTTTGTAGCCGCTGACTAACACATTTTGAATTTTTTTGACAGCCCTTGCCTTAAATTTCCGTCTATGCGAAAACGCACGTGAATTATATCAGATACCTGCGAGTTGCTCATCGATACGTTTTTGCAATTTGATAATTGGATTTGACTCGATGCTTAGAACATTTACCCCCACCCCCTCAAATTTCTCCCCGGATTTAGACTTGAGAACGGTCTTGGGGCCATTTGGGGCGGTCGCCCCCCTGGCTTCGCCACTGACTCCAGCCAGAAGACCTTGATGTTTCATTTTTCGCAACTGGTCCCGATTTGCTGTTAAAATGTATATATTCCAACACTTGAAATTTTCTTTAACCATAATAATCCTTACAACCTTGTAACCGTCGAGTCTCGGTAGCTCAATGTTAGAGCGTCTCACCGCGGCAATGAGAAGGTTACACCCAGAAACATTTTCTCAGGATTTGATCTTGACAACACATTGGTATATCTGTAAAGTTAAACCATACTCTCTACCTTTTTAATAATTCAGCACATTCCTTCTGTCCATAAATGTCTGCTACGTTTCTCGGAGTATCTCCATAGTCGTCTGGTGTATCTATCGCTGCGCGAAAATCGACCAACGCCAGTAAATTGTCGGTTCTTCCCGCTTCGGCCGCGCAATGAGCTGGCGTCCAACCTCCAACCATCTTTGCATTTGGATCAGCGCCTGCGTTTAACAATAGATTGATGCTCCGAGGATTACCTACAAACGCAAAATGTCGACACTTTCCTCACTTGAATAGTGGAATGGAACCTGAATGATGTTAGTTGACTTGATCGTTCATTTAATTAAATATTTTTCAAAAATTGTGATGACCAGTGAAATGCTCTAACCATTGAGCTACATATAGACTAAGATGATAGAACGACCTATAAAAGGCCGGAAAGAGGGGAATTCGACGAAATATTACCCCGGGAAGGGATATATCATTCAGAGGGGTATATAATATAAATTATATATTATACCGAAACAATCTTGAATACTGTCTTGAAACGTCTTCCTGTTCCTCCACTGTTGACAGGCTCGTTTTTTCTTACGCGCGTAGTATTTGGTTTACGCACGTGGTATTCTAGCTCGAATTCCCCGCCACAACGGAGTACTGACTAAAATATTTCCAGCCACAACGGAGTATTCGAGCCAAATTGACTGGTTAGTGGTCACGTGTTACAAACCTAACGATCTGATTGGACAATTTACAGTTGAGGTATAATATTGTATTATGTTCTATGCAACCTGTCTTGAAATGGCATTGCGAAACAAGTTGCACGAATCATTGCACAGTGTAATATACCTTGCAAACGCCGAAAATTATTGCGACACAAGTTGCTGCAATCATTGCAGAAAATAGAATCGAATTCTATACTTGCAATGATTGTAGCAACTTTTTTAGCGTTGCACATTGCGTTGCACAATGGAACACCCCAATCTGCAACTTGTTTCCGCTTTAGCGACTCGGTGCGCATGCGTATCTTAGCACACGACATCACGGTCACATTCAAAATGGCGGCGTTTTGACATGGTTTACTCAACTTTTAAAGTGTGTTGTGAGCATTTTTCATAGCGCTAAACTACAATATTCCGACTAGTTAACCCCAATCGTACATATCTACAATTGTCAAATATATGTATATGAAAAATCTGACTGCGGGTATCGAACCCGAGGTCTTCGAATCAACGCAGCTATTGAGACACGGTCAGAACAGTCATACATCATACATATTTATACATCGCCCCGACTCTTAATCTCTACAGGAAGACATACATCTTTAGGTAAATTTTAAATGAGCTTTGAAAACATCCGGCAGCTAAAGATTCATCAAGAAAAAACAAAAGAAACCATGTTTATAATCATAGTCAATCGAGATATGGTCTGGAAACTCAGCTAAAGTCTTTGTTCTATCTTTTTGTTCGTCTTTATGCAATTTTGTGCACGGTGGTGCACGGTCACTGAACCTATTGTATTTTAGTATAATGAAGCAATCATCCAATAGAATCGTTTGGGTTTAATCGCTCAACCGTGTTGATTAAATATTAATAAACCTAAAACAAAGGATGTGCAGGTACGGTTCAACATCAAAACGTAGCTCATTATAGTCGCTTTGAAGTTTGCCTAGTTTCCAGACCATATCTCGATTGACTATGATATAATAAGTGTCTTTATATGTAATAAAGAGACACGCTTGCTGTTCCTAAATCGACTCGAGATTCCACTAAATTGGCATTTAAAGTTTTCAAAGAATGGAAAATGGCAGCTGGCAAACAAGGACCCCGGGTCAAAGAGCTGTTCGTTTTCGTTGGCTAGCCCAGTTATAGCCAGGATGATTTGCTTAAAGAGTGAGTGTCAACCATCGTGCATTGCGCGTTTGTGTTTACCTTCCGTATACGATAACGAAGTGTTTTGAAGTGCTTCGTCGCCAACTTGACGTGGTAAATACTTCGGAAATTCACCAAGTCTTCTCAGAAAACCCTATAGAGGCTTTCGTATTCATCCACAATCCAAATACTGATTTTTTGTTTCGGAACCTCGCCGCTTCGCATAGTCAAGGCTGACATAAATCGAAACGAAAGTCAAGAAAACGTCGAGTTTTGTGAAAAATACAGAAGTAATTACTTTCTAAGGTATATCTTCTTTCAATTAAAAGACAAAATGAATAATTTATATCAAGGATTGACAAGATATTTCCGGATGCAGTTCACAAAGGGAATTTCGTGCTTCAAAAAATGGCCGACCGAGCGTGCAATGCGTCACGGTTGACACTCACTCTTTAACAAAGTTCTTCTCACGGCTAAGAAGAGCATAACAATGATAACATTAATTCAAATGATCTTGTTGGTCGAGGACTAAAGACTTTTCGTGACTCAACTCAGCCATGGCTAGCCCGCCTCATATAAACAGCCCTTATAAGTTTATACAAACCGTTTATCCACCGATAACACTGTACAGCATTGTTTGTCATTTACAACGCCATTTGCAAGTGGAAAATGATAGTGCAGCGTCGCTACTTGCGAAGAATAAAGGAATGTAAGAATTCTATGAGACTTTAGCCAGCCTGAGCAAAGAGCCGTTTTTTTATAACTCTGAGCTGTAGCAGTCCTCGTGGTCGGAACCCTTCGCATTTTATTTAAAAATTGATTTTCAACCTGACGATTTTTTTGTGTTTGTCTTTTGTCGGGCGTTAGATTCGGAATTGAGACAGGCTTCGAGTGAGGGTGTGGCCAACGAATCAAAGATGGTTGGCAAGGTCCATAATATAGGCAGGTAGTTCGTTGAATTTGTTTTGAATGTTTTTGCTTTCTCATTGAATTGATGATTAGGATGACAATTTTATATAAAATTCCATGTTCATCATTAGTATTCTTTATATAAAACGTTCATGTTCATAATTAGTAATTCAACAAAAAGGGTAAAACCTTAATACAAATTGAGAGTAAGGTGCCAATTCATTGTGTCAATCATTAACCCCATATTTTCCCTGAGACTGGATTCAAATCACTCTCGTGGCTTCCAGAATGATAAGTTTTATCAGGTATATAAAAACCGTTGCACGTGATGAAATACGTGCACCCAATAGCGCTCCGTCGAGATGACGTCAGTACCGATATTTGTCCGGTTTTACACATAATTCTTGCGGCCATAACAAAAGAAATAGCTCATTTGCAATCATTTGTGAGTCAAATTTGGTTTGTTTGTCCGCTTTTTGAGCTATTAATAGCAGCCAGACTCTATGCTATTGGACAATATGTCTATCGGATATTAATGAAATATTTGAAGAAATACAGGGTGTATAAAAAAAAGCGCAACCTCGGAATTTCCCAAGAAATCCACTGTGTTGTTAAACAAAAAAGATTTTCGCCCCTGGGAATTTAAAATAGCTTGTAATCGTATTCCAGGGGCATAACTGTCTAATTACTACAAACTCGAGCACGTAAAGCAGAATTGAATCGAAATTTATGCATTTATTTAATGTGAAGTTGTTTATTTATTAGCAATTCGACAGTTATGCCCTTGGAATACGATTAGATGAGCTATTTTAAATTCCCCGCAGAGGCCTAAAATCTTTTGTGCTAATAAAAACAAAGTGGATTTCTTGGGAAATTCCGAGGTTGCGCTTTTTTTGATACACCCTCATTGCACGCTCGGTCGGCGAAGCACGAATTCCTTTGGTAAACTTATCCGTAAATATGTGTTAATGTGATGTTATGTTATGATATTGTCACTCGGTAATATGATGATGAGATGAAATGTTCTAGAGTGAATGAGCTCAAACCGCGCAAGCAGAAAACTGCCTGCCGTGGCTGGGTTTTGAACCGCGACCTTTGATTTACTAGTTCAACGCTATAACCATCTGAGCTATACGGTCAAGCCGATGGAGGTCTGGTATTCATGATTTATATAGAACATTTCATCTCATCATCATGATATGTGTTAATATATACACTGCTGGTGAGACGCTCTAACCATTGAGCCACCGAGACTCAGATGCAGAGCGAAGGTTACAATGATGCACTGGTTCGATTGATATATGTACTGCCTATGCGGCAGTCACTATACAGTACAGTGTGTATAAAAAAAAACGCTACCCTTAGAAAATGAATTAGCATTCTTCAAGAGACCTATTGTAATTAAAAAAAAATTATACACCTGGGAAATTAAGATGGTCCAAGCGCTGCGTTAATCAAGAAGAGAGAAAGCAGTTTTCAATACGAATGCAATCCAAGTTATTTTTTACGCATTCGTTGCTCAGAGGTGTCTAAGCCTTCAAACTATTACAATGGGTTCTTTGAAAAAAATGCTAATTCACAGTTGCTTCCGGTAGCGGTTTTTTTGATACACACTGTATATCGGTAATTGTAAATATCTTGTCAATCCTTGATATAAATTATTCATTTTGTCTATTACAATTAATAGAAGGCATACCTAAGAAAGTAAATATTTCTGCATTTTTCACAAAACTCAACGTTTTGGCTTGACTTTCGTTTCGAATTATGTCAGCCTTGACTGACGCGAAGCGTGGAAGACCAACTGTGACGAGGTTCAAACAAAAAAATCAGGTTCTGAATGGACCTCGGCCTCCCGCGCACGCCTGCACCTCCCCTACTTAATTACGGTACTGTTTTCAATCTGTGTTTTCCAGTTTCCTCACTAGCTATAGCGCCGTAGCCAGTGCAAGCAGGCTACCCCATTTTGTGCATTGCTGTCATTTCGAAAGATAATAAAACAAAAGCAATATTGCGAAATATATCCCAGAGCCCAGAGATCGCCTCAATAATTTTGAGCCTCTAAAACTATACTGGCGTATAGTGGCAAGTTAACCAGCTAGGAGGGTCTGGCGACCCTCCTAGCTGGTTAACTTGCCACGAAAATGTCGGACCAACGTTAAGATATTGTGGTATGAATACCTCGCTCTGCAGCACAATGTAGTGGGGTCCTGTTTCCCCACTCGACATCTGGTTGGTTTATCAATATTTTGCCTTTTCTTAAGTACATCTGGAGTTCTTCAATTTTCCTATCATCGCCATTGCACGAGGCTTCGTGCAGAATCAACTCCATAACAACTTGAGCACTTTGTCTCTGCCTCTGGGATGATGATCCATTGATATCACTCATAATGGTTGTTGTTCTGGCGAGAAACTCTTTCACTCTATATTATAAATTATAATATATATATATATCAACATTAACATGAGTATAGTAATTAATACGCATATAATAGAGAGTGCAATTAAGGATTTACTCTACGAGTGATATTTGAAAATCGTGCCGAAATTGCACTAGCCGTTAGGCGATTACAATTTGAACAATTTTCAAATATCACTCGTAGTGGAAATACTTAATCGCACGAGCAAAATCGTATGATTACTTATTTATTATATGATGCATGACAAAATTACGCTGTTGTCTAACTCGTCAAAACATTTTTTTTGCATCCGAAGGTTTGTTAACCTTACAACCACAAACAATAGCTAGAATGCTCTTTCCGCAAAGAAGCCAATTCATTTTTCCACAACAAAATTTCTTGAAAATGACTAAACACAACAAAAAAAATTTATTTACTAAATATTCACGTCAGTACTTTACTCTAAGCGAAGTACGAGTCTATACGCTTTGTATTAAATTACGCCTTTAAAAACGTCTTTTTCTGTTAAAAACAACTAGAAAGTTTCACAACGAGTGTTCTCTACATTAATGTTAAAATGTTTTGATAAGGTTTTCAATTACTAGCGAAAAACAAGCCCTAGAAAATGGTTCAAAACAAATCCGATACAAATGGCAGCTATTTGAGTTTTATTATCATGGTAACATTAATCGCACTCTCTGGAGTGCAATTAACGAAATAATTGTTATATAGCTGGGTTCATTTTTCGCCAAATGGCGAACCCTGATTGGCTGCCTAGCTCAATATCGTCACATGACACCCATAATTTCTGGGTGTTTTGATATGATAATTTCTGTATAATTTGAGGTAATTTTGTCCTTGATTACTTTGTTGACATGAATAATATGAGAAATATGCAATGCTCTGCAGACTTGGTCACGTAAAACATATTCATCTCAAAAGCAACTATAAACACCTATATACGAATACAGTTCATGACATGTGGGAACAGTCAGGGCAAAAATCATTTTACAATAAAAAAGCAACAGTCGAATAATATTTGCCATGATTTACTTCAGATACGTATTTTTTCCATCCGAAAGTAGCTATCCCCCGAAAGTAACGATAGAGAAGGCTGCTAAATCCGAAAGTAACGACCCTTGTTACTTTAATACATTAAATTTGTCGATGGTGTGACGTACCACTTGGGCAAAGGTTTACGTCTCGTAGCGAATCTACAGGTTTAATTAATATGGCTAGTTTAATTTTAACGGTCTTTGGCTAACACTATCATACGTGACTATGTTCAAGGTCGACAACGTTCATTCCGCTTGAGAAGGTCGATTAAAGAACGCTGTTGGCAGGAAAATGGAAGAAGAGAAATTGGAGGATAATTTCAAGTCAAAAAGTGGCAGGCCGTTTGTGACTGCACGTATATAGGTCAGAGATTGACAATGATTTCTTCAATGCTGTACACATGAACCGTCTGTTTTCAGTCCAAATCATATTTTGCTTTGTATAGCACAAAAAGATTTGTCTCTACATGTCCATGCACCAATCCAGAAAAGTTGAGAAACCTGTTCGTTAAGCACGAAGGGGAAAAGGAATTGAATGTTTGAAGAGATGATTTGTTAAAGGTTGATCTGATATGATATGATACGCCTGGCCAGAAGTCTTTGATAAATTTGCAGCACAGATTTTCAGGAAAATGTTGGAGAGAATTAAGACACACGACTTGCTTGACACCAGACTTTACAACAACTGGACCGAAAGAGCTGCAGCACAAGTTGTTCTTATATGGACACGTCCAAAGTGTACTTTGGGTATATGTTCTCTATACTGAGCGTGCAGGAACTTCAGAGGTGCTTCAAGGAAAAGTTGAAGAGTGGAAGAAACTTCGCGAGAAAGCTGTATAGACCTGGTCCAGTATGATCTGGTGGATATAAAGGCATTGCGGAAACCATTATCGATTAGTTTGTTAATGCAGCTAGCTTCTGGATAGGTTGACAAATAGTTCTAGTGGTATAAAACCATAGCAAGAAGATGAATCTGACCGTACATATACTGGCTGTAACACTCTTCCCCTACTGCTTTTACGACATTGGAGAAGGAAGGAAATTAAAACGTAATCCCGATCTTCAGATCTTGAGAAATGAAATCACGAGATGACATGTCATATGTTCTTGGTGTAGATATGTCAACCGCTCAATTCCCTTGTGGAACTGTGTCTACGCCATTCAAGACGTGGAGTTACATGGTTCATGGCTGTATCCTAAGATCTCCGACCAGAGATTGGTTGGTCAGTTGTTGACGATGTCGTTGAAGATATATACCTGCGTGTTGACCGTTAACAAAACGTCGTAAGCATAGTAATGGCGATGGATAGACGTTTGACCAGGTCCCAACACGAATGAACCTGCGATGTTTTAATGCCGAGATGGTCGTTTTTTAGGACTAGTTTCCGGTAGAACTCAGCCCAATTTCATTCTCCTAATATCCAGCTTTGATAAACGCTATATAAATCACCAGTATACCGGTTTCAAAACGATTAGTCCAATAAAAAAAGTTCAGTAACAACTATACCTTTGAATACTCTAAAAGGTTGGTGTACTGCCGAACTAGTGAGTGAAGGCCCTTCGTTATAGAGTGAAATTAAAACTGCCTATATCAAACTTTTATACGATAATTTATATGATAATTTTACAAAAATTTTATACGATTTTCGATCGTATAATTATCCCCACCTTTTTATCCACCGTCTTGTGCAGTTTCACCGTCTTAGATTTGTTGTATAGTGTTTCAAGTGTGATTCCAAGTGTGCATTGTGCTAGACCAGTGAAAAAGCAAGAGGTTGTTGCTCTGACTCGATCATAATGAATGTCATTGCTTTGATAGCAAGTTATTGATATACGCTTATAGAAATTAATTACCTCACCCAACCATTGTGTTCAACTTCTCTTTTGTTTGCTGATGTTAATACATGGGTCATCAAACTGCTAATTTGTGTTGATTAAAAATTGCAAGGTCTGTGTCAAAAAAGAGTTTTGATCGGATGCATGGCATGATTATCGTCGTCGCGGCAATCGGCATCTTCCAGTTATTCGTGCACGAATGACACAGACTATACGTCGTAGACGCATAAAGGTCGCTGATTCAAAAGCTTTACAGGAATAAAAACTATATAATCAAATACAAAATCCTAATCCTAATTATTATGTATAATATTCTGTGTCCGGTAAACAAAAAAGGAACCCGAAAAACATTAGAGTTAGATAATTAAACATGTCTTGAGAGTTGAGGTCATGAGTGATGATATTGATGGAGCGTGGGATAGTGTCTAAAACAAACATTATAGACTTGGACCGTGGACTCGCATCCACGGCAGTATTATCAGCATCAGTTTCACGAGCTTCATAAAAAATGCTCTTCTTCGTCGGCGTCTTCTGCTTTGAAACTCCGTTGGAAAGTCAAGAGCATTGCGGGAACGGTCCATTGCTTTTGGAACGCCGGTCCATTTACACGGTACCGGTCGAATTTGGATCCGGTATGAAATTCCGGTACGGACTAATTTCGTACCGCCTAACCGCGGACTAGTTTTATACCTGCAAAAAGCAGGTTTAATTTTGTAGCTGTCCGGTTCCAAATTCGTCCGGTATATGCGTGTAAACATTTTCGACCGGATAAGTTTTGTACCGGATGGCACGGTTTAGGATTGAGCCCTAGTGAGATTTGGTCAGGTTACTTATTCGTTCAGAAAGAGTATGTTTTCGTTTTTGTATGTTTTTTTAACGCTTTTTAATCGGAAAAGTTGTCACTACTAACAGCATGAGAAGACCAGTAATGTGCGTTTTTCGGCCTTGATCCTCGGTATATTGTTGCATTAAGGGAGATGATTGTTCTCCTGATCATGTTAAACACGGCATGTCCGCTTACCAAAGCCTTTGCCGGCGAATTTATGGTGAATTTAAGCTTTTTCCCTCATTTGAGACTGATTCTGTATCAGTTCATTGTCTGGCACCGCAGATTTTCTTTTTGTGTTGCAGGTAGCCATTTTGAATTTGCTCTGCATGAGTTCTGAACTTCTGCGCATGAGTTAATATATAAATGTCGGTACCGCATGTAAACGCAAAAATAATCGGATCAAAATAAAGACGGTACAGAACTGAACCGTACGAATTACAAAACGCAGCCAAAGTGGTCGTCATTAGCTCGCATGGCCGAAAATTATTGAATGCATGCTTAAGTCAATTCGGGCATGATACACCGATGTTCAGCACAGTGTTTCCACAATGAAATGTCGAAATTTCCTTTTCCGGTCTTAAAAATTCCTTTAATTTTCTTGAAATGACAATGTAATTTCCTTGAAATTTCCTTGAAATTCCTTGATTAACGGCAGAAGGTAATTTTTTATAGTAATCTCGTGTTTTAGTCTGCAAGTCTCAAAACTCCGTATAAACAACTATTAAACACAGCTAGCAATGCATTCTGGGAAGGTATCGGTTAGGCCACGGGATCGCGTAACGTCAAGCAATTTGATTTTTTAACCCTTGTTTTTGTCCATTTTTCAAACTGCCATAACGTTATCAATTTACGACCAAATTCGCTCATTTGCACGTCATTGGAAAGAGGAGAACTTCCTCTATCTAATGAGTTCAAAATAAAGTAAATTCATTCCAAATATATTTCCATCAAAATTGCTGTCAAAACATAATTTTGTTAAGCAATTTGATTTTTTAACCCTTGTTTTTATCCATTTTTCAAACTGCCATATCTTCATCACTTTACGACCAAATTCGCTCATTTTCACGTCATTGGAAAGAGGAGAACTTCCTCTTTCTAATTAGCCCACAATAAAGTATAACATTTCTTCAAACTTTCTGATTTTTCATATCTGAGCACATTTCTTTTATTTATTTATTTTAATCAAGTCAAAAACAGTAAAGTGCAAAGTTCAACATTCATAAATCAATGAATCTTAACAGGACAGATGTGACTAACAGTACAGTTAGTACACCATGATGTGCCAGTTGTGGCTAAGGTCCGAGGTACTTCATATAATAATAACATAATATTTTCAATCTCGATCACAAACTACTAAATAAAACATACAAATATTTGACATTTGAAAATATTATTTTACTTTTTTTTCCTGAATTTTCTTAGATTCCCTTGAATTTTCCTTCATCCTAAAAAATTCCTTTTTACAGTCAAATTTCCTTGAAACAGGAAAGTGGAAACACTGGTTCAGCAAGGGGCCTTGAACTTTGCCTTTTCGGCTTTCGTCATCACTAGGATGTCAAACAAAAAATAGAGCAGGAAAACAAATTCAAACTTCGAGTCCGTTTATCAGGCCATGCGCATCAGATTAGCACATTGCTCTCTATATTTTTAATATTTTTTTAACGGCCTAATGACTACGAATGACCACGAATGACCACGAATGACTACGAATGACCACGAATGACCACGAAAGACCACATTTGAAGTAATCATATGTCTGAACTAAATCCAAATCCCAAATATATCTCTAATCTTAACACTTACCCTAATCCTAACCGAAGCCCTAACCCCGCGCCCTTCTCGCCCACAAAAGCGCCCTTCTCACCCAAACAGGGGCGAAACTTAAGGGGGGTGTAGGGGGGTGTGACACCCCCCCAAAATACTAAAAACACCAATTGGCAGGGCAAACAGAGATCTTGCAGGGCAGCGCAGTCGGAGGCTAAGAGAGAAGTTACTTAAGGTAATCTACTTATGGGCTTCATCTACACGAGATTTTACAAACGGGTGTAGCAGGTTCCTTTTGGCCTGTGCAGCAGGTAAGCTTGGATTCATATTTGGATTCATTTGAAATATGCTCGCTGTAGAATTAGATGAAAAAGTTTGCTCAAATTGCTGCAAATTGTCTTTCCAAGCTTCTAGATTTCAAAATTTTCCGGGGGCACCCCCCTAAAAATGCGGACACTGATTACCTGCTTGTCGATTTTACATCCGTTCCTACGCCTCTGCTTCCAGAAAAATAATGCATGACGATTATACTTTTATCAGTTTTATGCACGATCAATGATCAATTCTGTATGTTACACGAATTAACTAAAGCGAACTTAGTCCGCGCACGCAGCGGTTGTGCAGTTGTTTATGCGTACTGTGCTTTAGGAAACCGGAAACGCACGGGCTGTAGTTGTGTCATCCTCGTTGGAGACGGCTGAATGCCTACTTTCGTAGTCTTGCTATAGATTAATATCTATTTTTAACTCTACTGTATGTATTGCCAATTGCCAGTTTGCCATCACATACCAGATACTGACAATAGGAATTTAGTTCAAATGCATGTAGATTGAGGCACGCTTCCATTTATACGTTTCGGTAAATTTTGCCTACGGAGCTGCAGCGCACCAAAGATTTTAGCAGGGCAATTTCACCGTACACCTCCCCAGCGAAAAAGGTCTAGTTTCGCCCCTGCGCCCAAAACGCATGCGGAGGAGGTAGCTAGCCCTAACCACACTCCAACCTTAATCGCAGACTTAAACTAACTGTGAACTCAACTGGGAGTATCTCATCTAGCCAAAACCTTCATGTTTCACGCGCAAATAACTTGATGTAATATCAATATATAGAACCCACTATATGCCCATATTATACCAATATACAAGCCTATATATAATTTGGAGCTATACAGGTCTATAAAGATACCTATGCAGATCAATATGAATACAGAGCTATACAGGTATTCATAACATCTATCACTGACAAGACTTTTCTTATACAGTGTGTATAAAGAAAAGAAAAGAAACCCACTCAGTAAAAAAATTAAATATGTATTCTTTTCAAATCACTTGTTGATTTGAAAATAATTTCTAACTAAGTTTCAAATCAGAATGTAATTATATACCTGTATAGCTCTATACCTGTATTCATATTGATCCTTTATAGACCTGTATAGCTCTAAATTATATATGGGCTTGTATATTGGTTATAACCATATTCTACATATAGTGGGTTCTATATATTGATATTACATCAAGTTATTTTTTTGCGCGCGAAACATGAAGGTTTACCGTTTTTGCTAGATGAGATACTCCCAGTAGAGTTGATACTCCCTGTTCCTGTCGGACTAATTGATTTTTGTATCTCGCTAATTGATTATTGTATGAGTTCACACTTCACAGTTGGTTGGGCTACCTCCTCCGCAGGCGTTTTCGTGGTCACTCGTGTCAATTTTAGTCAAGACCTACACTCCTGAGATATATACATCATTACAAATCGGCGAAATCGCCCTTTACACGCTTGTTAGTGAATCACATACAATAACTATGCATATACATCTAGATGAGACTGATGAGTGACAGTTGTAAGGGAAAATCGTATCGTGTAGATGGACTTACTTTTCGAATAGTACTGGCCGCTGGGGCCTGGATCCTATGTAGTGGATTAAATTTTTACCTATCGACATTTTTACGTATTTATAAAGCAGAGCTGCTAAATATTACTCGGTCGAAACCGTTTTGCGATTCGACGATGGCAAGTATTATTTTTCTTACTCCGAATCTGGAGTTGTTATGTCCGCCATTAATTGTTCATGTTCTTGACCAGCGTAACGAAGTGACGTCAGATTCTCAACGCGAAGACTCAACGTGGCTAATTCTTCAAGTAAATCAAGGTTGTTTTTTCAAATTCTTCGTCTGAAAGGCTGGACATTTCATCAACTTCTCGAAAAAAGCAAGAAAACAACTAACCTCGACCGAAATTCCGGCGTAGCATTGAGAATCTGACGTCACAAACAATATTACCTTTTGAAATTGCGGGCTCACTTGGAACACGTTTTTAGTAATGGTGGCCTAAATAATAGTGATTTCAGAGCTCAAAATACTTACTTCAAAATACCATTTTTTTGTTTTTTTTACATCGATGATCACTTTCGACCCTGAAATACTATTCTATGCTAAAGAAAATCTAAAAGACGGGGGTGAATTTTCATCGTAGTGGCACTTGAAAGGGTTTGACAAGGGTTCGGGCGTTCGTTGCGGGTGACATCGATATATTTGGTCAGCTGACAACTTCGTTTCTTCGTATTAAAATCTGTTCGTAGCCGATCGTAGCCAGCACACAAAGGAGACTAATTCTCTCAAGGTGATTCATTAATTTCATCCTTATACCATTTAAGATCATGAAATCTTAAATGGCATAAGGATTTATCATTATCATGAATCAGAGGCTACGGAAGCACCTAAAAAGTGGGCACTACCAAAAAGAGACACCTTGGTTATTTTCAAAATTATTGTATAATTTAAAACGTTGTACGGTTGTAACAGTTAGTACCTGTATACATTTCTACAGCAATGTCATACTTCTACGAAAAGGGATTTAATTCTTCCCAGCATAGACATGGGAAACCTTACCTTAACCGCCACATGCCACATTTATAAAAAGGCCATTTTTATTTCAGAAAAAGGGCATCTGCCACCGTCATGAATCCAAAATCACCCTAATGAACCCAACCCCAAAACAATACCAATCCTAACCCTAACCCGCCTTAAGTGTCTTCCTAACCCTAACCCCACCTGTTTTTCAATCCACTTCGACTCGTTGCGAACCCTAACGAACGAATTACGAAAGAAAACGAAGTTGACCGCTGACCAAACATATCGATGTCACCCGCAACGAACGCCCGTGATGGGAAGTTAATATGGTGGAATTTGTTTCCTTCCGTTATTCGCTGAGTAAATAACATTTTAAAAAGGTTTTTTCATGGATGGAGTTGGTTGTCGAGTTGTACGAGGTCCAGATTGGAAATGGGGCAAGCAAGATGGTGGAGAAGGGCACTTGGGAACTGTAAGAACTTTCGAAAGTTCAGAGGAAGTTGTTTGTGTTTGGGATAATGGGACAGCTGCAAATTATCGTTGTTCTGGTAGCTTTGACTTGAGGATTTATGACAGCAGTCCCTCAGGTTAGTTTAAGATCTTTTCTCGATTTTTCCCACAGTAATGTGTGCGTATTTACACACACAGTATATTTTGTTGTCCTCGAATTCTCCTGTAGTCCTGTGTTTATTTATTAAAGGCACTCAATGCTCATACATAGGCAGAAAGCGCATAATTCAAGGTACTAATCGCTAAGTCTAACCTAACTATGGTCTAACCCTAAGCCCTATCTTAGGTCATCGGCAACAAGTTTTTTGGAGACGATTTCTGATCGTGACCTACTTTTGACGGATATATTTATATTTACTTATTACGTATTTACCTCGTCATGCGTACTTCGGTTTAAAAACGTACGAATAATTATCATGATAATGATAATAATACGAATAATAAATAGCTCAAAAACTCTGTTGGTTGTTGGTCTACTGCTGATGTAGTATGCGCACAGTACTGTTACTATTTATAGACCAAAACGCAGATAAACAAACCAAATTTGAATCTCAAGGATTCCAAAATAGCCATTTTCTATTGTTGCGAATGGAAGAATAAACAAGAATAAATTATAGACTCAGACAAACATGAATAATGACATCATCTGTGCACTTTCCTATTGAGATATCAGTTTACCATCACCCATCCGCATGGTTTGTTAGTAGCTGCGTGAAATTTTCATTATTTCATTTTTTTCATTCTGTCTGATTTTTATGCCAAAGTTTTAGTTAAAGTTGTTTTCAGTTGGAAAAAATGGACCTTCTTTGTATTTTTGGAGTGATGCCATGATGTGAATGATCTGGTAGCATTTTTGATTCGATATTTCGGTAATTACCGGTATTTTCAAAATACCGAATATTCGATATTCTAATTCTTAGATACCAGAAATATCGAAACTTTCGATATTATCGGTTGTGTGTTACACCATTTTTGCATATTCATAGAAAAAATGTAAGCTGAACCTATTAAATTTATCAACTGATAAATGCTGATATAAAACAAGATGCGCGACAACAGATTAAATGTAAACAATCGCTAATTAGCACTATTCAAAAGGATGACTCTTTTTGTGGAAACCTTTCTACAAAAACAAGTGAGATCTGTAAGAGAACAACAAATCGCAAGACAAATGATGTCTTCTCAACTGTCAAAATCCTTTGAAATGGATATGAATAGATCTCACTCCTCGGACTTCAGTTAAAAGCAAATTGTCACTGTGTCAGAATTTATACAGCTCATTGCAGTTGCCAGTCGACAGTGCCATACTGAAGTGTACCATACCGGACAGATTGTGACTCTGCAGCGAGCCCAACTGAAGCCTGACAAGTCAAACATGTTGGTATTTCTCGCAGAAAACTTATAATTATAAACTGAATTTATCACGCTTAGACTTTTTTAGTCCATGGACAGCATTGTGTGAATACGCGTCTGCTATTTATAACATTTTGTGTTGTTTGACGATTTTACGTCACATACTAAAAAAACGTTTAAGTTTTGCAAAAATTTGATCTGTAAAAATACCGGTATATTCGATATTACCAGTATTATTTTTCGGTGTCAGTATTCGTGTTTTTCAATACCGCATCAGCCTATCAAAATGATTAGACAGAATTAGACATCAGATTGGACATCAGATTAGACATCACTTGACAGAATCCAGAAAATAGCCTCATCATCTCTTGTTTCATTTCAGTCTCTCTGCATGGTAAAAAATGGTGCATAGGGTAGAAAACCAAAAACTGTTTTGAAAAAAATGAGAACAAACCAATTTTTGCCTGCACTACTGCTAGAAAATGTTCAACTCACGCAAGACTTCATGAGTTTCAAATTGAAAAACAATGTCCAGGCCTTAAAATATCGGTCGGTCACGGACATT
This sequence comes from Chrysogorgia sp. JL179-B06, assembly GCA_035772405.1. NCBI lineage: Eukaryota > Metazoa > Cnidaria > Anthozoa > Scleralcyonacea > Chrysogorgiidae > Chrysogorgia > Chrysogorgia sp. JL179-B06. The sequence continues at coordinate 2,374,113 of JAYKKM010000416.1, read as the reverse complement.
GTCCGACCCATTCTTGAAATTGTCCGACGTAGGGAGGAAACTGCCGGACATTCTGTCCGACCCAAGTGAAATTGAGGTCAGTAGTTTGTCCGACCCATAGTGAATTGGTGTCCGACCGAACTGTAACTTATTACTGAACGAATTACAGAGTTTCACTGCGGTAAAAGATCACGCAAAGAATAACAGTGACGATCCACAACATCCTCACACCATGGCTTATAGTTATTATCTGAAAGCCAATGGAGTAGAAATAGAACAGCGCACGTAAAGAAATTAGTCAAAACCTCTGACAAAGCAAAGCGAAAACTCAAAAGTGTCCGGCATATTTCGTGGTCAAGAATGAACTATACATCACCACTTGCAAAGATTTAAATTTCCGAGCCAAACTGAACTCAAAGTCATCAGACATTATCAGATATTTTGTCCGACCCAAAGTCAAAATCATTGGACATTTTGTCAGACGGCTCTGCAAAATATATTTTAAGGCCTGATGTCTATGTTATAAACAATTTAAATATGATATAATTTATTTATAGATTTACAACATAATTATTTACAACAAAGTTACTAAATGATAGCTGCCAACATCTTCACGAATGTTTTTAAGCTTGTTAATGCCGGCACAACGATTTTTTTTGCAAATGCAATCATTGGCAACGTCAAGCTCTGATGCTTTTTTTAAGCAACTGTGGTTCTGTTTTCACGAAGATAACGTGCTACCAAATTATGGGTCATTGTCATTGAATATCACAGTTTGTTATTGTGGATGCTGATCTTTGACCAATTTTTCAGTTTTCCGTTTTTTTGCTTGAAGCAACATTCTTGATAAAATTGGTTTAAAATCAGATTAACCACCTCACCCTAGTAATGACTCAATATGGCCTCAAGATGAACAATGAGCAGATTTTTTAATATAATGGCACAACCTTCTTTAAAGGGTTTATTTATTGATGACTTTAACTTATTGTACATAAAGAAACTGACATTTTCAGATGAGAAAAACAAGAGACTGGGTCAACCTTTAAATACTCTAGACTTACAGAACTTACAGTGCACAATCCGTGTATAAATGGCTTGGTAATAATTATCAACCATCACAAATTCTGAAAGCTTGTTTTACACAAACTGTAAGCAAACTAGTTGAATCTTAGCTACTCAAGTACAGTAGACACCTAAATAGTAAATATTTTCCAAAGAAAAATGAGGATTGAATAATAATAATCTTGGAGCTTATAAAATCTTAGAATTTGGCATGCTAATCCAGGTCCTGGTTAGTGTCCTGACGTGTGCACCTGCAGGTGTACAGGACAACTACATATGCAATAATATTAATAACAATTATAGAATATGCATACATCATCAATGCCCTGCATTCTATCCCAGTATTTCATTATTTTGTAACATTAAACTATGCCAACAGTCAATATTCTGAAAATTATGGAGTGAATTACGGTATTTCATTTTTTTTGAAAATTGTTATTTAGATGATGAACTTTGATTTTATTTAAAATTATGAGATAGGAATTTTTCACTTCAATACTGAGGGGTGCATGCCATTAAGAGGGGTTTGACTGTATAATTTCTTGGTCAGCCATTAATCTGTTAAATTTACCTACATGTAATAATACAGTGTACACTGTATGGTGATCAATTCTTCTCTTCCTCTGCCCCAAAACTTAAGTTTATATTTAATTATTTTTACTTTCCCACTAGTAATGTAAGGCACATTGAATTAAATATAGATAAAATTAAACCTATAAAAATCTATGTAGTATGTACTACTATTTATTATTCATCAATTCACAAATAAAAATCAAATTGGCTAAGATGAATAAAAATAATTATTATTTTGTAGGCATAAAACACGATGGGACAATGTGTGATGGTTGCCGACAGACACCAATATATGGTATTCGTTGGAGATGTGCAGAATGTGCCAACTATGATCTGTGCTCTATGTGTTACCATGGTGATAAACATTCTCTTCGACATAGGTTCCATAGGATTTTCAACCAAGGCAGTGAAAGGTAGTGACTAAATTTTATTTATTTTTATAAATTATAAGTTTGACTAGTTGTACCTGTATACATAGGCGTAGCCGTAGGAACGGGGGGGCTGGGGGGGGGGGGGCTGAAGCCTCCCCCCAAATTTTAAATGGGGGGGCTGAGCCCCCAAAAAATCAGGACAAGCGTTGCTAAATTTGATGGGTTTTTTCTCAATTGTATTAATACGACTATAGACGCTAGGAGAGAAGCTACTTAAGAGTTAAGGTAATCTACCTACGGGCTTCCTGAACGCATATCTATTGCATATACATGCAGTCATGCGTATAGGACATTTACATCTCAAGTGCAAATGTCAAATTAATAAATGTTATTGTGTGGCTATGATGTGTGATGCCCCATGCCTGTATATTTACTTTTTTTGCAGGTAGGTAAAAATAATTTGCAGTTAGCCCTGCGGCCTGTGAGTGAAGTGAGCAGATTCGGGGCCACATAGCTTGCAAGTTGTGAGCGAGGCGAGTTCGTGAGTGAGCTATGGTGGGAGACCGGGAGAAATATTTGAGCAATTAGGCGTCAGAAAGTCAATTTTGGCAATAGGATTAGGAAACATAACTCAGGGCTTGAGATTTGATAAATAAAATTTGGCCTCAGAACAGGAAAATGGTCAAAATAGTAAATACACGAAGATTGAATGGAAATAGAAGAGAGTATGACAGTATGTTATTTAATATTTATATTGATAATTTTGCACTTTGTAAGAACTAAAATTGAAATATGAAATTGAAAACCTCATTCCTCAAAATCAGTAAATCTCATGACTCATCACTGGACTTGAAGTCTTTAAATGTCAAATGTAAATTAACTGGTGATCTAACTCTAAGAATAAAAATTAAAGACAAGTTTTATTTTATTGAGCTTGAAAACATTTCAGAACTCCTCACAAATTCAAACAATTACTGTCTCAGTAGTGTCTCACTGTCTAAGTGTCTGTCTCATGTATGATAAAGTGTCCTATTTCACTCAGTTCTATATCACTCTGTCTCATACTGAGTATACAATTTACCAGTCCCATTTCTTTCATTTCTACTCTACCAGCATGTACGAGACCATAGGCGTACGAGACGGGGGGCTGGGGGGCTGGGGGGCTGGGGGGCTGCAGCTCTCCCAGTTGTCCGAAAATTAGCTATTCAGGCAAAAATGGTTTTGTCATTCGGGCAAAAGGGGTCCTGTATTAAATTATTCTAATAATTGAATGCAACTTAATGACATTATAACAGATTCTCATTGACGGAAATCTAGGATTTCATTGTCGTTCAACGTTTATCAATGGTTAAAAGTGGCATAGCCAGGCCTTGGTCCGGGCGTTGTCTAAACGTTATCTCGTATATTCAACTTGAATATACCTAATACATTTGGTTTTGTGGCTAATTGCTTTTCCTTCCTTCTCTTCTGCCGTCGTGCAATGCATTCTCTATGCATTTCAGGAGAGATATCCACGCGGTCTAAATTTGGAAAATCTGTGTTTCTTTAACGGTAACTGCTGCGGCTGAAAAAACGAGAAAAGTGCCCTGCAGGAAATACACTTTCAGGGAATCAAAAATTCAAAAATTCGGGGAGCACCCCCCCCCCCCCCCCCCAATGTACGTGTTTCTAATGCATGTTCATATACATTAATGAAAAACGTGTAATAATGCTTAGGCTAAACGATGGAAATTCGTGTTCTTCAGTTAATGTTGACGTCATAATTTATTTGGGCAAGTTCTGTTCAGCCCCCCCTACAAAATTTTGCCCGTACGCCTATGTACAAGACCTTCTGATCCAGGTTTGCAGTTAGCTCAAGTCACTTGCAGGTAACCGGGTTACTTCGGATCCCAACATCTGACAGGCATGTGATGCCCAGGTTACTCAATGATGGTTTTATTTTAAAAGGGTACTCCAGTCAAAATACAAGTGGAGTTCATAAATATCTTACTGACTTTAGTTAGATGTTGCAAGTGGAGAGTTTGCCTACAGTAATTTCGAAGTGATTGCTTCTATGTGGTATTATGCCCCTCTACTTTCCTGTACGAGGAACTAAATAGTTTATTTTGACTAATTTTCTTCCAAAGAGCACTCATGACAGCTATCACCATGTGATCACCATCAAAACGACTTCACTGCAGATAAAGAAGCACTCAATGATGTTATATTTTCAAAAGAGATATGGTGTCAGAATTCTAAAATTTTCAACTTCAACTGCAGTAGCCAGTAATGATAGGAATGCTGAAACTTTGTAAATAAACTGAAGTCAGTAAGATCATATGAACTTTATTTGTATATATTTTGGCTGGAGTTACCCCTTTATTAATTACGGAAAATTTGCAAGAAGGTAAAGTTAAAAAAATACCTTGTTATGGAATATTTTAGTCAGTATCTGATGACTGGACAACCATTAATTTCCGTCCATGCAATCTGGAATTACAGTAGTAACAATCTTCATTTTTTAAACTTGTTTTAGAATTCTCATTGAGTCAAGACGCAAGAGTAAAAAGCTGACAGCGCGAGGGATGTTTCCTGGCGCAAGAGTTGTCCGTGGTATTGATTGGCAATGGGACGAACAGGATGGTAAGAGGTTTTGAACTTTCATAAGGTCTCCACATCAAAGTTTTATATGGCTTAACGCTTGCTACACGAAAAGGTGGATTTCCTCAAGTTGTTGTTCGCAGTGTTCTTCCTTGGAGCTGTTCACTACTTACTGTAATTGTTGATTAGTAATGTGGCTGCAGCAAGTATACGGTCACAATGATTACAATTGCACAACATATTTCCATACAGCATTCATATGTACTGTACACTTCATCAATGTTCTTCAATTTACAGCATTTGAGCAACATTTTTCAGTACAATTCAATGACACATTAAACATAAGTTCGATAGATTCAATGAAACATGTAAACATAGATTTGACCAAGTACACATCAGCGTACGGTTATCGAGATTGTGGACCAACTTGGCGTTCCGAAATCGCTTGTTTGTCTACCACGATTGACGTGTGCGATTGTAAGCATCTTTGCAAGTGTGTTTATGGTCAAGATACTTGCCAGCAACATTCCTTATTTTACTGTATGAATCTTATCACAAATTTACTATTATTTCGTATCCGTAAGTACAAAAATTCTACGCCTAAACTTGTTCACTCTAAGATATTGTATCGTGACTTCAAAAAACGTGACGAACAAAAATTTAAATTATCACTCGCGAAGGCCCCGTGGAACACTGTGTTTACTTTTGATGATATTGATGATTCTGTCTTTGCATGGGAGGATCTATTAAACCAAACTATTGATTTATATATGCCTATAAAACAAAAACGTGTCTCTAGAGAAAAACAACCGACCAATTTGACCAATGATATACTGCAGCGTATCAAAACCAGAGACAACCTTTTACGTATGGCAAGGAAGAATAATGATTCTACCTTAATGATTCTACCTCGTAGAATCTAACGGTCAATGAAATTGTAAACGCCAAAAAAGCATACTTCAAGTCAACTATTAAGGAAAATAAAGGTGATTCTAAAACTATATGGAAATTAATAAAATATCTTGGTGGAGGAAAATCCTCATGTCTACCTACGTCCTACGTGTTTAATAGACGGCGAAAAGAGTATCTGCGAGCAACGAAAGATCGCTGAGTACTTCAACCATTACTTCACAACCATCGTTGGAAAAGTTCGGTCATCAATAATTTCCGCAACCAAAATTGATGTCTCTAAACTTAAGGCATATATCAATACGAAAATTCCATTAGGAAGTTGTATAGTTCACTCTGCCACAAATCTCAGAAAATAGAGTCACTGAGATAATAAATAAGAGCTCATGAAACAAGGCTACAGGAGTAGACAGTATCAGCATTCGTTTACTAAAAATTGGTATTAATGAACCAGGGATGGATTTACTGGTGTGTGTGTGTGTGTGTGTGTGTGTGTGTGGGGGGGGGGGGGTGCGCACTTGGCCAGAGGGGGTGCAGGGGGTGCTATTTTTCATGATAAAGCAAAAATATTAGAGACAAAATGAGATACAGTAATTTGAGTAATAACATGCATGATGATAAGTGAACTGTGAACAACAATTACAATTCAAATACAGTAGTCAAGCAAGACTAGTGACTAATATAATAATTAATAATAATATTGTTATTTGTCTATTTTGTCAGTAAGCTCTGACACTGACAGTCTGTTGATGGGTTGAACTTTATATAGAGTTGAACTGTTTAACTGTCACTTGATCATAAGGTTAGATACTTAGATATTCATGTGATTGTGACCATGACTAGACTATCTGTTGACTGTTGCATCACTTGCATGTTTGGATACATCATGCATCCCTGATACCTCTCTGACTCTGGAGTCTGGAACCCATCTAACTGATCTAAGCAATATTTATATTTTTAAATTTTAATTCTCCTGCTAATAGAATCTACTGTAATACACTATTAACTAATAACTATTACATTTATAAACTTCTCCCTGTCCCTCAGTCCCTACAAGGCTACAACTAGCTACTCAGTAACTAAGTTGTACACTTGTACAGTTGTACTGCAGACTGCATGGAGGCTGTTTTTCCAAATTGCCAGAATACTGATGCAGTGATGGGCGGGCGGCGCGCATGACCGCCAGAATACTGATGGACGCGTGGTGCGCATGACCGCCAGAATACTGATGTTCGCGCGGCGCGCATGACCGACACAACTCGGCACCAGAGCACACCCCCCCCCCCCCCCCCCCCCCCCCCCCCCCCCCCCTTACCAGATCATGCTGGATCCATCCCTGTAATGAACTGTCCCAATCTATATCTAAGCTCATCAATATTTCTATTACTGCATCAAAATTTCCATCTAGATGGAAATTAGCAAGGTAACCCCTGTCTTCAAATCTGGTGACACCAATAACGTGACAAATTATCGACCGATATCAGTGCTGCCACTGCAGTGCGCTCCAAAATAATCGAGAAACACGTGAATGATTGCCTTTTCAAGTATCTTACAGAACATTACCTTATCTAGTACCACAACCAGTCGGGATTCAGGAGAAACCATTGCACTGAAACCTCCCTTGCTTATATCATTGATTCACTTCTCTTTAACTTAGATAATAATCGTATAAATGGCCTAGTGTTTATCGATTACAAGAAAGCATTCGATATGGTCGACCGCAATCTTTTGCTACAGAAACTGGATTTATATGGATTTGACAACAATAGTAATTTTAAATGGTTCAAATCGTATCTTGAGGATAGGGAACAATTATAGTGTAGCTATCGGAGAGAATGTATCATCCATGATGTCCATCGATGAAGGTGTTCCTCAGGGCTCCATCCTCTTTATGTTGACTCTGATATTAATTTGTTTGCCGATGACACTACATTGTTGGCATCATCTGATTTAACGAACATTCCTGAGTTGAGTGAGAAATTATCAAATAGTGCAACTCAAGTTGACACCTGGGCTAATGCTAACAATCTGCCATTGAATCATGCCAAGAGTAAAGCTATGATGATCAGCGGCAAACGTCTTAAAGCCAAGTTGTCAGAAGGTGATCGTCGCCTTAATATTATCATTGAACATCATGGAACATATCATCATGGAACAGACTGACCTATTAAAGCTACAGAAGCGTGCTGCGCGTGTAATCCTGGATGGCCACCCTCGGTGCCACTGTTCAATAAACTTAAACACGGAGTGCTTGCATATACAGGCTGCGTTTACACTAGAGCAAAAGTAACCGGATTCGTATTGTTTTTTATTCCCATGAGGATGCAAAACAATATGAATCCGGATACTTTTGCTCTAGTGTAAACGCAGCCACAGTGTGTATAAAAACAACCGCTACCGGAAGCAACTGTGAATTAGCATTTTTTTCAAAGAACCCATTGTACTAGTTTGAAGGCTTAGACACCTCTGAGCAACGAATGCGTAAAAAATAACTTGGATTGCATTCGTATTGAAAACTGCCTTCTCTCTTCTTGATTAACGCAGCGCTTGGACCATCTTAATTTCCCAGGTGTATAATTTTTTTTAAAATTACAATAGGTCTCTTTAAGAATGCTAATTCATTTTCTAAGGGTAGCGGTTTTTTTGATACACACTGTATTGGCGGTGAGATGCTCACCGTGCCAATCATAATTAGTTCAATTACTCTGATTGGTCAGGAAATAACGAGAAATGAGAAGTAATCAAAACAACAAAATCTCCATTGTTTCGAGACTCCATTGTTTGAATTGATTTTTAAAATTTCAAAGACTCGATTATTTCGAAGGGGAGGGGCTTCCCTTTTATGCGAGCACTCCGTGTTTAAATGGTTGCCATTTTATATTGAAACCGACATTAAGAAAAGTTGCTACGCATATAAGCGTACGTGAGGCAATATACCTTTCTATTTATCTAAATTCCTTATCTTAAATAGCGAAGTAGCTACATCAGCGTAACACGCGAAATGCTCACTATGCTTTCATACTGTACCTCCGAAATATTCTCGCGTGACCGAAGGTGGTAGAACGTTTACCGCAACAACCGTAAAATATTGGAACAGTCTTCCACTTGAAATAAGAACGTTAAATCTGTAAAATCGAGACTTTTTAATGATAAATTAGCCGAACAAAAGAACCTTACATGTACCTCTCTTTAGCAAATGTTATTATAGCTAGCGATATTTTAATAATGTTCCATTCTCTGTAAATTAGTTTTTTAGTATTGAGGGCCACGAGTTTGTTAGTGCTATGCACTATTAAGTGCCACCCTCAGAAAATAAAGTTTATTCATTCATTCATTCGTTCACAGGCCTCGAATTTAGCGGCAGCCACCGTCGATGCCCTGCTTGTTGGCCGCTATGCCCTCGAAATATAATGAAATCCACGGCCAGTAGTGGCAGCCACAGTAATTAAGCTTTGTAATACAAAGTGTATGATTAATAAAATTGATAATAAAACCTAAATCTCTGCTGAAATATCTGCAGTATTTAAATTCACCTGCTGTCAGTCTTTCTGCTGAATATTCTAACAATAATCGGTTAATTAATAAATTCGACAATCTCGCATTGTTACCTGAGTCTACAATCCTTTTGGGTAGCGCCAAGCGCTATAGGGAAGCCTGTACTACAATTGTACTACAAGTAACCTGAACATTCTGTAGCACAAAAGGATCGCAGGCTCCGAAAACGAGATTGCTCGAAAATTATTAGAAGTATTATTAGAAGTATTATTAGAAGTATTATGAATTATAGAACATTGTTGTTTGTATTATTATTATAGTTAGGTGGTTACGATAAATTTAATTTGCCATAGTTTCGGTTTGCAGAGATTTTATAATATTATTAACGAGTAATGAACAGTAATATCATTTTCAAGTTTCATGGAAATTCAAAAGGTATTTGACCATACATGTACTCTTGTATGGTAAGGTGCACCGTGCTTCAAATAGCAACTGAATGAAAGTTGAAACTGGCCTTGATGACCTGAAAAACATTGAAACATTCAAGGCCAAACTGGCCTTGCCTTTTCTTTTCCCAAATTCGAGGCCTGCATTCATTCATTCAAATACAGACCCCCAACGCCTGTATGATAAGCAGTGTTGCTTACCTAGTGTTGCACAGTATGGACCTGGTGTGTAAATTTACAGCGGTAAATTGACAGCGAGCACCAAGCAGTGTACGAACAAACCAAATTATCCGTGAAACAACTCTGCAGCTCATGCAGAGAGCAACGGACAAGCAAAGCAAGCAATGCAAGTAATAGATTTAACGATATAGGTAAACAAGCTGGCTTAGTACAGACGGCAATAAAGCAGCGTAAACGGCGCTTCGCAACAAAACTGATAAGATGAATGGCGAGGGCACTTATAGATAAGCGGTAAATTGACAGCGAGCACCAAGCGTTGTACGAACAAACCAAGTTCTCCTTGAAACAACTATCCTACAGAGAGCAACGGACAAGCAATGCAAGCAATACATTTAACCAGATATAGGTAAACAAGCTGGCAAAACAAACCACGAGACCGGCTAATGCGGGTCTAAATTAAAGAGGTTAAGCTTGAAAACCATTTGGGCAAATAACGTTGCAAGCATTTCGGCCAAGTGGACCACGACCAACCAACGAACGGAAATTTTCTCGACTCAAGGCAGGATTTTGCAATTTATCTGTACCGAATAAGTCGTGGAAGGCTTTGCAGAAGCATCAGGCTTGGACAGAAACCGTTGGAACACAGGAAGCAGTGTATATCTTCGAGCAGCGAAGTCAATGTCCAACGAACTTAACGAAGTATCGTGTACGACGAAAAGCCCGCGAGTAAGCCCTGAAGTGGAGAACCGTCAGATGCCACCATGATGCCACGAGCTTTGCATTGACGCAAGGGACTCAGTGCACTTATACCCTATTTAGACCCCAAGGGACCCCCAACACACTTACTTTGCATGATGTTAATTATTTTTATTTCATAAAGCAATATAATTGTTTTTATTTCATGGTATTTGTCATATTAAATAAGCTAGACACTGTAAGTTAACAGTCCAGCTACCATTGTGATGTTTTATTGGCCCCCTGCCCCACCTCAAATGTGGGCCTGAGATTAAAGATGATGGCATGGAAAGGTTATTGCATATGCCATCTATTGCATGCGTAAATTTGCAAGCAAAAATTATTATTAATATCAGTTGTCAAAAGCATTGTTGGATAAGTAATTTAAATTAATGTGAATGTTTCAAGTCACAAATTAAATAAAATATCATACCAGTAATATTACTTGGTAGTGAAAACAAGCATCGTCCATAATTTAGTTTCCCAAATGTCATGTCTACAAATTTTAAAAATCCAATTATTTGTAAATTGACCTTACCATGATTCACCAAATGTGATGCATGTGCTTCACACATGTATATGTTTTTCACAAAGATTGCCTGTAGCCTAACAATTTCTAGCTAGATTTAGATTAGGCGAAAAATGTAAATAGATTGTCGTAGCTGCCATTTCGCATGTCTTCCCTGGGACTGAAAATCAAAACAAAATGTTCTGGAAAATGTGTTTTGGGGGTCATTTGCAAAATATGTTGGGGTCATCTGCTAAATGTGTAGGGGGGTCACAGTCTACTGCAAATTCGTTAAACCAGGGGGGTTTAAAAATTTCAGGAAAAATTTGCATAATCTGTTTTGGAGTGCTAATTTGGACCCTGTATAGACTTCTTTCATAATGGCGGCCAGTCTAAGTATTCTTTTATATGCATGCAAATTAGCCTTTCTGGCCTCGTTACAAAGCAAAGATTCTTTGGAATTACAGACACGTGAACGAGGTTAGAAAGGCTAATTTAAATGAATATAAAAGAATATTTAATTTGGGTGCCATTATGAAAGAGGTCTACACTACAAATTTTCCAAAAAAGTCAAAACCACTGACCTCTATAACTGGATTGTGGGGTCCCGTGACATGGTGTCAGCTGGAGTCTTTTCCCTCGTGTCCATACACTCAAAAGCAAGTTCAATTGATGTTCTTTATGACCAGAAAATTTTCCAAAAAGCCCTCAACACTTGTCAACACTCACACTGATCACTGATGTATGAAAATGGTGACTACAATTATCTAAATACTGCTATAATTTAAAGTGAACCCAGCAGTGGTAGAGGTCAGTGATCCCAAACAAATACATGCATTTAGTAAAAGATGGCAGTCTTTCCCATGCTCAACTCTCCTGGTTCTGATTATTTCCTAATAATTTATTGCAACCCGTCACTGATTGTCATGACTTCTTAATTTCATCCTCTCATTCATACTGTAGGAAAAACTACCACCCCTGACACGAGGAGGACCCCCCTACCTCCAGAGTTACCATGTACGGGTGAGTGAACTTTTCATGAATTGCCTTATTAATAAATTTTTTCTTATCACATCAATATTTTACCAATAAAATAAAATGTAATACTAATGACAGTGACACCTGTAAACATGTGTAAAGGTCGCCTTACCAAAACAACTTGCCACCATCACCAGATCTGCAGGCAAATACTTTCACACTCGGTTAATAGTACATGTATTTGTTAAGTTACAGGTATAGGTACATTGTAGTTGCAGCTTGAAGTTAGGTATGTAAGTTGTAAAGGTTTTGCTGTGCAAGCTGTGTTAAGTTGTCAATACTCAGAAGTGTTAATATACACACTGCTGTGGTGAATGTGGGAGAGCTTGGAGTAGACATACGATACATGGGCGATCGTCAAGCTCGTATCCTCAGAAAAATGTCACGAAATGTCACGAGAAAAAAAACTGCCGCATAGGCAGTACATATATCAATCGAACCAGTACATCATTGTAACCTTCGCTCTCCATCTGAGTCTCGGTGGCTCAATGGTTAGAGCGACTCACTGGCAATCAGAAGGTAACAGGTTCGATTCCTGTTCGGGACTCAGAATCATTTTTCTGAGGATATGAGCTTGACGATCGTCCATGTATCGTCTGTCTACTCCAAGCTCTCCCACATTCACTACAGCAGTGTACATATTAACACATCCAAACATTACCTATATAATAATAGTGACTGCCGCATAGGCAGTACGTATATCAATCGAACCAGTACATCATTGTAACCTTCGCTCTCCATCTGAGTCTCGGTCGCTCAATGGTAATAGAGCAGCTCACCTGCAATCAGAATACTCAGAAGGTTGTGGGTTCGAGTCCTTTCTGGAGCCCAGAGTTTCTCTGAATATTGACAACTTAACACGGCAGATTTAAATACCATAATTAACATTGCCCTGCCATCTGAGTTCTGGTAACATGGCTCAATCGTTAGAGCATCTGGCTAGCATTTACAAGGTTGCAGGTTTGAGTCCTGTCAGTGCTCAGAGTTTTTCTGAGTATTGAGAACTTAACACAGCTTGCATAGCAAAACCTTTACAACTTTACTAACTTCAAGCTTCAATAACTTTCTTATTTAATTCATGATTAAGGAGGTTTTGTCCATTTTCCAAAGTTTTGTCCACCTTGGACAAAGATTTTCGCAGTTTTTTTTCTTCATTTCTTACAAATTAGTATTCATAGGGCGGTATGCTATATACAACCCGCGGTATATCAAGAAAACCGACTCAATCGTGATATAATTAACGTTGTTGTAGTAATGTTGTTGTATTATTGTTGTATTATTGTTGTAATACCATTTCAATCAATTTTATTCATTCCTTATTGGCAAATGACATCAGTATTTTAAAAAAGTACCCCTAGTAAAAAATCACATCCGGGATGTTTGGATATTAATATTTACAAACATCAGTTTTCCCACTTCATAGTAAATTTAGGGTATTTAGGAACACGTAAAATTGATTGAAAGTGTATTAAAAGGAAATAACACTTGTTCTAGAGGAATTGGTGAGGAGTCGCACTTGTGTTTGGCGAGATATTCATAGTACCACTCGTGCTTCGCCCTCGTGGTATTGTAAATGTTTCGCCGAGCACGCTTGCGATTTTGCATTGATTCTTCTCGAACCGTGTTATTTCCTATACTAATAGAACCGAAGCAATTGGCGATTGCTGTTTTACAAGCCTTGTAATATAGGATCTTTATAAATGTAAATTTCACTATATAAACTACATAATGAAGGCGAAGTAAAGTAAAATAAAATAAAAAATAAGCTGTAACTACCTAAATTAACAAGTTACGTTTTATTATCAATAATAATATGTGTCACATAAAATTTGATGCAGAATTTATTGCCTCAGTTTGATAAAGTTATTTTCTTTAAGAAAGGCACCCTCAGGTTATCTACTTAAGTACACCAACCTTTTATAGTATTCAATATGTACATCACAATAATATTATAGTCAATAATACATACATCTTACACAAAGGGCCATGAACAACTTTTCGTACAGAACATGTATTGATGTTAAAGTGTCTATGAAGTGAAAAAATCGCTAGCTTTTGTTTCCTAACGAAAAGTAGCACGGAAGCATCGTTCACTGAAAATTTCAAGTGAATCTACAGCATAGTCTTCGAGCTATCAACTCTCAAAGTTTGTCCATTGGCATAGTTTAACGTTACAAGATAGGGAAAGACTGGTATTGAATATATGTGGTATATGACGTATGCTGAGGTGGATCATTAATGTTCAAATCCATTGTTCTTATGCATAGTAAGTAGTACTTACTATGCATAAGAACAATGGATTTGAACATACTTAATGATCAGCTCACCTGCATACGTCACAAGACAATAAACCGCGCGTTTCAGATTTCACCAAAAACATTTAGCCATGCCAAATTTTGAGAGTTGATAGCTCGAAGACTATGCTGTAGATTCACTTGAAATTTTCAGTGTACGCTCCTGCCGTGCTACTTTGTCCGTTAAAGCAAAAATGCTAGCGAATCTTTCACTTGATAGACACTTTAAATTTTACTAACTAATGCAGGTGGTAGCTGTCGTCGAGGTAAAGTGACAGAAATTCAGGACTGGAGCTCATCGAATCCTCGTAGTGCGGCTTATGTTTTGTGGGATAATGGTGCAAAGAATCTTTATCGTGTAGCATTTGAAGGCATGGTGAGTTTACATTAATTTTTAGTTTTGTATGTGGTTGACTACAAAAAGTTTACTTTATCCTCTACAAGCCATTTTGCAGGACTGGAATATTTTACATGTACTTCATCTATCATTTATCAGGAATTGTCTATTTTTAAGTGAGGAGATACTAATGACGAGGTACTGTATGTTTTTTAGTGTGATTTGAAAGTGCTAAATGATGCTAAAGGAGGAGTTTATTACAGAGATCATCTACCTTTATTAGGTAAAATAACTGGAATAATTGAACAACAAATGCAAATTGTGTCAGACTGGTATGATAGTATGTAGTATAGTATACAGTAGAGTACATATTGTTGTACAGAACACAGCAACTGTAGAGTAGTACAGTACAGTACATATGATGGTACAGTATATATTGTGGTACAGTATAGCAACTGGACTGCACTGTACAGCAGAGTAATGCAGTGCAGCACAGTAAGTGCGGTACAGTGCATATCAGTACAACAGTGCAGTGACAGTGCAGTATAGTACTTAAATATTTTGTATTATTATACTCTCACATATAATCCATCAGTCAACTGTTTCTATTAGCATCACGTGGCAGTCCAATATTTTACGATGTAGGACAGCTACATATTGGGCAGCAACCTTTTGACTGTTTACGTGCGAAGAAACATCTTCGTGTTAAGATATTTTGTTCGATATAATAAAACAACTATTGGATTCATCTTCGCCCAATATTACAAAATATTTAAGTCTCGATTTGCAATATCAGGCTCGACCTTCGGTCTCACCCAATATTGAATTCTCGACTTAAATATTTTGTAATATTGGGCACAGAGGAATCCAATAAGTAGTAATGTTGGGCAAAGATGAATCCAATGGGTGTTTTATTATATCGAACAAAATATCTTAACACAAAGATGTTTCTTCACACGTAAACAGTCAAAAGGTTGCTGCCCAATATGTAGCTGTCCTACATCGTAAAATATTGGGCTGCCACGTGACGCTAATAGAGACAGTTGATTGGTGGATTATATGTGAGGGTATAATTATAAAGTATTTTACAATGTGGTAAAATAAATTCAAAACTATTTTTGTATTTTGTAAATTGAAAAAGTTACTAGTTAATTCTTTTTCCAGGTGAAAGTGGTAGCAGTTCCACTCGGCCACAGTCTTTGAGTGAGTTCCAAATTGGAGATTCGGTAACTGTGGATTTAGACTTAGAAATTGTCCAATCTTTACAAAATGGTCATGGAGGGTGGACAGATAGAATGTACGAGGTAAATATCAGTTCACCAACAGTGGCAATGTTTTGTTTGCTAATTCATTCTCTACATTGAACACATCTTTAACACCATTCAAATAGAAAGTTTATCATAAAACGGTAAATAGTAAAATGAACAGGTTTTGTGTATAGCTACATGCAGTGGCGGATCCAGGATTTTGAAAAGGGGGGTTCCAAGCTCAGTCCTAAGTGACGACACATTTCTAGGGTGTCCAGGGGCATGCCCCCCGGAACATTTTGGGTCTCTAAACTTTGGGTCTCTAAAACAATATTTCGAGGGCACTTTTGAGCAAAATATAAAGTTCTGAAATTCCCATTTTTAATAGTGTATCTCGTCATTTTTAAGATATATTTCTAGAAAGTAGAATAAAGAATTACAAGAATTGTAAACATGGCGAAGATCGAACTATCGAAGGCCCGTTTGAAACCATTTTGCTTCAGCTAATTTAATTCTCACAAAAGTTAAGTTTCTCCTTCTCACTACGAAGTATTTACAAGAACTCAGGAGGAGATAAAAGTGCAATCATACAAACTTTTACCGATCGAACCATGTTGGAAGTATCGTACGCTAAAATCAATTAATCAATTCCATGGCTACAAATTATTTCAAGCGTAAAGAACATGCTCGGCTTCAGAAAGGGGGGTTCCATGGAACCCTCGGAACCCCCCTGGATCCGCCACTGACATGGAACAAAAGTGGTTAGGTTTTGGTTTCTTTGCGGTTGATTCTATAGTTTTATTGTTTTAATGAACCAATCACAAATCTTGTTCGTATAGGTACTGTACGTGGCGACCCTCATAAAAGTGTTGTGTATTAAATATAAAAGTGTTGCTGGGCCTGAATTTTAAATTTTCAGCAGCAGGGGGGGATGGGTACCAATCCTAAAATTGTCTGGTTACATAGCTTCTCCATTTGATGAATATGCAAACAATTCGGAGAGGTATTATAGTTGTCAAAATTATAGTTGTCAAAAACTGGTCTTCAACCATGCAGACCAACCATGGCGTGCGCATGCGTCCGGGAGTAAGCGCATGCGTCCGGGAGTAAGCGCATACGTGTAACAGTCAATTACTACAGGTAGTCCCACATGCTTAGTCTCTCTCATGAGTAAGGGGATGGGCAGGGACGGGGAGAAAACACCGTCAGAGGGGGGTTAGAAAACTCGTTAGGTCATGCGTTAGGGTTAGGATATTTGCTGTTTTGGGGATTGGGAACAATTTCTTCCGTTGTTGGTCTGCATGGTTGAAGACCAGTTTTTGACAACTATCTCATTCGGAAGGATGAAAAATGGGATATACTTCATGGTAACAATAATACATATACTGTAGTCTCCCACCATATTTTACGGTTATGATTAGGGGTTAGGGTTACATGTCTAGTGTTACCATGAAGTATATACCCGAAAAACTCTCGGTTTGGTATTTTCCTGATCTAAATGATACAACTACGTAAATTTTTGGCAGTTTTTTTGTTTGACTCTGTGGCACCTCTCCTCCGCAGAGGCTTATTTCCCGTCGTCCACCGCGCGCCTCCGATTTTCCTCGATCCACTGCCCGCGCGCTTCCCCATTTTACCGATCCTCGCCCGCGCTTTTCTAATAAAAATAAGCCTCTGCGGAGGAGAAAGCTGTGGCACACTATTTTGACAGCAGGGCCGTGCTCAGAAAATGTTACAGGGGGGTGTAAGCTCACTTCAACCGACTGACACACGAGCTTGTACCGACTACATCCTATCGATCGAAGCTTGTCAAAATATCGTCTTTCCGTTGGAAAAATAGTTTTGGGGCGGGCCTGTTTGGCAGTACACCGACCTTTTAGAGTTTTCGATTAATGTTGCTATTATTTATACTAAAGAAAATATTATATTCTTGTTTTAGACATTGACAACAGCTGGAACTATTGTTGGCATTGATGGCGATCATGATATTGTGGTGACATATCCAAGTGGCAACAGGTTTTGAACATTTTATAGTTTGTTTTACATGTGGTTAAATGAATTTAGGCAAGGGTAGCTGCGGATGTAGTTGGCCAGCGGACTTCCCAACTTCTTAGGGAGTCCCAAAGCCAAGGGGCTAGCACGTTCGACATATCAGTGCAGCGTGTGTACTTCAGTATTGCTACCTGTTCCCCGATCTTTGCTTGCATGCCATTCAGCAGTCCATATATACTGTAGCTTTTTCACCTTACCCACCCAATCTCAGCTGATCTGCTGATATATGATAAGACAGGTGCTGGGAGGACTGCCTTGGCATAGTTGTCATGGTGACCTCTTATTGCAGTTTCTATCCCTCGACTGCTCACTCTATTACCGAGCCCACAATGGCTCCAGTGCTTACTTTATTGCGTATTGCTTGCTCTATTACGTATTCTTGCTCCATTGCTTACTCTATTGCTCAGCTCAATTACCTACGGTTATAGATTGCTTAGCCTTGACCGCCTATGGCAAAACCTTGTTCACGCCTGTTGACAACTTGCAACAGCTTGTGCGTTTTTACCTAACGACACAACACAACACAACACAACACAACACAACATACAGTATCTAACAGTTAACATGCAGTATTGTTGGGCATTGATTGCTTGATTTGGCAAATAAATATGTTTGTTTTTACGCTGGCCTAAGTTAGAGCAGTGATCTAGATTCCCATGGTTGTGGGTTTGATTCCCATCTGGAAGTCCTAGAAGTTGTATTTTTCGCAACTCTCAATAAAGATGGATAATGCGGACTTTTTCTCTGCGCCATCCTCAGTTTAACTTGCTGGGAATTTTAAAAAGTGCCATTCTCCTTATTGGACTCTAAACATTTTTTTATAGTATCAGTACCTTATCCAGAGTTAATTTGGGCATACCGATTTTTGTTTTGGAAGTGGTTAGTTATAGAGGAGAGGTCCGAATTGCTACGGCCATACAAAGTGATCAGGTTTAGGGTTATAGGTTAAGGTTAGAAATAGGAGTTTTTAGGGTTATAAGATTAGGGTCTTTTAGGATTAGGATTTTTTAGGGTTACGGTAATTTTGTCGGAGAGCCGGCGAGGCACAGATAATTAATGCAGATAGTGTTGGGCGCTATAAGCTCCACAGCGGGTCTAAGGCAGAGCCCGGAAATATTTTTTTAAAAATTGTAAGAAAAACTTACAATTTAACAAGGAACGGGAACACAAGATAAGTACTTTAACTTTATGAGATCATATAGTGGATAATTATAAAACCATGATACAAAAGCAAAACCTTCGATGGTAGATGTGAGACGTTATATCGTTTTATTACGTTTTTTACGCTTAATGTTATTGTAGCTGGTAATTTGAGTGATCGAAACAAAGCTCAGTTTATGATGATGATAGTAAATTTTGTGCTCGGTTGAATTTTTGGGCACTTAGTTTGATAGCCCAAACCGGTATACCGGTGTCTCAGTATTAGTTGAGAGAGGTATTTAAATCTTTGGTGACCATTTCCTTTATTCCCATTACCTCTAGGTAGGCTGAGGCGGTTAACCTGTTATTTTTAGAGATCGGTTTTTCGGTTTTTTGGTGATCGGTTTTATCTGTTTGATTCATACTTGTAGTTTGCATTTTTATCTGAAAATTATGAGAAAATGAAGACATTCGACTCAAACTTGACAAAACTGCGACATCTACAGAGTACAGCCTGTACATAGCCTATAGATATCGTGAGTCTTCATTCAATCCGGTTCGTGTGTAGCGACGATAAAATACACCGTACAAGTATATAGTTTTGAAAACACCTGTTATATTCGACACGAGTACGCGTCTGAAATTCAACAACCTTGAAAGTGCATATGAAACGAAAAATTCAGCTCTGTTTTTACTTTGGTACTTCGTGATGCGCTGGATATTATGCATGGTGCTATCGGTTTTTCAATCACGGTACGGGAAAGTGCTTTTCTCGACATTCAAATTAACATTGCTATTTTGATAGAAAAAATGTCCGGAGTCTGGGACCGAAGCAGCAGTCTAGTGACGTCACACGTTAGAATCGTCGATAATATCGATATGTTTCTTGTGGTGATTGAATGCTTAGCTGTGGAAATATTACTGATGTTTGAGTTAGAGCCAACTTCCTTTCCTGAAAGCGAGATCAGTAATGATTTTTTCATCTCTAGAATCTATGCCGACTGGAACGTGTGACGTCAAAGAGGTGATTTGACCGCGCGATGAGGTGGGACAAAATTGGTGTAATTTTTCCACATTTATATAAAAAATAAAGCACTTTCCTTTGTCGTGATTGAAAAATCGATACCACCATAACGATTCAGCGCATCAAGAAGTACCAAAATGGGTCATAAAAACAGACTAGAATTTTTCGTTTCATAGCCACTTTAAACGTATCGAATACGTCTTGATCGGATCATTCGCCTGGCTGGATCGGGTATTCGGATGAAACCTGCAATTGGCAAAAACAAGGCGGACTTGTTGCGAAGACTTATTGAGTTCTCAAAACATGGTAGCATCACACCATACCACCATGATCTCTTTGCTAAAATACTTTACGTAGTCACCATGGCAACAGGTCCAGGTCCCAAGCCCCTTTATCTTGATTCCATGATATGTGATGTCCACGTTCTTCGGACGCCAGTTGTTAAATTTTATGGCATCCATAAAATGAGAAATTGTATAATAATAATTATGGAAACTTTATTAAATGACTTTTTAGATAATCTACAACTGTAAATCTCGCTTATTTAAGGCAATTTACAATCGGCTACTTGAATCAACACTAACAATATATAACTATATATAACAACATAAAACAAATATATAGCACAATAATTTTAAAAAGTTAGCAGCTCGGGATTTGTCCATTCCTTGTTTCGGCAACAGAATATGTAATAAGTGGTTCTGATTGCGATCGTCGTCATTCTCTTAATACAATATTTTTAGTGAGTCTTGTCAAGACTAAGATCATTCAGCATTTCTATGAATGTAGAACATTCTGCTGCAAAGACACCGAGGGACTTGATCGATAGGTTTACAAATTTAACTGATCTGAATTGTTCACTTTGACTTTGTTCCCTAATCAATTCTGAATGTTTGGATTTTTTACGATCGACGTTGTTTTGAAGTTTTGACTCAAAACCAACAGTCAGTTCAACAATGTAGAGGCATCCACTTGCAGTTGATAGGAGAAAGTCTGGACGGTATGTGTCACCAGTTATTATGGATGGACTTTTATAACCTGGAAGATCAACATAAAGACTTGAACCACTTACGGTCTGTAGGGTCGTTGTGAAAAAGTTCAAGATAGAGTCGTGTCTCCATGTAAATCGTTCTAGGTACGACCTTGGTACGACTGGCAACCTGCCACTACGTGAAGAAGAGTTTCCAGGGCCAGACAAAGAGAGCAATCTGAAGTTGGTGATATACCCCATCTTGCAAGATTTTGGCGCGTGGGAAGAGAGTTATTCATATATCGTATCGTAATATTAAAAATATTTTTCGGGAGATTGGACTGAAACGCACACCATATTTTCGTAAGCTGGGGAAAGGAGAACTTAGTAATATTGGAGAAAAAGGATCCCTGACAGGTTAAATGGTTATGAAGTCTACAAAGCTTGCTCAAAGAGAGTACAAACGACGCCATGACAATGTTGCAAGGATTATTCATTGGACACTATGTGGAAAATATGGCCTAGAAAGAGTAGACAGATGGTACGAGCATACCCCCGAAGGAGTGGTGGAATCAAATCAGATAAAGATGCTTTGGGATTTTGTGATTCAGTGTGACCACTACATAGAGTGTGGAGACCAGACATAAACATAGTAGACAAAAAAGAACGGAAATGCATGATAATCGATATTGCTATCCCGGGAGACAACAGAGTCGGAAAGAAGGAAGGAGAAAAGATAGATAAATATGATGAATTGAAGCGAGAGGTTAAACGACTGTAGTCGACGAGGAAAGTAGAAATAGTCCCAGTTGTAGTTGGAGCTCTAGGAGCTGTGAGTAAAAAGTTTGAACATTGGATAGAAAAGATTGGAATCAAGGTGAAGATTGAGCAAATCCAGAAAACGACGCTACTTGGAACAGCAAGGATACTAAGAAAAACATTAGAAAACTAAACAACCCAGTGTCACCTTAGTCTACTGGGTGCAGACAGCTGGCACTGATAAACACCAACCGAACATCAAGTTATGCGAAGAAAACATTACAATTAGTTATGATATATCATACTGCGAGAGCACAACAGTTTCCATCGCAGCTGATTTTTAAATTCATGTGAATGTTTTGAGTCTTTAAGAATTAACTATTATTGCTGCTCGTGTTTGTAAGCGCTCCAGCTGGTTATATCTTGTATCAGATAAATTGTTCCACACAAAATCACTGCAGTCTAGCTTTGGTAAAATTATAGCAGTATAGCTTTGGTAAAAGCACAGACTTATAGACTTGCATCAACAGTCAAGTTATTCCTTATTCGTCTAAGTACTCCTAGCTGGCTAGATTTCTTACGTTGTAATTTATTGGTATGTTCACTAAATGTTAGACTGGTCAAAAATAATACCTAGGCTCAGAGGGCTTGGAACCTAGCGAGTTGCCGTGGTGACTACGTAAAGTGCTTTAGCTGGTTTCGTTACTATCCTGAAAATACTTTACGAAATGTCAACGTTTTAAAAATTCGCTGGTGAAGCCTGTCAATTTGTGACGTCAACACCCAGAAATTTCAAATGCTTAATATCTAGACAACGGTGGCCAATAAACAAAACATTTTAATGGCATTCTTCATTATCCAGTTGGGTACATGTACTGGTCACCATGTTGTATGAAGTGTTAAGAAATATATATTTCCTCCTTATACTTTTATCCAATGCCATTGAGTGCACATGCCCAAATATTAACTTATATTATAGCAAGTTAAAATGAAATGTCAAGGAAAAGATCTTTGTAATAGTAAAGGTGGTAAACTGTCGAGATTTCTAGCAACGAAACCCTGATGTTTCGAGCGGAACCCTTCATCAGAGTAAGACGTGAATGGAGATGAAGTAAAATAAATAGTGCTTATATATGCAAAAAGGGTGACGCAAATTGAAAGTAGCCAATCAAATGCACAGGAGATAAACAAACTGATAATTAATGAGATGCGAAAATGTAAAATCATTTGCTGAGAACTATTCAAGGGTGTAATGACAGGTTTAGTAGTACTCGGATTAAGCACTATAGTTTATTAGTTTAGATTATTTAGTTTATTATATTTATCACTCTTTCAGTTGAACGGAATACCCCAACAGGCAACCTCGTACCCAGGGCATTTCGCCTCCACGGCGGAAGGTCGGCGAAAATGGCCCTGGGATCGGCTGGTCCATTCTATAATGCGATTGGCTTGTCATAAAACTCAATTAATTCAGCCAAGTATAATTTATTCATCTAAATCTGAATGCTGTCTTCAAATTTTGCAGCAAATTAGAAGTGATAGCTTTCGCTAAATTGGATATATGCTTCATACCTTTTGTAAGAGATAACCATGGATGTATGGTGGATTATTAAGCTTGTTAGCTGCTTTTATACCGACGAATGCTGACATGAACAACTCTGAAGAGAATTGAATATTTCTCAATCATTCAGGTCAACAAAGACCACAAAAAGTGTCATATCTAAACACCCAGAAATTTTGGGTGTCATGTGACCAGCCGATCCCAGGGCCATTTTCGCCGACCTTCCACCATGGAGGCAAAATGCCCTGGAAAGAGGTTGCCCAACAGGTTAGAAGCCCTATTGACAGGGGTTCCGAGGGTCTACGATTAATTTAAGGTCGTTATCCGAGAAGACCCGAAAGTGTTACCATTTTCTAAAGGAAATATGGTAAAGCAGTAGAAAAGGAAAACTTGAAAAGGAATGAAAGTGCATGAGCTAATAGGGATACATGTACGTTTTTTATATATATATATTTTTTTTTTCAGATGGACTTTTAATCCTGCTGTTCTAACCCAAGTGCCGGGTGCTTCTGGTAGTATTGGTGCAGCGATTGCGTCACCCTCCACCCCTCCTGTCACGTCACCGATGTCCCCCGTGGCATTTGGTATTGGAGACTTGGTGCAGATCTGTAATGATGTCGAGAAAGTGAAAACCTTACAGCTTGGCCATGGAGAATGGACTGAGGCTATGCAGGCAGTAAGTGGAATAATAATAATATTAATATTAATAAATACGTTTTAGGAGCATTATACAATAGTTTAAATGCTCTTACAACAATACATTCGTAAAGTTACTTAAGTTACTTCTAAAACTAATTACATTTTCATTCTAAAATCAAGACAACTACATGTATAACTAATAAACTATGATAACTACAAAACTATTAATTCGAAAAAAGGAAAGTTTTAAAACTATTTAAACATTAATTATATCCCCTCTGTAATAGCTAACAAATGCCACAATCTTATTGGTTCACAAGAGTGCGATTAATCATTAATCGCACCCTTTAGGGGTTGTAATCGCAGCAACCAATGAAAACTCAGACTAGTATCACAATTGGCCAAATTGTGGGCCAATCACAGTTCAGTATACAAGGTAATATTTGCTGGGCTTTTTCAATGCATGCGCTCAAACGATCTTCTCCGTTTGGGGAGTGAAGTGGAGTGGAAATTGCTCTGGCGGTGTTCCCTGTTACATCCAAGGGAAGTTGCAGTGCATGACGAAAGCTGCAGCGGTCTCGAGGACTATTAACGCATGAGTATCTTTGATTCCGTGAGAAGCAAACGTCCCTGGCGTTTGATCCCCCCCCCCCCCCCCCCCCCCCCCTCGTGGCTCGCGACGAAAGGTACGCGTATTAAGTGATCGACTTCGCGGTCGATCGATTTTGTAATCACTCGTATGATTTTGGCATTAATAGCACTCCTGGTCGTTCTATTATACCTCCATTAATAAAGATGAATAACGAGGGCTTTTTCTTTGCACCTGCTTCCTCAGTTTAATTTTCTGTGAATTTTAAGTCAATTATGTCATGCAGGTGTACTGTATACTGGTAATCAGACCTTTTGTCCATTTAGGAGCCTGATAATTTAAGTTTTACAATTCAAGGAGATTTTGAGTTCAATTCTCAATACTGAAGTCAATTATTTCCTTGATAATTTCCCTACTGTATTAATAAAGGCAATAAAAATAATAAAGGCAAAGTACAGTAGCTTTAAATGTGAATTATATTATTATTACAGTCATGTAATTCGCCTCGGCATTCGGAATTGAAAAGTTCCTGGTTTGCCTAAAAAAGGTTTATTTCGTAGATTATATATATATAGTCGTTGGCGCCAAAGCGTGATCACTTTTGTTCTAAGCTCTCGGGCGGAATTAGCGCTCACAAACAAGAGAAAGAAATATTGCTGTATGGAAAACAGAAAATTTATCCAAGAAACGCTATAGAATTAATAATTGATATATAATCAATAATTGTTTTATCATTCAATTTATTTTTCTAGTAAGATCTAACAAGTTGTTTTCCGACATGTCGGCAAAACGAGCGATGTTTGCAGTAATTGTCGATAGCAGTAACGCGCATGAGCAGAATATTATTTGCAGCAAAGCAACGTTGCTCAGTAATGCACATGTTCAGCTTGTTATTTGTACACAGTTATTTACAGCTGACGTAGCCAATTATAATCAAGAGAACAATAAATTGAATGTCCTTATCACATGCAGTTATTCTTCTTCAAACTAATTGTCTGATTATTAATCTGGCTGTGAACATGGGAAACTACAATTTGTTAAACCACAACAATTTCTATTTTCAGACCCTTGGTAAAATAGGAAGGATTCAACAAGTATATTCAGATGGAGATCTTAAGGTTGGTGAAATTTGAGAACACATAGCTATATGGCCATATGGGAGTCAGGGCCGCCGAGAGGTTCTTTGGGGCCCGGGACAAAATATCGTTTTGGGGGCCCTGATGACGTCATAATGTCCAGTGGGGAATCCAGGGTTTCTTGAAAGGAGGGACGCACATTAATATTTAGTGACAGCATTTCTAGGGGGAAAGTTTTTGAATTTAGCGTCTCTGAAATGGCATTTCCTGCACTATGTGGACATTTTTGAGCAAAATCTAAAGATCATAAATCAGGTTTTTTTCGTAGTATATCCGATTAAGAAAATATTCTTGATGAATGTACTATTTTTATGGCACCATATAAATAAAAAGACAAAAGAGGCACCTTGGCGATAAATAATTGAATCACAGAAGAACACGTTTAATCAGTGGCGTAATGGAGCTACTGAGATTGGGAGTGGGAACACTTAGGAAATTTGCGTTCGGGGCCCCCCGCCCCCATACATATACAGTATGATATATTTCAAAAAATAGGTTTCAGGTTTTGCGGAGCTTTCTGGGCCCCTTTATAAATGGCCTGTTGTCAGTTTTGAGGTCGGGGGCCCTTGTGTGGATCCTGCTCCACAGTGGTCGAGGACCCTTACTCCCACCCAGTTGCCGTCGATTGCGATACTGTCTTTAATCTTCATCATGTCCAAAACTCAAAAGTTCAAAAATTTTAGGGGGCCCCTCTCAAATTGGGGGTCAACCTCCCCCCCGCTGCCCCCCTCTCGGCGGCCCTGATGGGAGTGTAACGACTCTTATCCAGTCATCGCAAGTACTTCGTCGCAGCGCGAGTGAGTCAGCATTGGAACAAAATGGCCGCCACATGAAGGCTGATTTATATATGGTCATCAGAAAATGGCGTCCCATTTTACAGTGAGTTACATAGAGCAAACATATTAAAATGAAGATTCTGCTTATGGAGTAGATCGTCTACCGTTTGCCCACCTCTTAATATATGCAACAACGATTTTCAAATTTTTCAGTTACCGGTTTGATTATGTCAGTCAAATCGACGATCTGCCAATTTGTGTTGAAAACAGCCAATATATAAAATAGGCTACGCGTCATTGAATTGTTGAATTTTGTTATATTGTGTAGTTCGGCTAAAGTATAATTGTATAATGAATATTGGGTAGTTCGGCTAAAGGTTTATACCAACATTTTAATAATCACCAAACTTGTAATGACAACAGGACAATGGGCATTTTAAAATTTCCGTCATTAACAGAGGCACAAGTATTGACGAAAGTTATCTCAAGAAATTGTCATTTGGCGGATTGTAGATTTGAATGATCTAATCAAACCGGTAGCTAAGTGAATTATTTGAAAATCGTTGTTGAATAAATTACGAGGTCGGCAAAAGGTCGACGAGCTACTCCATAAGCAGAATCTCATTTTAATATTTTCGCTCTTTGTAACTCATTGTAAAATGAGACACCATTTTCTGAGGATCATCTGTAAATTAATCCATTTTGGCCATTTTGTCGTTAATTTCTGATAATATCGACTCCAAAATCAAGAAAGGCCTGAGACCAGCTTCTAAAGCTTCGTTCTCAAGCCTCTCGATTTTCGAGTTTCAGTCTTTGAAATTCAGAATTTTTTTACGTCTGCAAAAAACTGCCGTCGCGAATTCGTCATTATCCATTTCACGTCGGCAATACTCGAATTCACGGCGGCAAAACAGTTCATGTTTAGTTGTAGTCAGATATCTCCACGAAGGTGACTTTATAGTGCATCATATTGAAGGCCTAAAACCATTTCTTAGTATCTTATACTGTATCTCTTGGCCTCAGCCTGATGAAAACAAGTACAACTTGCACCATATAGTTGGAAAAATACTACAATAAAATATATTATATACAAAAATACTTTTGAATCTTATTTATTATTATTTTGTCCAAGATAATTGTACGAGGAATTGAAAGAACAGAACAAAGTTACGTGAAAAATAATCAGATAAAGTTCGTTGTTAACAAATTCACGACGGAAAAAAAGTGCCGACGTGATACGCTATTTTCGTTATTCACGTCGGCATCACATCGGCAATTGCCGAATGCCGCCGCGAATTTCAAAGACTGGAGTTTAGGTGGATGGCATCTAATGTTGAGCAACTCGCAGCGAGTTACGAGCACGTTCTTTGAGAGGCTTTACATGGTAACAAAGTGTTTTATTGAGAACTACTTGCAGGGGTGCTCAACAACCAAAACGGATGAACTTGCTGGAATGAATGTTAATAATGTGTGTCTTTTATACATACATTACTGTATAGATAGATAGAAGCTTTATTTTTGCAGGGTAACCCCATCAGCTTGATGCTGTTCTCCCTGGGGGCCCTGACTACTGTGGTGAATGTGTGAACTTGGAGTAGACAGACGATACTTCAGACGATCATCAAGCTCAAAATGATGGCTTGAAAACTATGGCTGGTTTTATGGCTTTAACATATTCAAGCCAGAGCGCTGCTTTCCTTGATAATATTGCCTTAACTTGCTGTTTTGTCCATGTATTTGTGGTGAAACTGCAGCTTGAAATTATTCAGTCCAAACTCTTGCAAATTTTTTTATATTTACATATTCCTGCGTAGCTACCTGGTTTATGGATTGAAAATATTCAAGTCGAAGCGCTGCATTCCTTTGATAATATTGCCATATTTTGCTGATATTTTTCTCGTAAGTCAACAAATAATTTCCCAACTCAACCATGTGATAAATCAGACATAGTTTGATGCTACTCTGGCTTTAAAAGTTTTTTGAACGCAACTGTAAAAGTTACTGTTCATGATCCAACGTTTCGACACTCCAATCTAGTGTCGTCATCATGGGTGATTGTTGTAGGTTTTAGGATCGCTAATGCAAATAAGTTTCTGGTAATAAACCACCGTCATCGCGATTCAATAGGGCGTGGGCGCTATTGATATACCAAGCCTCCAGACAACGTCTCTGATGGTACCGCGGATTAGTGGTAATAATTTTGGAATTTTCCCGCGCAATCTCATGGTTGGTTACGCACGCGTGTTCCGACAAAGCAGAATTTCCTTTTTTGATACGAAACTGACGTTTAGTCTGACCGATGTACTCCTGATCACAGTCATTGCCTAAATCCTTCCGTAACGTGTTCGTTTGTTACGTCATTGCCACAAGTAAAGTCACAGGCCGATAACTGACAACTTAATTCATACAAGAATCCAATAAATTCAAAACAGGACGTCAATCTTCGTAAATATGATGACCTAGATCTCTGTCTATCACGTAGCAAAATCATTCAAAACATATCCAATTGTGTATTAAAGATTATTAACTTATATATATATATATATACCTGTGTTTTTTTTTGCTGATTCATCTTTTTTGAATAAGCGCACTTAATCGAGAGCGGTGCTTAATCGAGCATTTTGGTATTTAAAAATGTTCTGACATCTTTTTAAAATATTCCCAGGTTGACATAAGTGGCACGTCTTGGACCTACAATCCTTCTGCTGTTATTTCAGTTGCTTCTTCAGAAAGCTCGCCTTTAGTAGGCTCATCTGAAGGTAAGAAATTACGTTATATATATATATATTTATATATAAACATTCGGTGAGAAATGGATCCCTGCCGCGTCGAGATTATCACCCTCGCTTCGCTCGGTCGCTTCGTGAGTGGAAGTTTGGGAGAACGAGAAATTGTAGTGCGAACACGAGCCCACGAATGGCGAGTGTTTTCACTGCGATTTCGAGATCTCCAAAACTTTTACGAGTGTTTCATTAACTGTATGGGAACACGGGAAAATGTTTGTTATATCTTTTATAAAATTCATTTTGCGTAAAATAGGTTTTCATTTATTTATTTCATTTATTTATTGCCCTTAAAGTGCCACTACGATCAAATTTTTAATCGATATTTTTACGTATTTATAAAGTAGAGCTGCTAAATATTACTCGGTCGAAACCGTTTTGCGATTAGACGATGGCAAGTATTATTTTTCTGACTCCGAATCTGGAGTTGTTATGTCCGCCATTAATCGTTCATGTTCATGACCAGCGTATCGAAGTGACGTCAAATTCTCAACGCGAAGACTCCACATCGCTAATTCTTCAAGTAAATCAAAGTCGTTTATTCAAATTCTTCATCTGAAAGGCTGAACATTTCATCTACTTCTCCAAGAAAACAAGAAAACAAGTAACCTCGACTGAAATTCAGGCGTTTACCTTTTGAAATTGCGGGCTCACTTGGAACACATTTTTAGTAATGGTGGCCTAAATAATAGTGATTTCAGAGCTAAAAATACTTACTTCAAAATACCATTTTTTAGTTTTTTTTTACATCGATGATCACTTTCGACCCTGAAATACTATTCTATGCTAAAGAAAATCTTAAAGACGGGGATGAATTTTCATCGTAGTGGCACTTTAAGAGCACATGAATGATGTCGTAAAATATCAAAATTTTACATTTTTGAACATTTTAAATACGTTTTAGCAACCTTTCGTTTGAATTCAAAAATGGCGGGAAGAGCTTTTAGCCCATCATACATACCTTTCCAAAATGTTATTTTGTAATGTATTGCAATGTATATTCCTCTCGTTTTCGATTAGTAACCACCTTCATTAAATACTGTAAATGCACCAATTTAAGCCCTTGGACTATAAAGACTATAAAGCAATTTATTTGGGAAATTTCTTGAAGAAATAATTCATACGTGGTATGTCAATTGCAGAGATTTTGTTTCTTAGGCCATGATTACATGAGATTCGATTCAATTTTCGCTCGTAATAATTGTTTGTCACCAACGCGAATGACATGAGGAATTAAAGGTATTTTAAGGTAACATAACAGTTTAATCATGATGTAAAATGAAACTAATCTTACAAAAAGACAAAAAGCATCATGAAAATAAGTCAAGAGAACATCCCTATGAAGGAATCCTTAAATTAACATATATAACGGTAATAAATGCATCCAAAATGACAAAATGCCTAAGAATAGTTTAAGTCTAGATTTATATTTAAGTTACTGTATCTGCTTCCACTATATATAGTCTGGTAAATTGTTCCATTGTTTTGTGATGACAACAAAAAAAGAAATTTGTAGCAATTCACCCTTGCCAACTTTACGTACAATTTATAGCTGTGTTTATATCAGTCTTTGTATTGCTTGAGTTTTTGCAGAGTATGACACCTACACATAATCGTTTTAAACAAGCATTTTCGCGTCTTTTTATCTGCTTTGGCTTGTTGGCAGTTGAATAGATTGAGTTGAGTTCCCTTGTTATTGAATAGATTGAGTTGTTGAATAGATTGAGAGTTGAGTTCCCTTGTTATAATGCAAAGAAAAACTACTTTTCTTAACCTTATCGCAAATTAATATTATTTTTGTCAGCCATCTTGGAACACATTCTGTCAACACAAAGTGCATGCGTATAACCATCGACTCAGTCCTATCTGAACTCATACATGACTCCTGTATGAGTTCAGATTTGAGTTTACATGAAGAAATACCGTACCGGTATGAACTCGTTTGGTTCGGTGATTTCTCGACCCGTAAAACGTTCATACTACTTTTAACGGAGGCCGATACGAACTTGTACCGGTCCACGTCCATGGCAGTCTCATGTAATCAGCTCCTTATTCTTACATGTGTTTTATTTGTGTAGAGTGTTTAAGTGCGTTACTAAAGAAGATATTTGAAAGCCTACCTGAGGACCCTGTGGAAGAGCTTGTCAAAGCAGCTGCCAATGGAGACTTACAGAAGGTGGAAGATGTCCTCAGAAGCGAAATAGATGTATGTACTGCATACTGTATATGCAATTGTCTCGTCTTGTTTACTCGAATCTTGAGTTTTCAGGATCTCATTATATTTCGGAATATGCTTCATTTTATATTATTTAAATTTATCGGCTGGTCGTGGTTTTTTTATATTATTAAAGTTACTTATAAAACTAAATACTTTTCATTATAGAATCAAAACCACTACATCTATAACTAATAAAGCTATCATGATAACTACAAAACTATCAATTCAAAAAAGGAAATTCATAAGTGCTCACTTAAAACTATTTAAAGGGACACTCCGGCCCAAATACAAATGCAGTTCATATGAAAGATCTTACTGACTTTAGTTTATTTCCAAAGTTTCAGCATTCCTATCAATTTAGTTGAGAAGATATTGCTAGTTGAAGTTGAAAATTTGTGGATTTTGACGCCATATTGGTTTTGAAAATATGACGTCATTGAGTGATTCTTTATCGTCAGTGGAGTTGTTTTGATGGCGATCACATAGTGATAGTTATTGTGAATGGTCTTTGGACGAAAATTAGTCGAAATAAACTATTTAGTTCATCATGCAGGAAAGTAGAGGAGCTTCTTAGGCATAATACGAGTCACGTCACTCAGTGACGTCATATTTGAGAAACAAAATGGCGTCGAAATTGGACAAACTCTCCAACTTCAACTAGCCACATCTTCTTAACGAAATTGATAGGAATGCTGAAACTTTGGAAATAAACTAAAGTCAGTAAGATCTTTCATAACTACATTTGTATTTGGGCCGGAGTGTCCCTTTAAACAGTCGGTTCTTCTAATTTTCTCTGGTAATGAATTCCAAAGTTTTGCAGCAGCAACCGATAATTTTCTGAAGTAAGTTTTAAAGTAAGTTACTTCTTACACAAGCTCTGATTGGCCCGTGGCGGCCATGAAAGTCCATTTTGGTGAATGGCCTTCGGTCCAGTGGCGTAGCCAAGTGGGGCGTGGGGCCCCATCTACACATTTGCCCCCCCCCCCCCAGTCCCCTGAATATCTGATGCTAAATTCAAGTAAGATCTGTTGTTAGTCGTGATGCTGATAGGCTTACCAGTGGAATCAGTGTTCACAGTAACACACTCACATGAAGTTTAAACTGTGCAGAATTACGCTTCCGAGAGCCTAGGTCCTTTTGACCAGCGTCGGCTAAACGACCAAAGGCTCTGCTGCATCGAATGCAAATATTGTGATTCATGGTTATTTATCTTGTCGTCAGACTTTAAAGTGCATATAAACCCAAATTCGTTTCTAGCTCAAACGAAAGAGGAGATGAATAGAAGGTTTTTTGCAGATTATTTGATCGAGTAAAAATGAAAAACAAAGATTCTACAAGCTCCCAAAGTTGGATATTTTGATTTCATGACCGGTAGTACGGAGTCTGGGTCGAGAGTTGTTTGTGACGTCTATGTAGTCACTCGTTTTACTTCCGGCCGAGAATTACTATGGTTTCATAGTAAAAACGTGAAGAAACGTTGTTCTTGTCGAAGCGTATTGCCGATGTAAAATTCAAATTCAGGAAGTCATTCTTCGTCTAATAGTTCATATTTTAACGCGGAATACGATTATGAAGTGGAAATAGTGGGAGAAGCGACAGAAGATGAGAATAATGTCGTCGAAGATGTGGCCCGCGTCGACAGTATGTTGCAGCCATTTAATATTTATATGAGGCATATGTTATCCAGCCGAATCAAACAAACGTCGTTTGCGCTTCGCCGGCTTCGATATAAAAAACACTTTCAACATCCTCGTCGACCGCTTGTGACTCTGTGAATGATGGTATGTGCGCATCTACTCATGACTCCGCTGCAAAGTGAAATCTATATCCACGAGTTGTTTCAAAAGGCATGGTCCTTACATAAATATTCACTCTTGTGATGCTGTTGGATAGCGTTACACCATTCTAAACCAGACAGAGAGTTATTCTTTGTCTAATAGTTCATATTTTAACACGGAGTACGATTATCAAGTGGAAATAATGAGCGAAGCTACAGAAGATAAGTTGTCGACGAGACGACGACGAAGGCTTTCAGCCGAATCTGACAGACCTCGAGACAGGCGTCGTTTGCGCTTCGCCGGCTTTGGTTACTATAAAACTACTTTCAACATCCGAAACTATGTCTGAACCTCATCGATCGCTTGTGACTCTAACATTATTTTTGTTCTCTAAAATAATTAAATGTTTTTTATTACAGCGTCGCGAAAAGCTTCTAGTCCCCGCAGGAAACATGATACACAGCATATAAAAGGCATAATATGTATCGGCGCTGGCGCATAATATTTATCTCCTAACTGGCGGCGTCTCCTTTTCGGCTTTTCGACATCGGCTTCTCCTCGATCGTTTCTATGGATTGTTGGAACCACAGCAATTCCTAGTTCATCTTCTTTCCAGGCAAGGCCTTATAAAATCGAAAATCATCTGACGCAAAAATTGTATGGAACAAATACGCGACTCCTTTGCCTTTGCCTTTGTGGGTTCCGACTTTGCTCTCTTAGTTTTCACGAAATCATCCATTGTTTTCTTCGTTTCTTCGCTTTATCGTTAGCAAAAGAAATTTATGAAGTATTCCCAACTTTTCAGCGCTAGATTATGTATTGGAATAGCCAGCAACAACGTATTGAAAACACTATGTTTACTATGTTTCAACATGGTTCTGAAATCTGCGTGACTACATAGACGTCACAACACTACTAGTACCCAGATCCCGTACTACCGGTCATGATTTTTGAAACAATAAAAATTCGTATTTTTTGGCATGTTTGGCAAGCGCTAACAAAATGAGTTTTTCTTCAAACAAGATGTAATATATATCATTCGAATCCTGGTGACGTGACAAATTTAATGAGAATAAAACGAATTTGGGTTTATATGCACTTTAACAGGTTGATCAACGACTCCAGCTATATACGAATTAATCTTCATTGTAATCAATTGTATATAAATTTATTTTCAACCAGCCGCTAGTGCAGGTAATTTTTTTTGGGAAAATTCCTCTCAGAAATCACGGAAAATGCCCTCACAGGGCTTCAAAAATTCAAAATTTTCTGGGAGGATGATCTCTTTCTATATGCAAATCTTGGGAGCAGCACCCCTTTTGCACCTTAAGTTAAATAGTGCCATCAATTCAATGGGACATGACAAGGAAACAGAGTTTATTCTAAGGAATTTTTATCACCGCACAAAAATGCATGAAATCTAACTTTAGTATTGCGTTAAGGGCGAGCGGCGAGTTATCTAGTGGCTCCTGGGGAATGCTCGCCCGGAATGTTGTTTTGGTTGTCTGCAATGGCACTCCCTGCATTTAGATCTTAAATCGGGTATTTTTTAATGGTATATCACATCATATGTAGATTTTCGAGAGATTGGGCATGCTTCCGGAAAATTTTCAAAATCTAAAGTTTTTAAAACTGCATTGTTTGCAGAGAAAATCAATATAAGAGTTTACGAAATGTATGTAAAATCTTCCTGAGATTTCAAACCCACTGACCATCGTGCAGTTGATTTTCTTTGTTTTGTGAATTATTAATGAGTTTTAAAAGTCCATATGGGATGTTGTGAGACTTTTGAAGAGCTTGCCTATACGCTCGTGTTTTTGTTGTGAACAAGTGTCTTACGCAGGCTCTGATTGGTTGAGCCTCATTCTCTATCAGAGTACAGAGACACAAATGACGTCATTTTGTATTAGATTGCCTCTGTCGTAAGACACTTCAACCGGGAAATAGGGTGGGTTGGGTAAAAAATCGAAAACCGTCCGAAAAAAACGAAAAAGTCGAGTAAACCGATATCTACCTAGCCTGCGAAGCAGGCGTTTAGGGATTGGAGGTCGGGGACTGGGGTGAGTGCGGATGAAACGCCTGCACGAAAGACCCATGTTTTGGGATTTCTACGTCCACCAGAGGACGCTAAATTCTGATTGGCTAACTCAACTCATTAGTATTCAGGGTTTCCTGTCAGGAAATAAACATTTAAAAATGGCGACTTTAGAAAAACCGTGTTGGTAGATTATTTTCTTTCGAAAGCTTTAACCGATCTTCAGTTCGTTGCTGGTCGTAGCTTTGAATTAAAACAGGAACAAAAAGTTACTACGAGAGAGCTGCTGGCAGGAAAAGATGTTTTGATGGTATTACCAACGGGATTTGGCAAGAGTTTGATTATGGATTTGGTAGATTTACCAGACGTTCGTGCAGCTATATTGTGATTTCTACCTTGTCCTTGTCTTCAGGTGTTTCAACAATGATCTCGACGTTTCAGAATAAAGATACTTACGGCTAAACGTATATAAGTGATGGTTTTTACGTTGTCTTGCATATGAAATTTCTTGGCCAAATCCCATTCTGGAGTTACGGTGTTCAGTGTCAGATGTCGCTTCATTCTATCAGGGCTATTAATGTTATCGGTTGGTGGAACATTGCTGTCTCCTTTCGCATGTGTTAATACTGATTTCGTAAAGTTATAAGGCAAGACCTACAAACCCGCTCGGAGAAAGTTTCACTGCGTAGTAATGCAAAGCCGATTGATTCACAAGCCTCAGCCAGAATCAACTCTGTGCTTCCATGTCTACACGATTGCTTGAATAAATTTTCCAAATAAATCTTTTTTCCACCAGATGCAGTCAAGCTTTTTACGGAGTTTCAGACATGGATATTTCACAATTCGGCCCGAAGTGAAATGTTGTAATCATCGAGGAAACCCGCTAGTCGCTGATTGGTTGTTTTTGACAGTTTTTCATGTGGGGGAAATCCCAAAACATGGGTCTTTCGTGCAGGCGTTCCCTCCCCACTTCGCCTTTACGCTTTCCCTCCCCCTAATCATTATCATTCAATATCACAGTTTGTTATTCGGAGATGCCGATCTTCGACCGAGTTTTCGTTGCGTTTTTTTTGTTTTTCGGTTTTTCGCTCGAAGCAACATCGATGAAATCAGTTTCGAAAAAACATCGTATTTTCGGTTTATCGTTTAAAGGACATTGGCGACAAAAATTATGTACCTTTTAGATCAAAGTAAGTAACTTCAATAGCCGGAATATAGTAGTTTGAGGTTGTAAAAATGGTCGTAAGCGTATTAATTACACTGTGAAAGTTGCTAACCTGAATCCTTGTCCGCCATCTTGGATGTATTTTGTATATGCGTGTGACGTCACAACCTGCGAAATTTTATCTAGCCATCGGCATGTCTTTATAAGTTTGAAACTCCCTTTACAATTGAACCACTCCATTTTAAAAAGCATTCTGCGGAAACTCGGCTATCCACAGAGTCGTTTCATCAGGTTTACCCCTGATGTGACGTCACCAACTTCCCAGTTAATTAGCTTTGGTCAAAATTAGTGCTGTGGTTTTGTAGAAGAGTGGTTTTGTTTACTATAAAGTCAAAATTTTGAAATTGTGATTTTTGTTACCACTGTTCTTTAACCTCCTCACCCTACCGGGAAACTTGGCTTCGTCTTGTGTTTCCACTAGGAATTTGTCAGGTTGAAATGACGTCATTCATGTTCCTGTCACAGTACGCAAGTAATTTTCGATTTGTTAAATATGAACATGGAAAATAATTTTATATTTCTTTAATATTACTGTAGGTAATGTAGGAATGTGTTATGTGTTGAAGAGTCTTAAGAGATTTATGGTTAATGTTTTTTAGGTAAATAGTGTGTTTTCTGGTCACACAGCTCTACAAGCTGCCAGTCAAAATGGACACATAGATATCTTGAAACTTCTTATTAACTTGAATGGGAATTTGGAAATTGAGGTTTGTTGAAAATGGAATGGAAAGGGACGGACGGACGGACGAACGAACGAACGGACGAACGAACGAACGAACGAACGAACGAACGGACAACAGGAAAGAAACAGTAACCAAAATAGAAAAAAAACAGTATCATTTCTCAGTAATTTCCTTCAACCTTCTTTCTTGTGTTAGGATAAAGATGGCGACCGTGCTATTCATTATGCTGCTTTTGGCGACAAGGTAGAGATTCTTGAGGAACTGGGGCGAGCAGGTGTAGATCTCAATGCAAGGAATAAACGGCGTCAGACGCCGCTGCACGTGGCTGTGCATAACGGTCATGTGCTAGTAGTGAAGTCATTGTTGGGTCTCAAGTGTCATCCGAGTTTACAGGTAAGTGGACTGTGTATTAGTTTTACCCTGGCAACACTGTTGGATTCTAACGTTTTATCTGGTTTTTTTAGGACTCTGATGGCGACACACCTATGCACGACGCTATTTCTAAGAAACAAGATGATCTTATGACTCTGTTGTTGGAGGGTGGGGCTGATATCACCTTGTCGAATAACAATGGTTTTAATACACTTCAACATGCTGCATTGAGAGGCAATCCAAGGTAAATATACAATTCAAGGTAAATAGACAGACAGACAGACAGACAGACAGACAGACAGACAGGCAGGCAGGCAGGCAGGCAGGCAGACAGACAGACAGACAGACAGACAGACAGACAGACAGACAGACAGACAGACACACACACACACACACATTTGTTCTCTTTGTTTATGAGACCACCAAATGCAATTTTTGTACGTATTGTACATCGTTTGTCTTTCTATTTCCAACAGTGCAATGAGGATGCTGTTAGCAAAGCTGCCTCATGCGTGGATTGTGGACGAGAAGAAAGATGATGGTTACTCTGCTCTTCACTTAGCTGCGTTGAACAACCACGTGGAGGTGGCGGAGCTGCTGGTGCAACAGGTGTGAGAAGAGGGAGGAAGGAGGGATAGGAAGGGGGTGGTGGAGATACAAGTGGTTTAGGTATGAGAAGAGGGAGAGGGAGGAGGAGGAGGAGGAAAAGGAAGGCGGTGGCGGAACTACTGGTGAAACAGCTGCGAGAAGAGGGGGAAGGAGGGAGAGGGAGAAGGGGCAAGGAAGGCGGTGGCGGAGTTGCTGGTGAAGCATGTGTGAGAAGAGGGGAGGAAGGAGGGAGGGAGAGGAAAGTGACGGAGTTGCTGGTAAAACAACTAATGCTAACTAACAACTAAAAACAGCTAATGATGTTCAAAAATAGTGCTGAAACAGGCGTGAGAAGAAGAGGCGAGGACGGAGGGGGAAAGGTGAGAAAGAGGGCGATGGACGGTGAAAAAGAGTGCTGGTCTATTGAAAATATTGAGACTTGTGTTTCGTGTGATACGTTGAGTGTAATTCTTAAACAGCAATATATTTTTTAGGGTAAAGCAGATATAAACATTCAAAATATCAATCTTCAAACTCCACTGCATCTTGCGGTCGAAAGACAACACACTCAGATTGTAAGGGTGAGTTCACCAAGTTGTATAGCTATTGAGGATAGCCATTGCTATTGAAGTCGCCATATAAAAGTGTTGTGGTGCGTAGGCAGTGTAGTAATACTAAAAGGTTGCTGTACTGCCGAAATAGTGTGTAGGAGGTCTAACGTATCGAGTGAAGGCCCTTTGTCACAGAGTGAAACGTAAAGAACCTCTTGATTTGTATAAAATTACAAAACTGAATACAGACGATGTATGGACGTCAAGTTTAAATCCTCTGAAAATGTTTCCTAGTCCTGGACAGGAATTGAACCTGTAACCTTCTGATTGCCGGTGAGGCGCTCTATAGTGTTTATATAGTGACTGCCGCATAGGCAGTACATATATCAATCGAACCACCACATCATTGGAATATTCGCTTTCCATCTGAGTCTCGGTAGCTCAATGGTTAGAGCGTCTCACCGACAATCAGATTTGAGGTTCGATTCCTGTCCAGGACTAAGAAACATTTTCAGAGGATTTGAGCTTTACGATTGTCACTACATCAGTGTATAATAATCCTGATAATCCAGCTGGAACGAATTCAGAGGGGAGCAACCAAATACATTTTCCTGTGCTATGAACTACAACACCAGGATGCAGTATTTATCGCTCATTCCAATCTGTTACTGGCATGAATATTTAGACATGGTTTTATTTTTCAAAATAACATATGGATTAATTAATCTAAAATCTTCCGTCCTTCCCGTTATCCGTACTTCCAGACCAACTAGATCTTCTAATGGCAACAGCTAAATTTATCATACGTCAATGTAAAACAACTACCTATCAAAAATCCTCACTCATCAGAACCTGCCGAATTTGGAACCATCTTGCCGATAAACTGGACCTCACAAATAACCTTAAATCCTTTAAATTAGTCATGCTTAAGTATTATTTTTCATCATTGATAACTTGTTACAATTGTGAAGATCCTCGTACGTTCAAATCTATTTGTCTCAAATGTAACTCTGTTCGTAATCGTAGTCTCCCTGGTCCAATTTCGTGTTGTACGTAATATTCATATTGTAGTTTTTATAGTTAACATTCTACCTTTTGTATACGTCTAAGGGCCCACAGTAATTGGCAAACGCTGTTGTGGATCCCCTGCCATTGTGTGTATTATTTGTGTGTATTATTTGTATGTAGGTAAAATAAAATAAAATGAAATGAAATGAAATGAAATAAAATAAAGTGTATATATACTGTACGCCAAAGTAAATCACTAAAAGGTTGGTGTACTGCCGAAATAGTGTGTAGGAGGTCTAACATTTTGAGCGAAGGGCCTTCGCTCAAAACCTTACCCTCCCACACTATTTCAGATTTGTATTTCAACACTGCCTACGCATGATCGCAACAATTTTATAATTTAAATATCTGTTTTTTTAGGTTCTCGTTCGTGAAGGAGCCAGGCTGGATGTTCCAGACAAAGATGGTGATATGCCGCTACACGATGCTTTGAGACACCACATGTTGTCTCAGTTGAGGTTATTGCATGATATGCAAGATGTTGGAAAGGTGAAGTTATCAAATAAACATTTTTATTATATGCATGACAAAATTACTGCATTCTAATAGGTTGAGAGGAGTACAATTATTTTATTAATTAATACAATTAATGATTTTCCAAAACAAACAAAATGGTTGATCAAATTTTGTTTGTCAGACAGACAGACAGACAGACAGACAGACAGACAGACAGACAGACAGACAGACAGACAGACAGACAGACAGACAGACAGACAGACAGACAGACAGACAGACAGAGTCACGGAAGGTCAGCATGACCGGTCAAATTATTTTGGTCAAATTATTTCTACCAGTGAACTCATTTTCTTTCACCTTGTAAACGTTGTTTATATCATTAATTTATGCACTAAAGTCAGCCGCTTAGTTTTATTGATTAAACAAGGAAATAAGAACTTGAAAATTATATTTCATTTGAGGCCAAGTTGTCGCACCGGGGGTGTCAGTGACTTCAACTTTAAACAAAAGCTCTGCTGCTCTGGGATGGAAGTTGCTATACAAAGTTATAGAAGGAAGACGATTTTTGTTTTTAATGCACAAATTAAAGAAAAAATAGTTGACTATCCAAATTTTAGATTTGACCGCCTGAATTCACATCTGACCGGTCATGCAATAAAACTATATAGCGTATCAGCGCTCGAAAATGTTGGCAAAGTCGGCTGACACGCTATATAGTTTTATTGTAGATGACAGAGATTATCCGTCTTTTTGATATGCCAAAATGAATCGGACATCTTTGGCGAGTTGCGACAAACGAGAACGATTGTCGAGATGTCAACTTGATGTTGCGCTCGCAACAACAGTCGTATAATAAATATCTCATTCCATTATTTGGCAGGGAATAACGGGCAGGCCTTTTAATCCTTTCTCGCATTTTTCCTCGCCCTTTCAGGGCTCGGAAATATACATTGGAAACTCGTAAAATACCTGCCAGTATAACCTACCAAGCCATTGAATAAGATATATTTCCCGACTGTTTTGTGATTCACGCTATTTTAGCTGAGTAAACCAAAGGAAATGTTTATGTAAATTAGGATGTTGGTATATTTGATGAACAAGGCTAAAAGGGATGACTCAAAATGACCTACCTATTTTCAAAAACTCGTGGCAACCCTAACCTTGATCCTAACCCTAACCAAAAATAAAAACGAGACAAAAATGTCCTTTTGAGTCATCCCTTTTAGCTACAATTAAGGATTTACACTACGAGTGATATTTGAAAATGGTGCCAAAATTGCCCGAGCCGTTAGGCGAGTAGCCTGTGCACAGCCGGGAACATCCCGGATTGGATATAGCCGGGTGTATCCAGGCTGTACACAGGCTATTAGGTGAGTGCAATTTGGTACACTGTTTAAAGAGTGAGTGTCAGGGTAATGCATTGCGCGCTTGTGTTTTCCTCGCCGGCCATTTTGTGGGACGCCTAATTCAAATCGTGATCAGAATCCGTCGATATCTTTGCAATCCTTTCATTAAACATGTTAGTTTGTCGATTTCCAAAGTGAAAATATACTAGACTGAATATTTTTATTGCTATTTGTTGTAAAATTCCGTATTGATCTATATGAAAACAATAACAAACACCCGCAATGCATGAAGCGTAAATCCTTAATTTCACGAGCAAAATCTTATGATTACTTGTTTATTATATGCATCATGCATGACAAAATTACGTTGTTGTCGAACAAAACATTTCTTTTCATCTGAAGATTTGTGTGGTTAAGCCAATTCATTTTTACACATGGAAATGTTTTGAAAATGACTAAACAGTAAACAGTAAACACAACCAAAAAGCCAACTTTATTTTCTAAGTACTCACGTACTTCACTGAGCGAGTTACGCATTGTATTAAATCACGCCTTTGTATTAAATCATGTCTTTCAGTTAAAAACAACGAGAAAGTATCGCAACGAATGTTCTCTACATTCATGTTAAAATATTTCGATTGAATTTTAAATTATATAGGTCATGATTCAAAATACATCCAATACAAACGGCAGCCATTTTGAGTTTTGTTACCATGGTAACATTAATTGCACTCCTCTCGACCAATCAGAATGCAGTAATTTTGTCATGCATATAATATACTAGTATAATTAGGAAGGTAGCTTTCTGTTATGTTATGGTTTCTATTACTTTTGCCTCGCACATCAAACTTCATTTACTCTAACTTTGATTCTCATGTTCTAGTTTCATTTTCGTTACTCATTTCATTACATGAAAGTGACTTTATTTTTATTTTGATTATTTTAGTTGTTAATAGGGCTAGGTAGTCAAGCTGGTGATAAGAAAAGCAGTGCGTCAATCTCCATGTTTCTTGTGGCCAACGGGGCAGACCTAACGTACAGAAATAAAAAAGGACAGAGTCCATTGGACCTGTGTCCTGATCCAAACTTATGTCGAGCGTTGACAAGATGCAATAAAGAAAGAACCAGGTCAGTCTTAGTTTTAGTTTCTCTATCTCTTTGCTCGAATCAAATGAAAACGAGAGTTGATAAGAGTTTATAGACAAGAGTTTGTATAAGAGTTGATTCAACTCTCGTTGCTCCTGGTCAAACAATGATGAGCGTTGATGAGTATTTATAGACAAGAGTTTGTATGAGAGTTGTTTGGATTCTCCTTGCTCCTGTCAAACAAGGATGAGAGTTGGTAGACAAGAGTTTGTATGAGAGTTGTTTGGATTCTCCTTGCTCCTGTCAAACAAGGATGAGAGTTGGTAGACAAGAGTTTGTATGAGAGTTGTTTGGACTCTCCTTGCTCCTGCTCAAACAAGGATGAGAGTTGGTAGACAAGAGTTTGTATATGAGACTTGTTTGGACTCTCCTTGCTCCTGCTCAAACAAGGATGAGAGTTGGTAGACAAGAGTTGGTATGAGAGTTTTTTGGATTCTCCTTGCTCCTGTCAAACAAGGATGAGAGTTGGTAGACAAGAATTTGTATGAGATCAAAGCGAAAGGGTGATTAATTTTAGGAACGAAATACTGACGTTTCGAGCGGTACCCTTCATCAAAGTAAGACAAGGTATTTGTATGAGAGTTGCATCTCTCATCATTGTTGTGAACGATGCTATGAAGATAGTGGATATTCCTGCTAACATCGACGCTAGTTGTAGTTCATCTTTCATGTTTATAAGTTATTTAAAAACTCGATAATTTGTGATGATGAAATTTTAATCTAAAAAAGCTGGTAAATCAGTCACATATATTCCTCTTTATATATACCAGGTAAAATACGATCATTCATGACAATATGCCTTTCAACCAACTGATTGGTCCTGCCTAGCAACGGGATAGCAACCGGGAAAGACCGAGTAATTTAAATGAACAAAACAATCTCCATGATTGAACTTCATACTTGTTTTCTTACAAGTTTCCACGAGTTTTTGGTATCCATTTTGAATAAAGATGAAAAAACTTTATTCTACATTATGCCTAGCTATTTGTGGTCAAACTCTTATTGTTTTTTCAAAAATAAACCCAAGCTGGTAAAAGATGTTATAACATTGAGGTGGAATACCCAGATTCTTCAAGAACGACGCAAATTTATTTATTTTTTATTTATTTAATATGTTTGTCGCAATAAAAATAAATACAAAATAATACTAAAATTAAATACAAAATAGCGACAGGAGAAAGAAACAGGGCAAATGCCCCAATTGACATCAGACTCCTTTATTATTTAAGATATATTATAAAAACTATTTACATGTGTGTTAAAAAGAAAAGAAATTGGTTAAAACTATCCTATTCCAACCGGAAGAACATACTTGGTTTCAAGTTTTTTAGTGTAAAATTTATATAAGCTATTTTTAAAAAGATTAAAAGTTAAGAGACTTTTGCAGTCTTTGGGGAGTTATTCCATAGACCAGTAGTCACTCTGAAAAATAGGAATTCCTCAAATATTCTTGCTTGGCGAACTTAATTTCATAGTTGTTTGGATCTGAATTCCGGGTTTTGTAAAACAAAAAATAGTATGGAAAATAGGCATTATCCATTACTCCCCAAGTTCACAAGGATTTACAGAGCCGCACGCCAAGTCGCCACTTATCACAGTCCGTTGCTATTAAATAACGCTTCTGTAAGATAACATTTTGTACACAAAGATGTAGAATAACGTTTTTTCATGTTTATTCAAAATACCTAAATTGTTCTGGATACCAAAACTCGTGGAAACTTGCAAGAAAACAAGTATGAAGTTAAACCATTTTGTGTTAATATACACACTGCTGTAGTGAATGTGGGAGAGCTTGGAGTAGACAGACGATACATGGGCGATCGTCAAGCTCGTATACTCAGAAAAATGATTCGGAGTCCCGGACAGGAATCGAACCTGTAACCTTCTGATTGCCGGTGAGACGCTCTAACCATTGAGCCACCGAGACTCGATGGAGAGCGAAGGTTACAATGATGTAATGGTGCGACTGATATACGTACTGCCTATGC
This sequence comes from Chrysogorgia sp. JL179-B06, assembly GCA_035772405.1. Lineage (NCBI taxonomy): Eukaryota > Metazoa > Cnidaria > Anthozoa > Scleralcyonacea > Chrysogorgiidae > Chrysogorgia > Chrysogorgia sp. JL179-B06. The sequence goes on along the minus strand of JAYKKM010000416.1, from coordinate 2,329,476 downwards.
GGCAGTCACTATATATTGGTAATGTTTGGATGTGTTAATATACACACTGCTGTAGTGAATGTGGGAGAGCTTGGAGTAGACAGACGATACATGGACGATCGTCAAGCTCGGATAGGAATCGAACCTGTAACCTTCTGATTGCCGGTGATATCATTGTTACATCATTGTAACCTTCGCTCTCCATCTGAGTCTCGGTGGCTCAATGGTTACAGGCAATCAGAAGGTTACAGGTTCGATTCCTGTCCGGGATACGAGCTTGACGATCGTCCATGTATCGTCGGAGATCATTTTGTTAATCCCCGTTGCTAAATGAACTGACTGACCGATCATTTCATTTCATTTCATTATGAAATTAAAACTATATTGATTGGAAAAAAGAAAGGTCTTAAGTGCTGATTAAAACTATTTAAACAGTCAGTGCTTCTAATTTGCTCTGGTATTGAATTCCAGAGTTTGTCAGTGGCAACTGAGAATGTTATGTCTCCATGAGTAGCGCTATTCGATTTTGGTACAAATAGCAAATTTCTGTCAGATGATCTTAAAGTGCAAGTAGGCTTATATCGAGCCACTGATATAAATAGGTGCCTGGCGACGCAAAGCTTTGAAAGTAATCAACAGTATCTTGAAAATAATCCCTGACTTTATTCTTTTTCAGTGATCAAATTCCCAACAACCAACTACTGTCACCTAGCAGCCAGAATCAACCAATGCAGGATGACAAACACGATGATTGCATGGTTTGTTCAGATGCCAAACGTGATACCTTATATGGACCATGTGGTCACGTCACCACCTGCTTCGTGTGTTCGTCACGTGTTAAGAAGTGTTTGCTGTGCAAAGAATCCGTGCAGTCTAAAACTAAGGTATGATGGCCTGGGAACGAGGTTGGCAGACTGAACTTTATTTAAAAAATAGAAAACGTTTTCCGTGTTTCCATACGGTTATAGAAACACGAGTGGATGTTTTGGAGAACGAGAAATCATAGTGGGAACACGAGCTTGAAGGACGAGTGTTTCCACGCAATTTCGAGTTCTCCCAAACTTCCACGAGTGTTTCTATAACGTATGGGAATACGGAAAAAATGTTTTTTATTTTTTTTATAAAATGCCATTATAGTAGAGTCTAAGATTACTTCATCTCCCATTTGTAAAACGTACATATCTAAAAAGAGTTCGAAATCATGAAAAATTGTCAAGTAAATTAATATTGTTCACATAAAATGGAAATCTAGTACCCCTCAAACAAAGAAGGGATGATTTTGCTGCAAGTTTTGTAGCACAAATTTTGTGGAATCTCGCACATTCTTTATCCATCGCACCATTTGTGCCAAAGACTAAAGGTGTAAAAACTGCTTGCTCAATTTCAATTACTCTTCGACTATATTTTGTTTCTTCTCATTCTCATGACGCGAGAGGATCTTCTCGGTTCGTAGTGACTTATAAGACGCGCTTAAAATCATGAAAATGTAAATTATCCTTACTTACGCAAAAATCACTTTCAGCTGTAAATGCCACAAAATCCGTGCAAGAGCAATTGGACGACAAAAAATACTTAAAAAGGATTTGGTAATGTTCTGTGACTTGCTAGTGACATCAGTTGTCTGAAAATGGGGGGAGGGACGGTACAAAGAAATCGTTCGTTAACCTGTTTTTCTCAAGAAATTTTTGAGGGCTTCTTTCGTCATTTTGTGTCAGTAATTCTAAAAAAAATTTCTATAAAAAATGTACCATTTTATTGGTTCATTTTTACTTTTATTGGTTCATTTTTACTTTTATAAACGTATATTTGTTTTGAAACGTTTTGAGAATTGGTGGTATAGTATTTCTTACCATGTAGGATGTAGGATACTGTGTGTTAATTTAGGAACATTATCACAAATATTTCGCAAGATATTTTCAATTTATAATTCAAAATTGATTTCTATTTTGCTATCACTTGCAGTGCTTTCTTTTCACGATCACATCAGCTGATTAGCAGAGAACACACTTTCTTTCATATCTCGCGATATCCTGTACGTTTCTATAATTTTTTTAGAAATTAACCATGTTTGAGCAATAGCGTAGCGTCTGGCTGCTATTAATAGCTCAAAATGCGGACAGACAAACCAAATTTGACTCACAAATTATTGCAAATGAGCTATTTTCTTTTGTTATGGCCGCAAGAATTATGGGTAAAAGCGGGAGTGCAATTAAATTGTTAATTAATTTTCATTTTTAGATTGAAGAATGTATGGTGTGCTCCAATCAAAAAGCAAGTGTGTTGTTTATGCCATGTCAACATATGAACGCTTGTGCCGGTTGGTAAAATGTTCTTTTCCGCTCAATCTCTTCCTCCCTCTTTTTATCCTTTCTCGCTCTCTTTCCCCCTCCTTAACCTCTCCCACCCAATCATACTCTCTCCTTCTCTCCCTCCCTCCTCTCCCTCCCTCCTTCTCTCCCTCCTTCTCTCCCCCTTCCTTCTCTCCCTACCTCCTTACCTCTCTTCCAGTCTTCCTCTTTACCTCTACTTTCTCCCTCCTCCTCCGTCTCTTCTTTCTTTCTTTCCTCTCTCCCTTCACTCCTTCGTTTCTTCGTTCGTCCGTCCGTCCGTCCGTCCGTCCGTCCGTCCGTCCGTCCGTCCGTCCGTCCTTCCTTCCTTCCTTCCTTCTTTCCTTCTTTCTTCCCTTCCTTCCTCTCTCCTACTTCTTAGCTGACTCTCTTTTCGTTCTTTATTGATTTGTCCTTACTTCAGGTTGTGCTTCGTTGATGAAGAGATGTGTCCAATGTAGGGAAACCATTCAAAGTGCCATCCCATTAACTGTGTGCTGTGGTGGACGAGGTACGTAAATATTTCCACTGCATAAAACAGTACAGTGTAGGACAGCACAGAAAAGCACAGCATACCACACCGCAGTACACCATCGCTTATGAGAACAGTAATTTCACCACGTACAATAAATTCTCTGCAATACTGGACCACTATTATTGTTACAGGAGCAAAAGTACAAGAATACTAATTTATTTAACGACTTATTTCAGCGCCAAATGATCTTTCCACGCAGTCATCTCCCAAACGAGAAATCACCCAACAAGATATTGGTAATTTAAAACAGCAATTACAGGAGATGAAGGATCAGGTAAGATACATTTATACATTATATGAACTTATACAATAGCTATCTCAATTTAAAGGGTCACTCTACCCCAAAACAAGTTGTTGCGTAAATAATAAAGACTTATTAACCGAGTGTGAGGTCTGTACGGTAAAGTATTTACCTGAGCTTTTCGTACAGACCGAGCGACGAAGGAGCGAGATTTGTGCGATGAAACTGAAAGCAAATACTTTCCAGTACAGGCCGAGGTTAATAAAGTATTTATTAATTAATATTAGAGAGGATTTAACACATGAGCGGCCGATGTTTATGGGCAGTTACAATGACGAGCCGTTGTAACTGCCCATAAACATCGACCGCGAATGTTTTAACGAACTTGTAAAATGAATAGAATATATAATGCATACTTTGTTTGGAAATTGTAGAAACGGTACAAACAAATTATTTTAACTCCGAAAAAGCTCAATTTGAGCAAGTTAACTTTGATAAAACATTGATGTTTTATTAATCAATGTTTTATCCTGGGTTAAAGTGCTGATTAAATATTAATTTCTTTTGAATTTTCTTCATGAATTATTAATGAATTTTACAAAGTCAAATACATATATGGAAAAAGTGACTGCCCCAACCGAGAATCGAACCCTGATCTCCGAATCAACGTTTCGGCGCTCTAACCTTTGAGCTATTGAGACATGGTCAGAACAGTCAGTGATTTCTCCATATATATATATTATAAATTCGCCGCTTTCACTCGACATAAGTTGTGTATCGCTTCGCTACTTTGGGAAGTGCGCTCGAGAGGCCTTGCTCCACGTTATGGTTAGATGCGATGTCTGCCTGTTGGTGTTAAGTGAAAGCGGCGAATTTAATATGTATATGGAGAAATCACTGACTGTTGTGACCGTTTCTCAATAGCTCAAAGGTTAGAGCGCCGAAACGTTGATTCGGAGACCAGGGTTCGATTCCCCGTTGGGGCAGTAACTTTTTCCATATATGTATTTGACGAAAGTATTTATTATATGGCTATTGGTTAATATTCCTCTCTGTTTTAACGCTGTTTTCGTCTTCAACGTCGTTAGAAGCTGCCGTTTATCTTACCTCTTCACTAGTATGTTTCACATCATTTTACATCAGTTAGGCATTAATTTTCCGTGCTTTTAGATGATTGAAAAATAATGATGTTCTGGGACATTTTATTGCCAATGAAGATGCCTAGCTCTCTTATTTTTATTCAAGTCAACTCAGAATTTTTCCTGCCAAAACTTACCTATTCGGAAAAAGCGTTTTGCCCTCGCCGCCGCATATTTGGAATCCGTAGACGGTCGGTAGCATCTTTGATGGTCGGTAGCATCTTTGATGGTCGGTAGCATCTTGGGACTTTTTTACGCGCGATTATTTTTTTGATAATATTCTAAACCAAACCCTAAAACTAACCCTAACCTTAATCCTAACCCTATTAAAAAGAAAAAAGAAAGTAAAAATTTAAAAAAATGGAAAAAATGGAAAAAAATCGTAATTGGGTGAGCCCAACACTCGAACCCCGACCTCACAAGTAAAAATCAATGATACAGACCACTCAGCTATGCAAGCGAACTTGAAATCTTCGGTTGATAATCAATATTTATGTAATCCCATTGTAAGTGAACCATATACATAATAAAAAAGATGCTACCGACCACTAAAGATGCTACCGACCGTCTACGGATGTAACCAATCATCATGTGTTATTTGGCGTACAGACCTGAAAACGAGTTCAGCCATATAATAAAGGTTCTTTGTCGCCTTACTTCAGAATGAGTATTAGAATTTTTTCTAGGCGATACATGGACAAGGGTCCGGACAAGGATCGAACTTGTAACCTTCTGATTGCCGGTGAGATGCTCTAACCATTGAGCTACCGAGACTCAGATGGTGAACGAAGGTTACAATGATGTACTGGCTCGATTAAAGTACTTGTTCCATTCGCTCTCCGTCGGAGTCTCAGTAGTCAATGGTTAGAGCGTCTCATCGGCTATCAGAAGGTTACAGGTTCGACCCCTGTCCATTTTCTATGGATTCGAGCTGAAGATCCTGCATGTATCGTCTGCCTACTCGAAGCTCCCACATTCACTCCGAGGCATATTCGAGCAGTGGACGAATTTTGGTACAATATACTATTATACTGTAATGCCCACATCTTGTGGGAGATGTGCCTTCCGGCAATCTCTGAGATAGCGCAGTCTCTTATTTGCCTTCTTGGTTGTTTCATTGATGTATTGTTTCAAGTATGTTTTGAATAATGAAGAATCCCATTCAATTTGATTCATCGTTTGCCGTTGGCCAGTTTGGGGAGGGATTCCGGATTACCTCGTGAATGAACTGCAGCGAGTGCAGAACCGAAGTCTTAACATTATTGGTGTTCCATTAAGGAACACGCTTTACCAGCACTTGCAAGTCGTAGAGACGAGGCAGCTAAAGCAGAACTGCGGCGGGTGTTAAGCGATACAAATCACCCGAACTTTATGTTTATTAAACCTCGTAAAACACTCAATATCAAACTTAGTTCTAATGCCTCAGACAAACTGTCGCCTCAGACAAACTGTCTGTATACCATTGACTCGGACGAACAGGCATACTTCTTTTTTGCCCCAAGCCAGTCGTCTCTTATTAAATAAATAACTTTATCTATTTATTATATATCTTTTATATATTTATATGAATTTTAATCTTATCTGTATTTGATACTATCCAATATATTATCTATTATTTAATGATTTGGGGAGGAATTTAAGGAATATTGCGTCCAACCACAAGTTTATCAGCATTTTGCTGTCATGTGCAGTTAGCCTCATTAAATAAAGTTTTATTATTATTATAACATATATTTTTATATCTATGTATTATATTGTTGAACCATTGTAAATCCATTGTATATTTTCAAAAAGATGGTTAATTAAAGCATATTATTATTATACTTCTGAAGGAAAAACAATATGGAAAGTACTAGGCTGTTGCGGCATTGAAAAAAAAACGAAAACCGATACCGGAAAAAAAATACCGATATATCGATATTTTTTCGCGATTGTATATTGCTTAATTTTAAGCAAAATTTTCTGTTTTCAAATGACGCCAAACAGCCGCGATATAATAAGAGAGATGTTTTACAAATTTTGTAAGTTGTATTTAAAGAAGTTTAAGAATATAACGCTATTTACAAATGTTCTGCCAGAAACACGAGCATATTTGCTTGGTCTGGTTTGTGCGGTGACAATCTGACCGACTTTGACTAAATAGTCTCTCAGACGGCGAACTGCTGGCAGGAATTGACAGATATTTCCTTGCCAACTGACTGAGCATTGGAAAGTCTCGAGCATGGCATTTCCACCACAACAAAGGATCATCATAGCCATCGATTGTCTGTTTTCACGTATTTCTTCATCTCCTTTTCTAATCGATCCCGCTGCGATTGCGCTGGTGATGAAATTTGAGACGACTTCCGCATGCTAGTGAGGGAGCGAAGCGTCTTCTTGACTTTCTTCGGCGGTGGTTGGCATGGTTCACCTTCAGGTGCGTTGCTTGTGACGAACACAGCTTCCTTTAAAAGAGCGTTTTTGACAGCAGCAGGCTCGCAATTTGCAATCTACCGTTGTTTACGTTCTAAAAGTTCACTTTTTGACAAGCGAAATGACAACTTACACCTTGCAACGCCAACACGTTTTAGCTGTGGAAAAGCTTGATATGACGTTTAAATATACAAACGTAAACGTGATACCGAAAATACCGAAAAATATCGATATTCCGATATATCGAAAATTTAAATATCGAATAATCGGTATTTATAAAAAAACGATAATTTTCGGTATATCGATATACCACAACAGCCTAATGGAAACTCTCTTTTATTCAGCCAACAACGTTACGGCAGCTTGTGCGATTTTTAGCTATGTACAGATGTTAATTTCGCCAACAACGTATATTTATTTGTTTTTTTCCAAAGACTCAGTGTCCTGTGTGTCTGGACAAAAGAAAGAACTTGGTGTTTTTGTGTGGCCATGGAACATGTCAGCTTTGTGGAGACAGGGTGCATGAATGTCCAATTTGCAGAAAACCTGTGGAAAAAAGAATTATTCTCTTTTAAATCAACATGAAGGAGGTTTATATTCTGAGGTTTGTGAAAATAAGACTAGTTTATTGTCCTTGGTATAGCAATTTGTCAACTTTGCATTGGCGTGACCCACTTTCGCAGTCATCTGGCCTTTTCCTAAAAGAGTGAAGGACTAGGTTTGACTGGACAAATGTTACACGTGAAAGCACAAACAAAATATGAATATTCTAATATACGGATAAATAAAATATTCTGAGTTCAGATTTATATATTTAACAATTAAAGTTAACTATTTAACAATTGGTCACTGAAGTCGAGGTGATTATCGGTGAATATAACGATAATCACCGAGACTGAGGTGACTAATTGTTTTAGTATAATTTCAGGGCCGAACTGAATATCCAATTGAGAAGTAAACAGACAGTTTGCTGCGTTAGAGTATAATTTGTAAATCCAATGCTCGATGTTTTCTTCAGAGGCTTTTAAAAACACGATCAAAATGGACGTAAAAATACAAATAATTATACGATAAACAACTTCCTCACCCTTAGACAGTTCTATCTTGAGAAAAATCCGATGTATACAGTGACTTTATACAGTGACTTTATGCTAGGTTGTATAATAGTATAATCGCCATTTTGAAAAATTCGTCATGTTGTAGAAACCATACATCAAAATGATGATTCCGAAAGGGGACTGGAACGAATAAACTCTGTCTGTTCACAAAAAACACTTTTTCAACCTCAGAAATTACACTAACACCCCCATAGACATTTCGAGCTTATAATCTAATTGTTTTAGTAAAAACAAACTTGTGTTCGTTATTTTTTCAAAATTCTTTCGAAAAACGAGAAAAATTTATTCTTATCATATGTCACTCGTCGCTACTCTATATCTATCGGCAATTAGTATCAACCAACTAGTGGTCTATTACAAATTCGGCATTCTGATTGGCTGAGCTACTAGTGGTCTATTGGTGATAGACCACTAGTAGCGTTATCCAATCACAAACCTTATACTGGAATATTCCTACTCTGACCAATTAGAAACCACGACATATTCACGCTGGTGTTCGCTAAAATTTATATACGAGTGATGAATCACGAAAACATTGGCCCGAAAGTAATGGAAAATTGATCAGTTTGACATTTTCGAATAAGAAAATGAATTCGCTTATGCCTATGGAGTATATCTGCACCAAATTTGAAGCAAAGTAATTACAATCTCGTTTTTTGTGAGCGATTGTTTATCATGTGCCATCGAGCTACTCCACATTTTGAATGGAGAGACTTCTACAAACAAAAAGGTGAAACTATCTGAAAATTGGAACAATGTTTGATAAGACTTTTTACGTTAAAGAAAGGTTGTTTATGGTTGATACTAAAACAGTTAGACAACTCGGGCTCGTTGTCTATGAGCAGATAGCCAACTCGGGCTCGTTATCTAATTGTTAATTAGATAGCGAATAGTGTAGCCAATCAGATAGTAGCATTTGCATTATACTACTAGTAAGTTTCTACTAAATTGTAATTAGTTAGCAATTACTGTATTTGATTCCTTTAAAGTGTCTATGAAGTGAAAAACGCGCTAGCATTTTTTTGCTTTAACGGACAAAGTAGCACGGCAGGAGCGTACACTGAAAATTTCAAGTAAATCTGCTGCATAGTCTTCGAGCTATCAACTCTCAAAGTTTGGCATGGCTAAATGTTTGTGGTGAAATCTGAAACGTGCGGTTCATTACCTTGTGACGTATGCAGGTGTACTTACTATGCATAAGAACAATGGATTTGAACATTAATGATACACCTGCATACGTCATATACCACATATATTCAATCCCAGTCTTTCCCTATTTTGTAACTTTAAACTATGCAAATGGCCAAATTTTGAGAGTTGATAGCTCGAAGACTATGCACCAGATTCACTTGAAATTTTCAGTGAACAATCCTGCCATGCTACTTTGTTCGTTAGAGCAAAACAAATGCTAGCGATTTTTTCACTTCATAGACACTTTAAAGTGCATATAAATCATCCACAGAAAAATCGTCATTATTGTGTCTCAAGTATGCTGAATGTGTGAGAATGCGAGAAATCGCCATTATTGTGTACTCTCGTCCCCAGGATGCTCGCGGAGGCCTGCGGCGAGAGAACGAGAAAATAATAATATTATTATTATTGTAATATTATTTTCTCGTTCTCTCGCCGCAGGCCTCCGCGCCTCCGCCAGTGTCCTGGGGACGAGAGTACACAATAATGGCGATTTCTCGCATTCTCACACATTCAGCATACTTGAGACACAATAATGATAGCCTGCGTGCAGGCTCTCCCGGGAAGGGGAGGGCGGAAAATTGGGGAAGGAGAGCCTGCACGGAACCCATACAACTTTGCTTCCCGCCCTCAAAGTTCTCCATCAACGTGCTGTCAAAAATTAGCCAATTAGCGCGAACCGGATGTTATTGCGAACGCGATGTAACGGTGTTTATCTTCTTTGAGACTTTGACAGCATGTCGGCTGTTAAAAACTGTAACATCGACAAAATCCTGTTCGGGGAGAAAACCGCTACTGTAGATGCTGTAAAGTGTCATTGAAAGTTAAGTATGGTGATACTTGGAAGTCCATATCAACAGCAAATCTATTTTTGCCATCTAAAAAGCGAGGATTCGAGGGTGAAATTCTGTCGAGAGACTGTGCAAGTTTTGGAGCAATTATATAATACCCGTCCACTTTTGAAACCGCATTTAAAGGCAGAAATACAAACCAGGTTGCTCTAAAATCTCTTTAAATATAATGTCGAAGGTTTATATTGTGTGTACTTGTTGATAGTTATCAAATTAAATGGATTTTAAAATAGAACGAAGCAATTGTTTCTGATGAACTTTCCGTAATTTGACCCTTTTACTTTTACTATTCTGTCAACATATATTTATAAATTGCGAAGCTGATTGCTGTGAGTACGAAGAAAACACTGAAACCGAGCGCACGAAGAGTACTCTTCCTTAGTCTACGCCTAACGCCTTAGCCTCTTCAACTGGTCGTCTACGATACTTCTAAGAGGAGATACAACGACAGCACTGCTGTGCAGAGCTGCACAAGTCGGTTGGCCTTTTTCGATCTTGCTTATGAGAACCATTTTCCCGTATCCCGTTGGTAATACCGCTAGAACGTCGTTTCCGTTAAGCAAACTATCAATTGTAGAATATTGCTCATCTTTCAACTCCAAGGAAAACTTTAATTTAGCTGAGAGAGAGTTCAAAACATCTTTTACAATACGTTCTCTGTTGTCATTGTCAAACATTTCGGCCGTGTTGCATTTGTTCGTGACAAATATCGCATGACGTCATTGCAAATTAGCCAATGAGCATTTCGCGTCCCGTACGGGACGCAGAGAAGCAAAATTGTATGGGATCCGTGCAGGCTCTCTTTCCCCTCCGCCCGCCCCCCGCAAGGCCGCCCCAACCCGCAGAGAGCCTGCTCGCAGGCTACAATAATGACGATTTTTAATACACAAAAATGGCTATTTCTAGCATTCTTACATATTTAGAAAATAAATAAAAAATAAATTAATAGAAATAATAAATCAGTGACAGAGATGGGCACCCTGTGTCTAAACTAACGAAAGGCGGGAATAGTGACGTGTTTATCGCCATGCAATAATATATATTTTGGGTTTTCATTTGTTTTAGATAAGTGGGATCTGTTGAAGAATTGATTCCCGTTATCTGGCTGTTGTTATCTGATCTGCTGTATACGTGAAGTGAACACCGTTTACCTGTGGAAATATAAAGATCTTACATCTCAAGAGAAACGGTAAATGCCACCATAACTTAAATGACAATTTCACTTTATAATTGCTGCGTAAATAGATGAAAGTGAAAAGAAATGTTATTTAAGGATATGTTAGTAAATGTCTAGATACCACATGCGTGAAACGCGTTAGCTATCAGGACAGTGTCTGTAAAAATAAGTGCTACACAAATAAAGTGCTCCACGTGTGTAAATAATGTTCTGAATTGTGTTCTATTGCGAACATAAACCATTGAACATGTTATGTTTGAACTATGTGGGTGCCTCAGTGGTCTGTTTTCTTAAATTGATCCTCTGCTAGCTGTTATAACAGGTATGGGTGGAAGCTGAGCACGGACAGGTGAATGCGGGCGCGGGAAAAAAGCAAAAGCTTCTTGGCTGAACCAGTGAGCTCTATATATATAAATGGAGGACTATGTTCTGGTCTTTGGCTGAGGGAAAAAGTGAAGCCGGACATGGAGGAGATTTTTTTACGTCAGTTTCAGTCCCCTACGCGGTCTTGTACGTCAGTTTCAGTCTCCCACGAAACTTTTCTCAACTAAAACATACACAAAACATAATATCAAGAAGTAGAAATGAACCAAAATGGTACATCTCTTATAGAAAACATTGCAGAATTACTGACATAAAATGACGAAAGAAGTCCTCAAAAATTCTTGAGAAAAAACATGTTTAAAACGAACGATTTCTTTTTACCGTTCCCCCCATTTTCAGACAACTGATGTCACTAGAAGTACTCGGTTACTGAAAGTTTGTCGGTTTCATTTCGTTCGAGGACTTCTTTCGTTCTAGTAAATGATTTAGTAATCGAACCAAACACCTAAAGTTTAATACCGTTAAAAGCCTGGAACTGGGCGCTTTCTCGATATATGAACAAACCGAAATTCAAACCAATTCCTAACCCAAATCCTAACCCTAAAGCTGACTTGGGTTGCAGGGCTCAAAATAACGTTTCATGTTACGCCGGTCATTGTGACTGGTCAGTTCCAATTGTGATCGGTCAAAGACGATTTTTGACCGGTCAAATTTCACGACGCCCACAAAATGTGTCAAAAAAATATGTCAAAAACTTAAAACGTAACTTTAGCCTTTCCCTTCAGTCAAACTATATTTCTTCTGAATTCTCATAATAGTCCAGGTTTTACAGATATACGACTCCGTGGTTTAGTATTCCAGTCCGGATTTTACAGTAAGCTGTAAGCTATATCGAAAATCGGGTGATCGTGGTGTGAGAGTGATGTGACATATTATTCTATCTGTAATATGATCTTTGTGGCAAGTATAGTTTTCTTTATAATACTAGAAATACGTGTACGCAACAACCCCTCGCCCACTTACTGTTTGAGGCTTTAATATTGCCAAACTGAACAGATTTTCAAACTGCTTATTTTTTGGGTGCAATTTGTGGGTAGTGTACTGAACAGAACCCAAGTGGGAAAGTCTGCTATGCTTTTAATAATAAATTTCAACATGCATGTTTACAGTACCGTAACAGTGGCATACTCATAATTTTACTCAAAGTACAATTGTATTCACGAGACTGCATAACCTTGTACATACATGTACCCTACTGTAATGTAATCTGCATGTTCCTTATTGCCTAATTGTCAGTATAAACAGATACATGTACCCTACTGTAATAATGTAATCTGCATGTTCCTTATTGTCTAATTGTCAGTATAAGCAGATACATGTACCCTACTGTAATAATGTAATCTGCATGTTCCTTATTGTCTAATTGTTAGTAGCAGATACCAAAAGATTCCATACCTATTTATCCTAGACCAAATTGATAAGTCTGATAAACCTTTTATTCTTTTAGAAGACTTCTGTTTCTTAACTTTTATTAATATTATATAATTATGCACATTCATGTACCAGTATTTCAATGGTATTCAAGTACCGGTAACACAATTTCAAAAATTGAAATGACAAAAGCCCAAAAAAACAACAAAGAACGATATTGCTTAATCTAATTATTTCACCAATATATATATATTAATTCAGGATGAAATAGCCTGCGACCCGCCCTCCCCCAGCCCGCCCTCCCCCAACCCGCAGAGAGCCGGCTCGCAGGCTAGTTTGATCCTAACATGTTCCCCTGACACAGTGAGTGTTAACCTACCCAATTATACATTATACAGTATTTATCCTTCAAAAGCTGTGTAAAATATACATTGAAAGCCTAGGACTGGCACTGTCCAGGCCTACTATCCAGGACAAAGGTGAAATTAAACAGACACACTAAGCCATTGGCCAGAAGGGCATATGCCATAATATCAGATGAGCATAAATGCTGATTGTTATAGCCAGTATGGTATATGTTTACACTATTAAAGTGAGTAAAATGTAAGCCAGGCCCAAGGTGGCATCCAGCCAGGTTGGTCCTGGTTAGTCCTATAGACTTGCAGTATAAACACAGCTATATAATCTGTACTTTTTTACATCCTTACCACCAGTACTGGTACTCACTATATAGCTAATTAACAAGTATTGCAATTATTCCATTGTGGATGGGGTTGCAAAGTGACCGAGTGAAACAATGGTGATGGATAATTTAAATAAAAGTATAAAATCTGCCATTCAAAATTTCTATTAACATTTGTTATTCTGCAATATTATAATAAGGCACATAATTTATTGGTATATCTTATGTAAGGACTATTCAATTTTGAGCGAAAGCCCTGCAAAGAGTGATTTTGTGATGTCTGATTGGCGCTTTCTCGATATATCAACAAACCGAAATTCAAATAATCACTAACCCTAATCCTAATCCTAATCCTAACCCTAATCCTAATCCTAACGCAAATCGTAATCCTAAAACTGACTTGGGTTGGTGTTATAATAATTTTAAATTTCGGTTGCCATGACGACATGCCAAAAGTGAAATGTTCCGACCACAATATCTTTTGAAGTACTAACTCTAAGAACTCATTCTACATATCTAATGAAAGCTTGATTAACAGCCTCTGACATACCTACAAAAATATTTTTGTAACTGATACCTAACAGCTTGAAAAAAGCGACGACGCTTGGATTGGATTGACAAACTCCGTATAAATATTTTAGATATTCAGACGACGATATCTTTTGAACTACTAACGCAAGAAAATCATGCTATACATCAAATTAAAGCCTGAATAACATACTCGGACATGTTTGCCAAACTATCTTTGTAACTGACTAACAGGTTTAAAAAACCGAAAACGGGTTTACCTTTAGTTTTGACGCCACGTATAAAACTTGATTTACGAACTTGATTTACGAACTTGGCATCTTCGGACGACGATATATTGCATTTTCACTGCCTTTTCACGATCTTTTTGAACTCAAATCTTCATTCACCGTTTAACCTCAAATGCAGATATTTTTTATTTACCATATCTAGTTACCAGGGCCAAATTTCCCGATGCCGCGCATGGGCCGTTGATCTTCAATATATATATAAAATTAAATTGCATTCGAGATAGGCATCCGCTTGGATCTCGCGTGATAAGGGACTAAACGCCGGTCGATATTATCACCCTCGCCCTCAGGCCTTCGGCCTTCGGCCGGCGCTTCGCGCCGGGCGAGGGGATAATAATAATAAAGATTTATTTAATCACGTTATCCAATTCAATCACATTATCCAATCACAAAACGTGGTCTTCCTAGGAGCCGTGCATTTACCTAATTATACAGAATATGAGTATACTAATATAAATCATATACATAAAGTTTAAAAAATAGAACAAACATAATATATACAACGAGACATTGGACACCATAACGTAGACTTAAATTGACTTAATGAAGAGGCAGCTTTGCTATTATTACGGAGACTGTTCCAAAGGACAGCTCCCCTATAACTAAAGCTTTTCTTACGAGCTTCAGTTAAAGGTCTTGGCACAAAAATATGATTGGAGTCAACCAAGTCTCCAAGAGGGAAGCTGTAAGCATCTAGTGATCTCGCGGTCGTCCTAGTTCACGAGTATAAAATAATGGCTCGGATCACTAGTTGGCACGACTGTATATTAAAATGATTGTATAGAACAGGTTATATGACTCGTGTTCCATTCTATTTGTATGGAACGACTGTATATTAAATTATTGTATATAGCCGCGTTTTTAAATGATTGTATATAGCCGCATTTTTTTCCACCATGCCCATTTACGCCGCATTAGTATTACAGGCGAATTTAATTCCAATTAAATTCGTTCGTATTAAATTCATCTATTGTGCGTCGTATAGCGCAGGCCTAAATAAAAATTGTGTCATATCTTAATTTGGTCTTATCACGGTCTATTATATGTTATTTAACCAGCAATAAGAATTCAACAACGTTAATTCGAATAAAAAGTTCATTAACAAAGAAAATTCTCACAAATTAACATAATATGAAACGGGTTTACAAAACAGTACAACAACAATCATTTTAAGTTCTTTCAAATGGAAGTAATAAAATTAATTGCAAGTAACATGACCGGTCAAAATGACCGGCGTTATACAAATTTGACTGGTCATATTAAAAATTTGGCCAGTATTTGACCGGTGACCGGCCGTTATTTTGAACCATGGGTTGATGCTCACCTTTTCACTTTGTTAAATTAACCAATAGTACAATAATTTTACATTTCGGTTGCTCATATATCGAGAAAGGGCCTGGAACTGACATACAAGACCGCATGTACAGCAGTTCATGTCGTGACGTTAAAATACCACCTCGAATTGTTCGACTTTAAACAGGATGCGGTTAGGGTTAGGATCAGGATGTTTGATTTTGGGTAAGGGTTAGTTTTATACCTAGAAAATAACCAAAATAGTGTTGAAAATTGTGACGTCACGATATGAACTGCTGTACAAATAGTGACACCCGTACAAAATTGGCCTCCATGTACGCCATGTTTGGCTTCACTTTATTCCCGGAATATAGTCTTCCAGTTATACATAGAGCTCACTGGGTTCAACCACTGATCCCAAAAATAGAACTGGATTTAGCTTTCTATTGTATCTGATGAGCTGATTTTGAAGCTGGAATATTTGCATAATGTAAATTGACGAGAGATCATTAGAAGCTCCGAGTTTGCAAGCAAATCAAACGGTGACGCTCGCGAAATATGTTTAGTGTCTGGCCAATATAGTTTCTTTGTTAGCATTAAATGCATAAAATCTTGAACCTAATTTGACGTCTCATATTAGGCTTCTCTCACTGGATAATTAGAGCCAACGGCGGCCATTACTAAGGATCAAAGTCGCAGTAAATCTGTAGGTAGGCCATGAATCGTTTTACCCAGTAATTTGAAAAATGTCTTTTGGATCTCTTTATAGTAAAATTGTTTTATTTTATCGATGTTAAGAGCATAAAAACCTCATAGGATCCTCAGTTGGTCCCTTAGTAATGAACAATAGTTGCTCGATCCAGTCTTCTTTCAAGATCAGTGGGTTCAACCATAGATAATACTAGGTAACCCGACCTTGCAGCAAGCAAAGGTTCATGGGAAAGCCATAACTACTTATCAAGCATTCAGTATAACAGTGGGACCTCGTCCCTTATGGGTGGATCACCAACTGCCAGTTCTGGATTTTTAACACGTATGAAGGTACAAACATTTCTTAAGCGTCCAAGTAACTCGGCGACCGTATTTATCAAGGGGAAACGCATCAACAGAGGCGCTGACTATGGACTTGAGATGTCCTGTCAGTATAGCTTGGTTTTCATTCAACATAAACATAACGACAAAACCAAAGGCAAAACAATGGAATACAGTGAAGCCTGCGACATAAGGGTTGACATAAGCATAAGAACATAGTCCAAGCATAAGCCACAAGCAGAACAAAAGTCGAAACAAAGAAAAATGCTCATTGTTTTGTCTTCGCAAGTCCCAGAGGAGAAGTCATGCTTTGTTTTCGTATTGATCTTGTGCTTATGGTTATATACAGGGTGTATAAAAAAAAGCGCAACCTCGGAATTTCCCAAGAAATCCACTTTGTTTTTATTAGCACAAAAGATTTTAGGCCTCTGGGAATTTAACTGTTGTTGATACTTGTAAACTAAACAACTTTCATTAAATAAATGCATAAATTTCGATTCAATTCTGCTTTACGTGCTCGAGTTTGTAGTAATTAGACAGTTATGCCCCTGGAATACGATTACAAGCTATTTTAAATTCCCAAGGGGCGAAAATCTTTTGTGTTTAAGAACACAGTGGATTTCTTGGGAAATTCCGAGGTTGCGCTTTTTTTTTATACACCCTGTATAGCTAGTGAAAACCAGGCTTAACAGTTCAAGGACAGATTTTCTTGCGACTGTCTAACGAACAAGTTGCAAGAAGAATAATCGATATGGCAGACTAAACAAAAAGATAACTGACTTTTTGGATAATCTGTACTTTTATTATTGACTAAAAATGATGTTACTCGGTACAGTGCTTAGTGCAGAGGTATTGAGTTTACTGTATTTCTCAATTATATACCAATGTTTCGCGATAAATATTTGACGCCAAGATAGTGCCAATCGATGCTTTTGTTATAGTGGGACAAGATTATTATCAATCACACGCTGAGAAAGTGATAATTAAATCCATTTCACGATGCCATTAATGTTTTATTTTCTCGTAAGTGTCCGCTTAGGGGAGGTTTCTTTTCCTATTGGGACCTCAGAATACGTGTCCGCTTACCGGAAGTGTCCGTGTATGGGAGCCTGCAGGGAGGTTATAGATATAGCGTTTTCTTAAAGAAATGGCCGGGACCTCGACGTTACGTCCGCTTACGGGAGGTTCCACTGTGTAAGATCTTATTCAGTGGATATTATTATAATATGTTATTCAGTATACAGTCAAACTATGCAAAGCGTCAAACTTAGCAAAGCGTCAAACTATGTCTTATCATAAGATGTTCTTCAGTAGATACAGTATTATAAGATGTTATTCAGTAGATATAAGATGTTATTCAGTAGATATTATAAGATGTTCTTCAGTAGATATAAGATGTTATTCAGTAGATTTATAAGATGTTCTTCAGTAGATATCATAAGATGTTCTTCAGTAGATATCATAAGATGTTCTTCAGTAGATATCATAAGATGTTCTTCAGTAGATATCATAAGATGTTCTTCAGTAGATATTATAAGATGTTATTCAGTCGATATTATTATAAGATCTTATTCAGTATTTCAGTATACAATTCAGTGGATGTTATCATAAGATGTTCTTCAGTAGATATTATAAGATGTTATTCAGTAGATATTATAAGATGTTCTTCAGTAGATATCATAAGATGTTCTTTAGTAGATATTATAAGATCTTATTCAGTATTCAATTCAGTGGATGTTATCATAAGATGTTCTTCAGTAGATATCATAAGTTCTTCAGTAGATATTATAAGATGTTATTCAGTAGATATCATAAGATGTTCTTCAGTAGATATTATAAGATGTTATTCAGTAGATATTATAAGATGTTCTTCAGTAGATATTATAAGATGTTATTCAGTGGATGTTATCATAAAATGTTATTCAGTGGATATTATAAGATGTTATTCAGTAATATTATAAGATTGTATTCAGTGCAATATTATTATAATATGTTATTCAGTGGATATTTTAAGATTCAAATGAGTAATAAAACGTGTTGTGCTGCATATAGGCAGTGTAGAAATACAAATCAAATATCTAAAAAGGTTGGTGTACTGCGGAAATAGCATGTAAGTTGTCTCAACCACTTACACGCTATTTCGTCAGTACATCGTCCTTTTTAGCAGACGTTATATCTGAAGAGCGGTCTTTGGAAATGCATATAGTGCTTCTTTCTAGTATTTATTTACTAAGCTCCATCTCTTTTATTATTGGCTTTCTCTGGTAAGTTTCTAACAGTTCTTTGCAGAACTCTAACTACTCACCATGGTTATTTAATACGTTTTTCCAAGCTATAAAGATCTTATTATTACTCGGGCTACCAGTGGTAGCCGAGTCTAGGTTTCGGCTCTGTTTATTTATTTATTTTTTTAATTATTTTTTTGTCGTCGTCGCGAAATGGCAATTATTGCATCATCTCGATCAACCTCGTACCCAGGCTTTTCACCTTTGCGAAACTGAAACTACTGCATATATTTGTGCGCCATTGTGATTTACTCATTTTATCACCTTTCTTCGAGTGTTCTTCACTGAGAATCTTTGATGTGGCTGGCAAGTATCTTGATCTTATATACGCTCACAATCGCGATCGCTTTCGAAACGGGTTGGTCTGCGATTTCGAGAACCTGTCCTCGATCAAATTATTTGTTTCCATACAGTTTTTGTCTACTAAATGTTTAATAATTTTTATGAGACTCAGCATATGAATGCTGATGGAAATATGTTAACTGTTCTGAGGTAACTGTAATATTTTCATAAGCTTTGTTGCCTGTATTGTTTATTGTTATATTATACAAAATAAAGTCGATGCTACCAAGTACTAAGTTGCAATGTTGCCATTGAATAACCCTGTTTCACTTGATATTTTACCTGTAAGCTTAAATGGGGCTCCAAAATGTTCTGGGTTATCAGTAACAATTTGTATCGATTGTTCATATTATTATACACGAATGCTTACAAATGAACACACAGTATATAAATCTCTGACACCCATACGAACTATCAAGATCAAGGAGTAAAGAGTTTGTTATTGTTTGCTGGTTTACCAGTGACTATTCAGCTATGTACTTTCCATTGTCCCTCAACCCCACAAATACACACCTTTCAAACTGATTTTTGGCATTCATGATTACTGTAGCTGTACATGGAGGCATGAAGCTGGCTTGCTATTACCAAAACAGTAATTTGTCAGTAATTACATGAGGGAGGCTAGCCCACTTGTCAGAATGACTCACAAGCACACCATGATCTCACATACAGCCAGATACATACCTTTCGAACTGAATTTTTGCCTTGACTACATGGAAAGCGAGTTGGCTCGCTAACCGAGACAGTAACCATAGTTATAACTATGCAGTAACCTGTGGCCGGCCCACTGGACTAGTCACTAGTATGTATAAAGCCTCTCAAATAATTTATATGCTAAAATTATGAATATGTTTACTGGCTCAAATTGTTTATAACTTCAAAGAAATAAAGATTTTGAATTACATTTCTTTAAACTGTTTTATAATAGCTTATGACACCTTGCTGCTGCCAGCTAAATGGTTTGATTTACTGCTATGCCTTATACACTGAGAAAACGATTAACTGATTTAATGCTTGCTCAAACTGAACCTGTTTGCCGGACTGACCATATGAATTGTTATCACATGAGCACAGGCCG
Source organism: Chrysogorgia sp. JL179-B06 (assembly GCA_035772405.1). Classification (NCBI taxonomy): domain Eukaryota; kingdom Metazoa; phylum Cnidaria; class Anthozoa; order Scleralcyonacea; family Chrysogorgiidae; genus Chrysogorgia; species Chrysogorgia sp. JL179-B06. Next base: position 2,309,221 of record JAYKKM010000416.1, on the reverse strand, counting down.
GCTCGCTTGCCAGGCTGACCCCGTTGGCTAGAAAGCCAGCTTGGATACTGAGCCAACTCACTTTCATATAATCAAAGCCGTTGGCCAACACTATGTTATGGGTTTGCAATGATGGAAAATTTAACGACCCCTGCACTGATACATGTACCATTGTACCTACAACTATAGATTTGTGTATATTGAATTCAAATCGCTGAATTTGCCTACAATGTCTTTCAACAAGCCACCAGCTCAAGTAGCCCGAGTTAACGCCTAGCGGCCGTCTTGTTTTAAGATATGTTTAGTGGTACTATAAAGATCTTATTAATATAAGATCTTTTAGTGGTCAAGACACTTATGTGCTGAACGAACTGAAGATAAATTTTGTGTAATATTTTCTTTACGTGACATTCACTTCTTAACACAACAGAGCGAAAATTAATTTTATAATTAGACATCTAATTCTGCGTCCAAAGCCATAAATTTTACTAAATTAACTTCACATTGTTAGATATTATTAGGTCAGTTCTAGATTTAGCAGAAAAGTTGATGTAACTTATTCATTGTATTATTTTGCTTTGGATAAATATGTTTATCAAGATTATAGCATTGTTATTGATTCGAATGCGAAACCATCCTCATCATCGTCATATTCCAAACCAGAGTTGTAATATTGTTCCTCAAGTTCATTTTCATCCAGGGATTGTAAATCTATTAGTTCTTCATCGTCATCGACCGTTGAATAAGCTGAGCTGATCTCGCGACCCAGCCGAGGTTTCACGAAATAGAATCCAGTACTGCGATCTTGCAGTGTTTGGTGAAGTTCTCTTCCTCGCCGTGGGCCACTCATTTCTTTCTCTGTTATTTCACTTCTTCCTCGTCGTGGGCCCATCTCGTCTACTTGTCCCCTTAGTCGAGTCTTGATCTCGTCTCTTCTTCGGCGAGGTCCAGTAATTACATCCTTTCCTCTTCTTGGGCCTGTGATTTCGTTTCGTCCCTTTCTTGGGCCTGTGATGATCTCATCTCTTCCTCTTCTAGGTCCTGTGATTTCGTCTCTTCCTCTTCTAGGTCCTGTGATTTCGTCTCTTCCTCTTCTAGGTCCTGTGATTTCGTCTCTTCCTCTTCTAGGTCCAGTAATCTCATCTCTTCCTCTTCTGGGGCCTGTGATTTCGTCTCTTCCTCGTCTAGGGCCTGTGATTTCGTCTCTTCCCTTTCTTGGGCCTGTGATTTCGTCTCTTCCTCTTCTAGGTCCTGTGATTTCGTCTCTTCCTCTTCGTGGTCCAGTAATCTCATCTCTTCCTCGTCTAGGCCCTGTGATTTCGTCTCTTCCTCTTCTAGGTCCAGTAATCTCGTCTCTTCCTCGTCTAGGGCCTGTGATTTCATACATTCCTCTTCGAGTTATCTCGTCTCTTCCTCTTCTTGGGCCTGTGATTTCGTCTCTACCTCGTCTAGGCCCTGTGATTTCGTCTCTTCCCCGTCTAGGTCCAGTAATCTCATCTCTTCCTCGTCTAGGTCCTGTGATTTCGTCTCTTCCTCGTCTAGGTCCATCGACGTCAGCCGACTTCACCTCCTCCGTTCTTTTACTTAGTTGGGAAACACTTTCTAACGCGTCCAACAGACCATCATCTTCCCCAGCGGTCGTGTAACGACAATCGCTGAGTACTAAACTTAGAGAAACCAAAACGATGAGAATCAGAGTACAACTTCCCATTCTGCCGTCCTGCGTCCACAGCAGTTTCCTATCGCTTTCTTTTCCAAATATGTCATGCTTGTGTAAAGCTTCTTTCTTTTATGCATTGTCAGCGCCCACGGAGAAAAACATTTTAATGATTAATTACACCCTATAGTATGTATAGATATGCACTGATAAGAAAAAACAGTCAACTTTTAACAATCCTCATAACTCCAATAACACCTGTCTAGTTCAGTATCAAGTGAACTATTCAGATCAATTGGGATTAGCATTTCCAATGTCAATTTCCAATTCAATTGCTACTTTTCATTTTTTTCTTAGTTGAAGATTATTACTTGGAGACTTGTTTCTTACTTGAGACTTGTCGGGTTAAATCAGACTTACAAGTTGCTTCCTGAGTGGATTCGGTATTGATAATTCATAAGTATGATAATTCATATAGGTTTTGATATCGATAAACAAACATTATTTAGAAGCATAATCATTTCTTCAACCGCAGGAAAAAACATCTTGTAAGTTTAATGTTGTAACTCGCGGAAGAACATCCTTTACTATCTCAAGCAAGCTTTATTGTTTTGCGGCAAAGAAAACCCATGATAATCTTTTAATCATTCATGGCTTTCTTTTCTGCGTGTCTGCGAGGCATTTTTTAAATAATATTGTTTAAACATTGACGTGTTTTTCTGATGACTTCGATTTGTTTACTGTAACAAAGCATTGTATCACTTAATGCAATGTTTTATATGCCACTATACTCGATAAACGTCATGTATATTACGTGTCATCTTCGCGATAAATCTTGTTATGTTGACTTATCTGGGCTTGCACGAAACTTTTGTGGAGATACCGGTTAAAATGGAATTCCTAAAAGTTAACGCCACAAACCGAGAGGAAAAGGACTGGAAATTATAGAAGAATATCAGTTCATTTTTCAATTTTAAATTGACAATAATATGTCGTGAAATATTAATGACAATACTTTAAAATTAACACAGTATATGTTTCATGCTATAGGAAATACTACTACAAATTTTGAAAAAGTGTCAAATTACAACCGTTGAAGATGGAAAACTATATTTTGATTCCGGTGCTATTCCGTCAGTTATGTTTCTCACGGTGAGATCATCATCTGGTGACTTTTCATTGTAAGGTTATCTTTTTTCTCTGGTTTTTACGCGTACAGCAAGAGGTATTAAATTTAAATTTTAAAAACTCGGAAGAGGATGAGATAGATGGTTGCGATAACGATGTTCTCAAACCAACTTTAGAAAAAACAAGGCGTTGAAAAAACGATAAGCACGCCGACTTGATTCAAGTTAACAATTAGAGAGAATGTTTCGTGTTTTGCTGTGACGAAGGGCAAGCGCTCTGGACGTCCGTAATCTGGCCAAGTTGATCAATTGCGCGTCTCTCCCATGTCACTTTTATATATAATGATTCTGAAGTGTTTGGCTTATATTTCCAATTCTGCGGTATTTCAGCAGTACGTCAACGTGTGTAATACAAATCGAATATTCTCAAAGATTGGTCTACTGTAGCCTCCTCTGCATTTGTTTTCAGTTTTGCGACTTTTTCAGTCTATAATGTTTTGACCGAGCCAAAGAAATAAATAAGAGCGTGGGCCAGAGCGAAGAAATAAATAAGCCCACGCTCTTATTTATTTCTTTGGCTCGGTCAAAACATTATAGACTGAAAAAGTCGCAAAACTGAAAACGTTGCAGGCTAGGAAGACACAGAGTTGCCTGCGAAGGAGGCTAGGTCTACTGCCGAAATGGTGTTTAATTAAGGGCCTAACATTTTGAGCGAAGGCCCTTCGTTAAAGCTAGTGAAACAAAGTAATTTCGAGTTTTACTGTCTGACCAAACGTTAGACCTATCTATACACACACTGTTAATTTCAAGGAGTTAATTTTAATCCAAAAAGTGCACCAACAGTGCACCAACCTTTTAGAGGTTTTTATTTATTATTTTAGTTTTTAAGGGTAATTTGATGTTTTGGCAAAATTGTAGGAGTGTTTGTCGAAATTCTCATTCTTTGATTCCCACAATATCCGATCATATTTGAATTCCTAGGGCGCCCGGCGCCACTCGACAGACGAAGGCTTTTTGATACATAAAAATTGTCAGTGATTATACAAGGGTAACTGTTTCGCTTAATTCAAGTGATATCTCATTAGAATAATAATAGTAATATAATGAAGAATCACACGGTCTGAAGTTAACATTATTGTGAAATGAATTTGTGAGGTTTAGTTCAATTTATGCTTATATATATTAGCTCGTTATATAGAATTGTTTATTTGCGGGTTAATATTGACGTTGATGTGGTATAGACCTAATAAATATGTTAATTTTATAAATTCCATATCTTGTGCGGTGTAAGATGATAGAACTCTTAAAGATTAATCGAAAGATTAGTTGTAGATATTTGAAAATTGAAATGGACGTATATAGTCATAGGAAAGGAGAACGGACGAAAACCGGACAAAGCAAGATCTATATATGGCAAAAACTATACTTTAAAAACAACTAATACTTCAAAAACACAACTTTAATAATCGCAAGAGAGATGCTATTTGATCTACATGGACTAAGATGATGAGTGAAAATTAGTAACATATATGTATATAACCTGTAACCTACCGATGACCAGTGAGATGCTTAATTGTTGAGTTCATGGAGAAGAGAAGTATGACGAGATAAAGTATGTACAACCTATAACCTTCTGATGACCATTGAGCTATATATGGACTAAGAGGTGAGCGAAGGTTACATATGTGTACAACAACTGTGACCTTTTGAATGACCAGTGAGATGCTTTAACCATTGAGCTACATGGATTCGAATGATGAGCTACATGGACTCGGATGATGAGGTTACACATTGGTGTAACCATTGAGCTATATACCCTGACTTGATTGTATATAGGACAAAGGTTACATGTTGCATACACATGCGTAACTTTGGCTCTACAATTTGCGTCCATATATAGCCCAATCTTTAGAGCATCTCACTAATTATCTGGGTGCAGTTGTTCAAACGAAGATTACAGCAAATCATTGCATGGTTAAAATTGCATCGGCTCTTTTGTCTGGTATGTTTTGTTTGACAAATTAAGCTCAAACATCTGATATCTGTATTGCTGTCTGAATAGAAAACTTCAAACATCTTTGCCAATTCATTGACAAAATTTCGTCCACAAAGTTCTCATATTATCCTGGATTAAGATAATCGCTTTTTCAATTAGATAACAGGTTTTACGCTTTGGTAATCTTGCTCTAACATCTCGCTTGTTTTCAGATTACATGTTCAAAGTTTTGCATGTACAAACTGTGAAATTCCAAGAATCCCTATAGGCTTGTGTTTGTATTTGATTTTTTTGTGCAGGAGGGCGTAATATTGGAAGTTATTTTCGCCTAAAAATTCATGTTTTATACATGTCTTTATAAACATATGGGCGTATTGTGAGGGTTTATTAAGGGTTTTTGTGGCTTATTAATGGTCTATTTTGGGGGTTTTACGGCGTCACGTTCGCTCTGCCAGGCACAGCATGTGGCACTACATACATAAATAGTTGAGTATGGTTCAACTCATGCCGCTTTCATGTGTGCGTATACAATTTACGTAGGAGGCAATTTATTGACTGTAGGAGACAATTTATTGACGTTAAATAAAGTGTTCATTATCTTGGAAGATACATACATATATATATATATATATTATATATATATATATATATATATATATATATATATATATATATATATATATATATATATATATATATGTACTATGTACTATGTACTATGTACGCTCCTTATACTATGTATACTATGCACGTTCCTTCACTTCGGTGTTGTTGAGTGCGCTGTGAAGTAGCGTGGGTGTCCTTTAGCAATAATGCAACGCTCGCTACCATTGCGGCAGTTTGAGCGCTCTGGCCCCATGCGCACTTCGCGCTATCTGGATGTTCTGACTTCTGATCGCCGGTGCTATCCCACAAGCGGTTGTCAATGACGATCTCAAGTGTATATAATAGTCCAGCCAGACTCATCCAGATTGTTTCAAGCTACACTGATGAGCTGTGGTACAGCGAAACACGTGTCTGTAGATTGAACTATGTACGCTCCTTCACTTCGGTGTTGTTGAGCGCTCTGTGAAGTAACGTGGGTGTCCTTTAGCAATAATGCAACGCTCGCTCACTTCACGCTATCTGGATGTTCTGATCGCCGGTGCTATCCCACAAGCGGTTGTCAATGACGATCGCAAGTGTATAATAGTCTAGCCAGACTCATCCAGATTGTTCCAAGCTACACTGATGAGCTGTGGTACAGCGAAACACGTGTCTGTAGATTGAACTATATATATATATATATATATCCTTATACTAAATACCATTCTGGACACAGTCCCTTCCTCAGAAAAATCTAAATCAGCATGCTCAGACCTTAAATTATAAGCTATTTGGATTGCTTCAGGGAGTACATAAGTTGGTGCCAGCAATTTTATTGTAATTCTTTTTTTTTAAGTCGCAGTGAAAGCTATGTAAATAAATAAATAAATACTGGACTTATATACATGATGAAAATCATCGAGCCAATGTTACTGAGTAAAAGATGGAATTGAATGCATAACCTTAACCCCAGAAGCTGTAAACTTTAACAATGATCGTGATTAAGTACTCTTGCTTTAAATACTTTTTAACATATTGAAGTTTCTCTTAATTCTCGTTTTTATTAAATATGAAAGCTGCTGCTAAGTTCTCAAAAGACTGACTGGATATAATATGTAAAGAAGAAATACTAGAGAACTTCAATGTGTCGAAAAATACTTAAAGGACATTGGCAACAAAAATTAAGTTTGTCTATAATATGAAAGAACTCGTAAAATGATAGAGTAACACCTTTTACAACTTTTCCGTATTTTACTTCGTTTTTGAAATATCTCAGTTTGTTTGATATGTAAATAATAATAATAATAATAATAATAAAGACGTATTAGGAGCATTATACAATAGTCTCAATGCTCTTACAACAATATATATATTCTTAAAGTTGCTTTTAAAACTAATTACAGTTTCATTATAAGATAAAGCCTACTACATATATTAACACTATGAACAATAACTATTAATTTTAAAAAAGAAAAGTCTTAACTGCAGACTTAAAATTACTTAACATTTCAAAGCTTCTAATTTCCTGTGGTAATGAATTCCACAGTTTTTTAAATGAATGGTCTCTGACGTCAGGTGTGGGGTAGAGAATTTTCACTCATTAAAAAATGTCTTATATCTCAGTGATTGCTAAGTTTACAATGTTCATTACCATGGGGAGTTATTATACTCACACTTTCAAGTAAATTTGTGGAACAAACTTGAAGATGTAACTAATATTTTAATGAGTGAAAATTCTCAACCCAAACCTGACGTCGACGCAAATTTCGAAACCGTAGACGGTCGGACACCTCTTTGATGGTCGGTGGAATCTTTTTATTATGTATATATATAGTTTACTTACAATGGGTTACATAAATATTGATTATCAACCAAAAAATTTCAAGTTCGTTTGCATAGCCGAGTGGTCTGTGTTATTGATTTTTAGTTGTGAGAGCGGGGTTCGAATGTTGGGTGAGTATATAATTTTTCCATTTTTTTAAATTTTTACTTTACTTTTTCTTTTTAATAGGGTTAGGTTAGGGTTAGTTTTAGGGTTTGGTTTAGAATATTATCAAAAAAATAGGGTGCGTAAAAAAGTCCCAAGATTGCACCGACCATCAAAGAGGTGTCCGACCGTCTACGGTTTCGAAATTTGCGACGTCGACACCATCTCATTTACATATCAAACAAACTGAAATATTTCACAAACGAAGTAAAATACGGAAAAGTTGTAGAAGGTGTTGCTCTATCATTTTACGAGTGAGAGTTGCTCTTTCATATTAGACAAACTTAATTTTTGTTGCCAATGTCCTTTAAGAGTGCTCAGTATACGTATATTCATGGCATGAGCTAAGGTTATACAGTGTGTGGTTAGATATAGTCTGTGGTTGACTGTGTAGTTGGAGTGCGTGAAAAACTCTGTGCATGTATAATACATACATATACATACATATACATACATACATATACATATATCTGAATGAATTGTGGAAGATTGGAGTAACGATACATCGATCGTTGTCAAGCTCAAACCTCAGAAATGTTTTTGAATTCCCGACAGCGATCGAACCTGTAACCTTCTGATTGCTGTGGTGAAACCTCTCACCGACGAAGGTTACAAGTTCTATACGTTTCCGGGACTCCGCCGAAACATTTTCTGAGGATTTGATGAATGGAGCACATTAAAGTAGCCAAAACGATGTTGAGCTAGAGTTCATCTTTCACAACTGTGAAATAAAAATCTTACTCTGCGTAGGCTGTGTAGAAATACCAATCGAAAACTCTAAAATGTTGGTACACTGCGAAATATAGTATGTAGGTCTAACGTAAACAGCGAAGGCCTTCGTTAGAGATTGAAAATCAGGCCTGCCCAAAGAGAGGGGCAACTGGGCTATTTGCCCCGGCCAAGTGGTCAGTTGAAATTCTCAAACAGTATTTTCTACTTCTCTGCGTTAGTGATTATTTATTTTGTCCCTATTTCGTACATCTTTTACGTCGTTACGAAAATTTGCGTTGTCATTTCACATGTACAACTGAAACATTTTCAGGTTATAATTTCATGTTACGAAGTTCCAAATATATTAGCATATATTAGCATATAAATATATTAGTATAATAAATTCCAAATATATTAGCAACAGAACGATAGATATGTTATGTATTACCTCATTCTTTTAAAAACCCCGCTTAACTTTCTGAATAAAAACAGAAGTTTAAAGCGGGTTTTTTTAAAGAACGAGGCAATACATAACATCTATTGTTCTGTTGTTAATATATCTATCGTTCTATGTAATATGAAATTGGGGTGCCCCTTGCCAAGTTCGCAAATCAATAGTAAGCATCTACTTCATGAAGGCAGACTTTTAACGAACGCACTGTGTCTGGTTATAACCCATTTTCACTTGAAATATCTTTATATCCGATTCATCCGTAAACTGGATGCGAAATTTTTGCTGCCCCGTGCTATAGTCTCTGTGCGGACCTGTTGAAAATCACGAAACTCGCTTTCCATGCGAGGTATAGCTGCCATCCATAAATGATCTTGTATAGATTGGTGGATGATGATTGCCTATTTCATGTTGGGCTTTTTATGAGAAAAGTTGGTGGGGAAATGTCCTAACTTGCCCGAACGTATCTGGTCATGCATGGCTCCCCATTTAATCCGCGAAACAATCGGAGCAAAAAGTCAAACTTGCGGAGTGCTAAAAAAGATCGTCTCCAGACAAGGCTTTGTTATTTGTTTCTCTTTTGATAGTTTTACACATTTTTTTAATAACATTGTGGTAATTCCAACAATGAATCTAAATGAATATTTCAATATCGGAAGTTTAATCATATTTTAACACAGGCGCGTCAGCGCGGTTTATGGTTGACACACGATGCAGTCGTTTGATTCGCGTCAAAATAACATATTCACACGTCTTAAGATGCAAAAGATGGACACAGTCATGAAAAATTCATAGGAATACGCAGCTGCAAAGAGACATTAAGGAAATTGACCTTCACGTTTGAAGGCTAGGGCGAACGCCAGAGTTGTTTTTGTTAGTAGAGTTTTCCCCGCGTTGTCTTCTATTGTGTTTTACTTTTTCACATCATAAATGTTATTTCATGTTTTAGTTTATCGTGAGAAGTCCCTTATTTCTTATCTTCTTTTTTAAACCCTCCACACTTTTTATATTTCCAGATAGAGGCCGACAAAATAACTGATAAGGTTTTTTACAGTTTTTGATGTGGTTGATTAACGTCGGAGATATCTCTTATCGCAAATGGCAAAGGGTCTGGTACCTACGGACGTAACTTAAGGGACGAAAGTCGATCATAAGAGTTATTAACTCGTGTATTCTGTTGTGTAGTTACCATAAAAGCGAGCAACATGCCAGCTAGCCTGCGTGCAGTCTCGACAGGCGCGTACACCCGCTTCCACATGCCAGCTAGATATGTTGTGTTGGGGTGTTCAAATGAAATTAGACTTCATCACATTTCTTAAGCTACGTCACAGGTGGCTCGTTCTAGGCCTCTTTGGGGTTTTTTTTCTTCTCTCTTTTTTCTTGCAAATAACAATGTTTAAAGAGAGATTTCTCTGAAACGAATGGATCAAAACAAAAACTGTAAAATAACTTATCAATTATTTTAGTTTTGTGATAGTTATTAGGGAAATTTTGAGTAGAAATTAGGCAGTGTAGAAATACAAATTGAATAGTCTAAAAGGTATCGGCAATACAGTACACCAGCCTTTCAAAGTATTCAAGTTGTTTTAAAATGCACATGAAACCAATGTTTTATGTGTTAAATACTTTTAAATTATACATTCGACCATTTAGCAAGTTAATTTACAATTAATCAGCCCTAAATTTGCCTCATTAAAAACTTGTCCGGAGACTGGGCAAAGTTTGCTCACGTTGTTTGCAAACTTCGAAAGGCAAATCGAAGGCTTGATCATTTTCCCATTGATCAGTTTCGAAATGTTATTTACAATATTTAGAAAAATGTTTCGTACCCCGTCCATCCATTCAAGAAATTACTTGATACCCCCCCTCAAATAATTTTTAATGTCAAGAAAAGATACATACTGTACATGTACTGTTTCTGTTGTGATCCAAATGATTTACTTTTTAATACTGTAGTCTGTACATTCTTTATGTGTGTTAGACATCAACATTCATATTTAACCCTTTAACGAGCAAGGGTGCACTTTAATAACATCTTTTCTGGACAATATATGCCAGATAATTTTATTCGGGAGAGTGGAGTACTAAGATGTACCCTTACCCCTAATGGTTAATAAACTCTATATATGTATTTTAGTTTCAAGCCCCTTCGCTTTCTTATAAAATTGGTCTTACCCCCTGCTAGGAAAAAATATTTTGTTTCATGCCTCCCCCCCTAAATAGCCTTCCCCCCCTAAATAGCCTCCCCCCCCCCCCCCCCCCCATTACACAATTAATGAGCGTCGAACGGCATTCGGTAAGCGTTCGAACGCTGCTAAACGACGTTCGAACGGCTTTAATACTATAGCCGTTCGGCGAACGGCTTACTATAGACCGTTTGAACGCTGCTGAACGCCGTTCGAACGGAGAACCGTTTGAATGGTTGACTACAACCGTTCGGACGGCTGACTAGAACCGTTCGAATGCTTGATTAGAACCGTTCTAACGCTGCTAACTTCGTTCAAACGGCTGACTAGAACCGTTCGAACGGCTGCTAAACGCCTTTCGAACGGCTGACTAGACTGTTGGAGCGCTAAACCAGCAGTCAGCACCGTGGGTCCGTGCATTGTTTTAATATCGTAACTCGTAAGCTAGAAAGGGAAACCGTTTGTCGTAGAATGCCTCCGCACTCGTCGCTGCAGGCTCTCGCGTTTCTTTTATTTCAATCTTTTTGATATCATCAGAAATAAATTTATTAACGAATGATCGGTTCTTCTACCAGCTGCGTGCACATTCGTTCGCGGTCAACATCATTATGATCACACCGGTGTTTGTTTCTTTGGTTTGATGAGTGCGCGGAGCATTTCGAAAAGCGTTTGTAAATCGCTATTTTGAGCTTCTTAGAAAGCCTATAATCTATATTTAAAGAAGCATGTGGCGTCGTTTTTTGCCACAATATTGCGGCAAACGCCTCGTTCGAACATTTATATTCAGCAGTTCGAATGAGTAGCTAGCCGTTCGTATTTTTCACCAAACCGTTCGATTGTCGGTGAGAACCGTTCGAACACTGTTTTTTTCCATTAACGGATGAGGGTAAAACGCGAATGAGAGGGTAAAAGGCGGATGAGAGGGTCAAATAAAACGCGGATGAGTATAAAGGGATACAGGTGCTCAATAAGGTAGTGCTCAATACGTAAATGTCTTGTGTCGCTAAAACGTCTTAAGCCGGGCAAAAACAACATGTCACATGTCAACACACATGTTGTAGTGTCGGCGCCTTTTTAACTTCACTGTCAACGAGTAGTTTTAAATGAGGTTAGTTATAACCAAGGTTAAACCAAAGGAGACGTGCTACGATACATACGCCCCAGGATATCGATGACGCACAAGATTGACATTCGAATGCAACGCAACCGTAATCCGATAGCATTCGAAGTTATATATTGTCACGCAATAAACGCAAACGACGCAGTGCACAGTAATCAACGCGGAAGAAATACGCACCCACCATCCCACCTCTTTAACAAGATTTAATTACTCCCCCCAAAATAGAGTTTAAATAACTCCGACAAGTTTTAACTCTTCTACAAGAGCTTGCGTAATCCCAGTTACGACGCCTCTATCTGAAACTTTATATCACTTGCGCGGAGTTACGGTACTCCAAAAAGCAGAGTTAAAAAATCTCCTGTAAAATAACTCACTCGCATGGAGTTGACTTTGATCCTCTTAAAAGAGTTAAACTATACCTCGACTAAATCTGTTTGTCGGAGTTTTACCAATATTTATAACAGGTGGTCCGATTGGCTCCTGTTTGATTGGTTCCGTGATGCTTGGAATAGGATCAGATTGATTGGTCCTACTGATCCTGATCCGCTTACCAATCGGACCTTACCTGTACCCTTCAAACTGATGTGAATTCCTGAGATAAGATCTCAATCATAACAAACACGATCAAAATACACGCGTAAACAACAATTTATGTTTTTGTGTTCTTTATTTCTGTTTAATACAGACCGCTAAGGCCCGGTTCAATCGTCGAACTTCTCATTCTTCCGAACCTGTAAAATGCCCGGCAGTATTATCGGACAAACCATCAATGGAATATTTATTATATGATTTGTAAAGTTTTTCAAAGTCATTTAAATCAATCTTCGGGGGGTATACGACAACTCAACAAAGATCAAAGCCAGCACTGAACTGCTTTCATTTGCATATTATGGAAATTTTAATATTCATATTGTGCCTTGATCCTGGAGGAAGAAATCACATAAATTAAGCCAACTTTCACCTCGATTTTCTCTTAAAATACTGATTTGTTTGAATCACCTGATTAATTCGCCTACTCTGATTGGTTAATTAACTCATGAATTATTCATGAATTTGAGATATATTACATCTAGGCTTACTTAGGCACTATATATAAATATCTCTTGTGATGTGTAATCACAAGAGATATTTATATATCTAAGGAGATGCCTCCTCCGCAGGCAACTCTGTGGCTTCTTTTTTCCGAGTCAAATCGCTTCGAAGGCTGTACGAGCAATGTTTTGGCTGGGATTGCAGGGAAGTATAGGGATTGTGAAGGGATTGTGAAGGGATTGTGAAGGGATTGGTCGCGGAGGAGGCTATATAAAACGTTAGATCCTATTAAAAAGTTATTACGCCTTTTCTTCGTGTTTTATGTACTGTACTGCTGATAAAACACGCGTGCTGAGAGTTTATTTGAAAATCAATGTTGTCTAAGGGGGTGTTTACATGGAGGAGGGCCAGCCCTCTTTGCCAAGTTTTGTTTGTTTGTTTGCGCTTACATGACAAGAGGGCCAGCCCTCCTAGGCGAGATCTCGCTATTGACAACCCGAGATCTCGCCTAGGAGGGCTGGAAATGTTCCATATAAAAATAAAAGCTCCGTACAAGCGACAAAGTTTATCTTTACCAGTATTTTGTGGACAACTTTATATTTCGCACGACCTGTTTGCTTGTGATTACGTTACAAATTGAACACTTGTCCGCAAAAGTGAGATTCTGGGTTTCGTGCGAAATAAATGCAGCCGTAGCCATTCGAGCGAGCCAGCTTGGGCAGCGAGCCAGCTCGGTTGGGGGGAGGGCTAGAAATTCTCATGTAAACAAGGGATGAAATTCATCTCGCCAAAGAGGGCTAGCCCCCTACCAAGAGGGCTGGCCCTCCTCCATATAAACACCCCCTAAGACAAGAAAATCAAAGATAAAGTTTATGTAAATCAGGACGAATCTTTATCACATATTATAAAACTTACGACACGACAGTGATTTCCTTTGTCTTTTCTTCATGAATTACTAATTAGTTTTTGAAGCTAGGCTTTAATATTTTTAACAAATTAAAATGTATATGAATGTACGGCATGTATATGTATATATGTAAAGCAGGAAAAGGCGAAAAAGCCTCCCAGTCATACGGAGTGGGTACAGCAATTTTAATACGGAGACTGAAACGTTATGTTTCTGAATTCTGAACATATGACTGGGTGAGCGTGATAAATAGGCGGTTCATTCATTTGCATGCTCATGTTGACCCATTTATCTCCCCTCGGTATATGTCGCTAAAAACAGTAGGTTTGTGAATTTGTTACCCATTTCATGACATTTTTGAAAAATCGGGAGAATTTGATAAAACAAGTACGATCGTACTACAGGATCAAGAACCAGTTAGTACAAACACCAACGCCCTAAATAGGCAATTACCATCACCACTGACATCACGAATTACAAAATCATTTCCAGTTAGTCTATTCTGTTGTTCAACATATCGAACAGGTCTTGGTGGACAGAATTCTAGTGAATCCATAATTTGATGATGTGATCCCGTTATCATTACACTTTGATATGAAGGGTTGTGGCAGTAGTCAGAGGATAGGTTATCTGGTCATCACTTCGTTGATCACCACGTTGATCCATCGTTTCAGATCTCATAGTTCTTCGCAATTTATAATCATCGTACTAGTTTTTATATTGGCAACGTTCGCTTAAATGTTTTGCTTTATACATGCAAATTACGTGCAGTTTGCTACTTTGAAGTAATTAGTGCATTCTTCTGCGTAGGATTATGCGTAAACAATTAATGCTTTTAATATTTGTTCAGTGCAAATGCTTAGGTCCGTAAATAATTTAATTCTTGGTGCAGTTTCAGCTTACTAATACCACGATCACGTCGGATGCTTCAAACGGATTTATTTTGATATGGGGTTTGTCTTGAGACGAGTACTTGTTTTGTACCAGAGTGAGGAAGACTTGTTTGACCTACTGGAATTCAAATTTTATAATTATACATTCTGCGCGAATTGCGACAATAGTGTTCAGGACATGCACTTAAATTGCTTGCCCGTTTTGATTGGTTACAACCAATAGACACACCCCCAATATTGTCACAAATGGCGTGAAGCAGGCTAGAAAAGTCCATTTTCTCTTGTCTAATAGCGAAAAACGGACTTTGAGAAAATCTAGCCAGCGGGTTTAAATTTAGTCAAAATTTAATGCTTAGTCGCTGGTGGAGCAATCATGACCCTTTTGGCCATTTTTGTCTGAATATAATTAATTATCAGAAAAATGGGTGCAGCCCCCTGTCCCGTACACTTATGAAACCATAATATCTAAATTATTAATTAA
Organism: Chrysogorgia sp. JL179-B06; assembly: GCA_035772405.1. Classification (NCBI taxonomy): domain Eukaryota; kingdom Metazoa; phylum Cnidaria; class Anthozoa; order Scleralcyonacea; family Chrysogorgiidae; genus Chrysogorgia; species Chrysogorgia sp. JL179-B06. Next base: position 2,294,109 of record JAYKKM010000416.1, on the reverse strand, counting down.
TTCTGGTTTCAATCTTTACATATTTTTCATTGATAACTATTTCACAGTTGATGACCATGGCCCGATTGTTCAAAATCGATGAGCTTAATCCAGGATTAGTGAAGCAGAGCCAGAAAAAGGCATGAGGATGATACAGTACATTATTTCACATTTCTTCTTGGTTAGAACACAATGATTACGAATATTCAAAATCTCCAAATCCCTGATGGGCACTTTAAGAAGATGAAATCAAAGATGTTTGAAGTTTTCTATTCAGACATCAATACACAGATATAGAAAGGTTTTGTAGCCAATTAAATTTTAATCAAGGATTAGCAGTAATCTCCCTTTGAACAATTGAGTCTGGCTTAGTTTTTTGTGCTGTATTCTTTCAAACCAGAAGTAATACTTTATCGCACAGTGAAAGTCATCCATACGTTGCTGATTCACTTTCATCTCAGATTGGGATGAAGTAGCATGTTTGTGACAAGCCACATTTTTAGATCTTGAAAAATAGTTTGAAAAATAGCTAAATATCAAACCCAAGATACCCTAAGGCCAAAAAGGTCAAATATAACAGCAGAATGAAGCCAATCAGCACCCACCAAATACTAAATTCACCTAAATAAAGAATTGCAGAATCTATAATTTAGCATGATGGTTGACAGTTGCATAAATTTTGTTGAGATATTTTGATTAAAATGGCTTAAATCCCCTACCAACATTACACAGTTCACCCATCTGTCTGTCATTCACTTTTCATTCCTTGTTCATTTGGCTGTGTCAGCTCATCATTTATACCAGGCGCTTATGCAGGGGGGTCGGTGGGTGCAACCCCACCTTTTGGATCCAATTAGCAACATTTAAATTATACAAAAGCAACAACTGTTGTTTGAACATTGCCAATCTTGTATTTGAGTAGAACTGTAGAGGGCTTTCATAATAGAACATGTTATCGTAACATCCTACAAACATTTACAATCCTGTAGAAACCTTGAATTTTTGTAAAACAAACAATTCAAATTAAAAGCGTTTTCAGATTTACAGTGTACAACACATTGGGAAGACCCCCAAATAATTTCATGAGGTAAAACGACCCCCGTTTGAAAAATTCTGCGTGCGCCCTTGATTTATATATTTGTCTGTATAATAAATTATTCATAACTACAGGTATATCAAGATAACTACTCTATATTATATTTGACCTCATCAATTTAAATGACATCTAAGTGTACAGTACTACTGTAGTAAGATGTATATTAAAACAAAAAAACTTACTTCTGTTGGTAACTGTCACTAGTTTACAGGTATTATCTGCTGAGATGGTCAGCAATCCAAGCTCCTTGTTAGCATCGGTTAAGGACTGGGTCACAGGTAAAAATGCTAGACCAGTTACAAAGATATTATGGACATTCGCAATGGTTATCAGTGGCTAAAAAAAAATGTTTGTTTAAATTGTGGTTGTACATACAGTACATGCAATCTTTGCTTGCACAGTCATTACTGGTAAATGCACCTTTCTCAAAATATTATTTCTTAAGTCTGACTAGCCCAGTTAGTCAAAATGAATTTGAAAAGTAGAGCAACCCAAAGTTTAATGCAAGGGCGAAAACCTTTTCTTAAGCAGTAGCGTAGCAATAGGCGGTTCATTGAACCAGGACCCCAAGCAAGCAAAATCTGAGCCAACGGATTATTCCGCTGACTGTCCCATATTTCTGGACACGCGACTATAAAAGCCCTCACTCTTGAACCGGGGCCCCTGAAACCCTAGCTATGCCACTGCCCTTAAGATAAACAAAATACCATACTGTCAAATTCCAAGCAATGTAGACCAACACTGCACCAGTTGATGTACCAACTCCAATATACAAGCTATTGTCACTGAAATGATAACAAGACAATCAATTACAGTACAGTACCTACTACCTAGTGACAGTCAGTGGGATACATTTTTAACAAATACCCATGGGAATTTCACATTAGAAAACAATTTAGAAAACAATTTTTGAAAGAAAACAATGCTAACAACACTAATTTGCTTAGAAGCCTTTTGAGATCATGGATTACCAAGGTTATAGTGTCCGAAACGTTTTCTGATGAATCGAGCTTGACGAGCGTCTGTCTACTCCAAGCTCCCATAATATCACTACAGCAATGTACTACAATTATCAAGCTTGAGTCCCAGACAGCAATTGAACCTATAACTTTCTGATTGCCAATGAGATGCAACCCAACCATTGAGCAACCATTACAAGTTACAGTATTGTCCCGGTTCAAATTGATATATTTGTAGGTACTGCCTGCGGCAGTTACTATTATACAGGTATATCAGTAATGTCTAAAAATCAAATATCTAAAAAGGTTGGTGTACTGCAGAAATAGCATGTAAGTAGTCTAACGGTTTTTCACTCTGACAAAGGGCCTTTGCTTGAAAAGTTACTGACTATTAGCTTACATGCTATTTTGGCAGTACACCAACCTTTTAGAGGGGCGGGCAGAGACAAGACCCTGGGTATGAGGTTGCCTTTTAGATATTTGATTTGTATTTCTAATCATTCTGTTCTATAACAGAACTATACAGTGATACTCAATTACATATACATGTACTGTATAAAATGTTGTATCTAGCAAAAGCTAAATAGTACATACAGCATACAGTATATACTGTACCTGATAGCCATTTGTGTGAGTGGTTCAAGACCAGCTGACCGGCTGAGCGTTGGAACCCATTTAGTACAATCCCACTTTACAATGAGCGAAGGTGATGGTTTATGGCGGTCAAACTTTGAGGGGACTTGAATGGTGTACAGATGAATGTCACCTTTTTCACTTGTGGAAAATCTATATCAAGATCAAATATGAAAACAGTTGTCTTACCATCAATGGAAATGTGTGCGTACACATTTTACTTAATTTTTTGACAGTATACATGTTCTCTCATAATTATATCTAATTATTTTTGAGAACTTACTAGTACTGTAGTAGCTTTTGTTTATAATATTGTGTTTTGTAAACATTTTGACATTTGTATTATTTAATACATTATATATACTGCATAAAGTTAACAACTACCTGCATGCCCTTAACCTAAAGACGTTTTCTTTTTGATGATCACCATTGGGGCCAGTGTAAAACAATTCAAATTCCCGTTTCCCATCTTCGAGCTTCCATACATAAGCCTTCGTATCTCTTGACACGGTAACAAACTATAGGCCAGTAAAATTATTAACATTTGAAACTGTGATAATTTATTTGAAAGAAATTAAAATTATTATGGGTTTAATGGATTTATTTATAATTATTTTTAAATCTTACTCGTTTTCCATTTGGGTGAATGTCCAGGTCATCCACGTCAGTGTCGTGTGCTTTAAAATTGTGAAGACATTTTAATGTGGGATACTTCATAGCATAGAAATAAAATGAAAAAAATATGGTGAGTAGGATAAGTAAGGTAAGGTAAAATTAGGATATTAAGTTTTTGATATGCCTTTCATTTTAACCAATGTCGCACCTGATGGGCTAGTTAATTTCCACCCTAGCAATGGTGTAGCAATACAGAAAAGACTGAGATATTAATATGTTATCTTATAGAAGCATTATTAATAACAGCAGACTGTGACAAGTGACAACTTACTGGTTCGGTAAACCCTTGTGATCTTGAAGAGTAATGAATAATCAATAATGCCTATTTTCCACACTATTTGCATCGTTCCTGAAGAATTATCATGTTATAATTAACTGTTACCAGCTTGGGTTTATATTTGACAAAAAGAACCAAAGTTTGAAGAATTTGAATTAATTAATACAATCCTTATAATTGACCTATATTTACCATGGCAAAATAATTGCCGACGTCTTTTGATGATTTAATGGTTTACCTCGGCAATTATTTCTGCCGAGGCGTGTGATGAATTCAGTGAAATTTAATTTCCGGTGTACAATGTGTTTACGGCACCAACGCGGACACAAACCGCATGCATTTCAGACTTGACATTTTGAAACATAGCACCTCGCATTCGGGGGGGGGGGGGAGGGCGGTAATGTCACTGCACTGCTGGGGGTCCAGTGGCATGTTCCCCGGAAACGTTTTGAAATTAGGATCTCTCAAAAAGGCTTTCCTGACTTCTGAGAGTAATTTCCAGCAAGTTTAAACAGATCTAAACTGGCATGAAATTGCCAGAGCAAATTATTGTGGAGCAATATTTCAATGATGTAATATTCTGTGTCCGGTACACGAAGTAAGAGCCTTTAAAACAGTGTATTATCTTCACCTTTAAGATACAAACATGTCCATTGGAACCACCAGTGACAATAAACTGACCATCTTGGGTAAAACGAACAACTTTTTGAAAATCACTTTCATCATCATCACTGGAACATTTTACTGTCTCTTTAGAACACATAGTAGATACTTTATATTCATCTCCATCATCCTCAGTTGATTTGTGGACTTTATTTTTGCTCTTTGAAGCACTGGAATTGATTGACTTCTTTTTAATTTCCACTGACAAAAGATGACATTCATTGTCTTTTCCAACTGCCAATGATTTTTCCTTAGGGTGTACAGCACTGTTCATAATAGCTTTGCGTTCTGCATCATGCTCGTGAACTTTTGTTGCTGTTATCCCTTTCTTTCCATATTCAAGTTTAAATATTTGCTAAAAAATGTTAAGTTATTAGATATACTGTAGAGTTATAATTATGATACAGAGTCATGGTTAGGTGCATGAGTGATGTATTTCTGAAGGAACAGAAAAATAGTGATTTACAATACTACCTGAAAGAGAGAATAGGTATTGCAAGGATAGGTGCAGGGGATGAGAGCAAGATTGAAGAGGTTGGATCATGTGGAAAGGAAGAACAATGACAACTGGGCAAAGGGATATGCGAGGATGGAAGTGGTAGGGTCGGGGTGAGTGGACGACCAATATATAATAGCCTTTGTAGTTTGTACATAATAATTAGTTATTTTTATATAATAAAATTTCGAACAAGAAAGAACTTTACTTAGTTTACTTTTCTCTATTTCTTATATTTCGCATGACAAATTTTGAACCAAGTTCTTTTAAGAACTATCAAAAATTGCCATTTACCATGGCTAGTTAATGCTTTTTTCAAGCAATATTTATTTGTTACCATGACAAAATCGCTGTTTTAATATTTATGTTCATACATAAAGGTATGTACGCACAGTATGACATATAACCTATACCTAAATGTATACACTGTACACATATGTTTTATTGTTTTATACGTATATGTATACTGACCTATACATATACCTACTGTATACGTATACCTATACGTATACATATATTATGTATACCTACAGTATATGTATTTTAAGGATTTATGGTGAAGGAAAATTGAGTGTTGGAATATATACATTTAATTAAGACCAAACCGGGACCAGTTGCGAAAAATGCAACTTCAAGGCCTTCTGGCTTGAATTGAACCTGCGACCCTGCGATGCTAGTGCAGTACGTGCTCTGACCACTGAGCTACGGAGGCTGTTGCCGAGAGTTCTGTATGTGGCGGTAATGCTGGGAGATAATGCCTATACATATACGTATATGTATACCTATCCCTGCATTACCACTCGTAACTAGGCTCTCGGCAACGGCCTCCATAGCTCAGTGGTCAGAGCACTGCACTAGCATCGCAGGGTCACGGGTTCAATTCCAGCCGGAAGGCCTTGAAGTTGCATTTTTCACAACAGGTCCCGGTTTGGTCTTAAAATGTATATATTCCAACACTCGAAGTTTTCCTTCACCATAAATCCTTTCAACATGTAGTTTAATCGAGTGAAATATGCCAAATATTACTTGTAATATACCTACAGGTATAAATATACATACACATGCAAAGCTTTAAATAAGACAAATCGTATATAATCCAATATTTGTCAATCTAGATCAATGCAATGAATAAAATGCGTTCTTTATTGTCATTCAAACTGGAAGAACTTTAAGCCTTGTTTTATATAGAGAGTGACATCTCAGATTTTGTGATCTTACCAAAGCATTTGGCACTCCAGTCTTTGCTGAGCCTCCACCACCGGCGATCACAAAATGGTCTTTATCCAGAACACCAACGGTGTAAAGTGGAAAGTTTGTATGGTGCAAAGTGGTAACACTCATGTTATTGATCTCCAAAAAGAAAAGATCTTTATTTTGTAAACAAAAACTCAGTATTTTTTAACGTGGCATTATGATAATGAGATAATCAATACTTCAAGTAATTTAAATATTATGTTTCGATGTTCAATGGCTTACTCTTTTCGCGCGCTTTTCACGCGCGTTGCCCGCTGCCAGATTTCGTCCCATATGTCCCCATTTCTAGAAATAAATAGAATTGGGAGATCAGGAAATGGCATGAACTTTTGGGACTACGTCCCGGAATATAATCGGGAGGGTTGCAATGTCTGTGTGGCGTATTAGTGTTCAATTTAAATTGGGGAATGACGGAATGTAAAGTTTTTAAAAGAAATAACAATAATACGACTGATACTGATAGCAAAACAAGTGCCTGGGTACGAGGCTCAGAGGCTGGACTGATATGTCGTTTCCAGCGTCTTGTTGATATTAACCTGTTTTGGCCCATTGTGGTTCGAAGGTTTATAGCAGTAGTTTAGGATTTATGACAGGACCCTTTTTGCTGCAGCCCCATACGCCTATGATCCTCAGTCACAAGTAACATGAAAAATCATTAGTTCTAGAGACAGTTGTTGCTTATTGAAAATTAGAGAGTGGGAGCTTTAGATTTGAGTACGAGTAATTGTGCTGACGTGATAAAGTCGTAGTCATGAGTACAAATTTTGAGGAAAATCTAATACTGGGAGAGGTTAGTGAAAATCTCGTTCTCGAATCTGCTATTTTTACTGTACCAAAAACGAAGACCGCGTTCAAGACCATTCTCGGTTGTTGCTGCAAAACGCTGGAATCTTTCATAACGGTGACTCATGGAGACAGAACATTCTCAGTTGCCGCCGCCAAAACTGTGGAATCATTACCACAGGAAATTAGAAGCATTGATATTTTAACTAAGCAGTTTTAAGTCAGCACTTAAGACTTTCTTTTTTAAAATTAATAGTTTTTTTGTTCATAGTGGTGATATATATAGTAGGCTTTATCTTATAATGAAACTGTAATTAGTTTTATAAGTAACATTAAGAATATATTGTTGTAAGAGCATTGAGACTATTGTATAACGCTCCTAATACGTATTTATTATTATTATTATTATTATTTCATTACCAAAGCAAATTACAAGAACTGACTGGGGCCTCTTTTTACTATATATATATATATGTTGAAAGTCAACAATAAAGAAAGAGTATGGCAGATTGCCTGCCCAGACCGAGAGTGCATTTTAATTAGGCTAAATGTAATTTAGGCAAGTAAAAAAGGAGCCAATGTTGGTCAGCGGTAAATAGGGAGGGTGGACTGGAACGAAAACGCCGTAGGGTGTGGCAAAGGAAAACAGTTAAGAAACACAAAACGCGAGCGTCGCTACGTGAGGAAGTAAATTATTCAATGAGTTCATTCAGAGATACCAGAAGTGTGAATATGCGAGCCGGGCACCTCAGCGCTCATCAGAGTCTTGTCAGCGTGGTCTGAGTTTGACTGGTTTTTCGCGCGCTATCTACAGTATTCGTTGATATTTGGGATTTCTTGCTTTGCGCTATGTTGACCCACTTCTGAAAAAGACAAGGTAAGTATATAATATTTCCACTGCTTTGACAGTGTGACTGGTTCCTGGAGGTGGGCTGTGGCGGGGTTGCCATGGTCACCTCTGTTTCACAGAAAGCCTTTTAGTAGTATCTCTTCACTGTTTACTACATAATAATGCAAGCTTCTCAATTCAATAGCAACACATTCTTCAACGCTGGTCAAACCTCTTCCTCCTTCCTTTCTCTTGATGTATATCCTTTGCACGTTTGACTTCGAATGGATAGCTTGGTATGCATTCATCATTCTTCGCGTTTGCCTGTCTAATTTCCGCGGGTCTCATTCTTTGTCCATCCAATGAATGCTGCACTGTATCGTACCACCGCCACCGCCCAAGTCTTATTCTCTTCAAGTAGACCTCTTTGACTTTAGCTTTCATTTCAGAACACATGATGGTATCAATATCCAACACACCTAGATATTTATCAGGCGCCGTAATTTCCTCTCCATCCGTGAGTTTGATGCCTCGGCATTCCACTTTTCGTCCTCTAGCCATCAATTCAATGTCACTACTGCATATTTGGATATCCCAAACTCTATACAATGCTATCTCAGTGCTACATTGTCGGACAGTCTACATCAGCAAAGTAACTTTCTTGTTATTTCTGGCGAAGATTTTAATGTCATCCATAGTCCAGCAGCATAAGATTTAAGGTAATCCATAAACAGCAGTAATCATAGACCAGCTGTTGTGGTCTATGAGCTGGGACCACTCAGGGTCTTATAAATAATTGAGGAGAAAGTGCTGTCTTTGCAATAATACCAGCAAATGGTAAGACTGTCTTGTCTTCTCAGATAACGACCATAAATCGTAGGCCCTCGGAGCCTGTTGGGTATTCCGTTTACCTAAAAAGAGTGATAAATATACTAAACTAAACTAAATAACATGTGATTGATCATGGCCATCCTTCTCCATGAGTTTATATATTCCCATTCCTGTTTCACGTAGCACATGATGTGTCACGGTATCAGGGCAATCAGAAACAACAGTGGTGCGAAAGAGTCTCCTTGGAAGATCCTTCTATTAATGTTCACTAAGCCTATATAAACTAGCTCTCCATAACAGTACAAATTGGTTCTCCATTTGGTCATATTTCTGAACATGACGTCAACCACATTATCGGCTACTCCAAGCATTTTCAGTATTGCAGTTATCCAGAAATGTAGTATCATGTCATATGCCTTTTTATGATCTATCAAGGCCATACTCATTTTTGTTCTTTTGCGTTTGCAATTTTTTAATACACACTTATCAATGGATGTCAATTCTTTCTGCAGCATTTCTGTTCAACAAGGTGAAGATTGTTTTGCTCTAAATGCATGAGAGTACGTATGTCTTTTCACTAAACATACCTGTCATGACAGTTTCCATAAAAGGTTCAGGCATGCAATTGGTCTATAATTATTTGCCTCTGGTCCTTTCGTAGAATCTTTCATTAGCCGATATAATAATAATGGAAACTTTATTCATTTATGATTAACGTATACTACAATGATAAACCTCTCTTTTACAGGTAGTTTACCAATGTCTACTTGAATTAACACTATATGGTATAAAAATATTAGTATGACATTAAAGTCGGGTCATCCCATTCTTTGTTACGTTTACAAAATATATAGTACGATGCAAGTGTTCATAATTTTCTGAGTATAGTACTTTCTACATCGTTCGTCAAATTTATTGGGATAATATATGGAGTAAACAAGTGCTACATAATGATCGGGCGACATGGGTTAAAGAAGTGGAGAAAGAGTATGCAAGAACAGAGAAACAAAGCGATATTAAAATAACACCAGAATTGATTGCAAAACAAGCAAGTAAACTGCCCAACTGGAAAGCTCCTGGACCAGATGGCCTTCAAGGGTTCTGGTTGAAGCATGTAAAATCTATAAGGATAATCAGGCGCGGATTTAGAAGTAAGGCGAATAAATTAGACAGTTCATGAACAACCCTATTGGCTGAACTATATAATGAGTGTATAAACCAATGTGACGTACCAAAATGGCTAACAAAAGGAGTGACTACGCTCGTGTTAAAGGACAAAGAAAAGGGGGCTGCAGTAACAAATTTTTGACCCATCACATGTCTTGAATTGAATTGAATTGAATTGAATTGAATTGAAAGTTTAATAATACTTGGATGGCAATTTACAAAAATTATAAATTGAAAAACTCAAGTTTACATGAATAGAATGAGACATGCAATAGCACATATTGCTTCGGAGTGTAAGATGTTAGCCCAAAAGCAGTATAAGAACTGGAGACACGACAAAATTGCTCAGGCGATCCATTGGGAGTTATGTAAGAAATACAAGCTGGAGCATGCGGAGAAGTGGTACGAGCATAAGCAAGAAAGTGTCACTGAAAATGTAAATGTAAAACTGCTGTGGGATATGAAAATCCAAACTGATAATAAGATAGAACATTCCCGGCCAGGTATACTAGTACTAAATAAAAAGAAGAGATGCTGCGCACTGATAGATGTTGCATGCCCATTTGATACAAGAGTTCTGCAGAAAGAAAAGGAAAAAGTAGAAAAGTATCAAGATCTCAAAAGAGAAATTAAGAGGATATGGCAATGTAAAGAAGTAACAATTGTACCCATCATTATTGGAACACTCGGAACACTAAGCAACCATTTCGATATGTGGCTAGGAGGGCTCGACATTAGAATTGACTTACAGATTCTTCAAAAAGCTTTAATTGTTTGTTGTGAACTGCAAGAATATTGAGACATGTGCTAGACACCTAAGGTTGCGGGAACAAGAAAGATGGGAGGACGCGCGCGGACTTATATCCGTGGAAGACTGTGTGGAAGAGGCAAAGCTAGGACTCGCAAAGTATGTTGATGAGAGTCGGGAAAGGATATTGAAAGCAGCGGCTCAAGGTAGAACTACTACGGAAGAGTGTCCTATAGAAAGCACAAGGAGCGGAGGAAGAAGGAAAGAGTGGAAGAATTGAAGGCAAAAGAGTTGCAGGGCAATTCTTGAGACAAACAGAGAAGGTAGCCAGTCAGTGAAGAAAGTTGGACATGGTTAAGAAAGGGTCAGCTGAAGGAAGAGACAGAAGGGTTGTTGATGGCTGCACAGAGTCAGTCATTAAGAACTAACGCCATCAAGGCTAAAATTGACAATACTCAGGGAAACTCGCTATGTCGCTGGTGTGCAAGGAAATACGAAACAGCTAACCATCTGTTGAGTGAATGCTCCAAGCTGGCACAAACAGAGTACAAACACAGACATGACGGAGTCGCAAAAGCCCTGCATTTGGACATATGTAAACAGTACGGATTAGAACATGAAGAGAAATGGTATTAAGATCTTGTGGGACTTCTCTATTCAAACCGACAAAAGGATTGATCATAATCGATCTGATATTGTGGTCATACGAAAGAAGGATTGAAGCTGCCAATTAATAGACGTGGCATGCCCAGGAGATAGTAGGGTAGTGGAGAAGGAGCAAGAAAAGGTAAACAAGTACAAGTACATGGACATGGCGATTGAAGTGAAGGCGCTGTGGAAGTTAAAGGAGGTTAAGATCGTGCCTATTGTGATAGGTGCATTAGGAACTGTCTCCGTTAACCTGAAGGGGTATTTGAAAAACATAAATGTGTCGACAGGAGTCATGGATGTGATTCAGAAGACAGTGTTATTAGGATCAGCCCTAATCCTCAGAAGAACCCTCACGATCTAAGGCAGCTGGTTGCTGCCCGACGGAGGAGTTTCCAGTGTCCATTTACACTGTGATTATATGACAAAATAATAATAATAATAATGGAAACTTTATTAAATGACTTTTTAGATAATATACAACTGTAAATCTCGCTTATTTAAGGTAATTTACAATCGGCTACTTGAATCAACACTAACAATATATAACTAATAACTATATATAACAATATAAAACAAATATATAGCACAATAATTTTAAAAAGTTAGCAGTTCGGGATTTGTCCATTCCTTGTTTCGGCAGCAGAATATATAATAGGTGGTTCTGATTGCGATCGTCGTCATTCTCTTAATACAATATTTTTGGTGAGTCTTGTCAAGACTAAGATCATTCAGCATTTCTATGAATGTAGGACATTCTGCTGCAAAGACACCAAGGGAGCTGATCGATAGGTTTACTTTGACTTTGTTCCCTAATCAATTCTGAATATTTGGATTTTTTACGATCGACGTTGTTTTGAACTATTTGACTCAAAACCAACCAGTTATTATGGATGGACTTTTATAACCTGGAAGATCAACATAAAGACTTGAGCCACTTACGGTCTGTAGGGTCGTTGTGAGAAAGTTCAAGATAGAGTCGTGTCTACTCTCCATGTATAAATCGTAATTCTAGGTACGACTGGCAACCTACCACTACGTGAAGAGGAGTTTCCGGGGCCAGACAAAGAGAGCAATCTGAAGTTGGTGATATACCCCATCTTGCAAGGTTTGGCGCGTCGTTGGAAGAGAGTTATTCATATATCGTATCGTAAAATTAAAAATATTTTTCGGGAGATTGGACTAAGACGCACACCATATTTTCGTAAGCTGGGGAAAGGAGAACTTAGTAATATTGGAGAAAAAGGATCCCTGACAGGTTAAATGGTTATGAAGTCTATCTTCTTGTCCAGAGCGAAAGTCCTTAAGAACTTGTTTGGTGGAGTTATAGACATCATACTGGATATTTGTGCTGTTACTAGTTGACTTCCAGATTTCATTGATTGCTTGGTTTGGAGATGTTTTAAGAGCTGTACGGAGAACTGTTTGGCATTGGGTGAATTTGACAGATGGAGGACAACAAATTTGTTTTGTTTCCAAATTTGTTTTTTTATAATAATAATAATGTAAACTTTATTTATTCATAATTGATATATACTACAATGATAAACCTCTCTTTTACAGGTAGTTCACCAATGTCTACTTGAATTAACGATATATATGATATACAATATTAGTTTTGCATTAGTGTTGGGTTGTCCCAGGTTTTGTTACGTTTACAGAAAATATAGTATGAGGTTCTTATACAAATGTTAATTATTCTTTTCATGAAGTACTTTCGGCAACGTTCGTCAAATTTGAGATCTTTCAGCATTTCAATAAATTCTAATGATGGTTGACTGAAGACTCCGAGTGAGCTGATGGACAGATTCACAAATTTAACTTGTTCATAATTGTTGTTCTGTTCCGTAATTAGTTCCTGATACTTCTGTCTCTTAATAATAATAATAATAATTCTAATAATAATGATAATAATAATAATAATAATAATTAAAATTTATAATAATAATTATTATAATTTTATTAATTTTGTCAAAATATTTTACATTCAATGTACTAATGATAAAAATTTGTTCAATATAGAATAGTTATTATTACTTAAAATTTGCTGCCCGTGTATTCAAACTGTATTATATATAATTATTTACAATAATAATAATAATAATAATATTAATAATAATAGTAATAATAATAAAATACAGAGCAGATGGATCACAATACGCGGTGTTGCTTTTTGCAAGGAGATAGCTATTCGCAGGTAGGGTACTGCCAAACCGAAATTCCAATCACAATGCTTTTGGAAGAAACAAGAGGGTACAGGATGGGGCCGCCTTGGGAAAGACTCAGGAAGAGAACACACAGCTTGTTCATAGACGACTTGAAGACCTACCAGGAAAGCCATAAGCAAATGGAAGCTGCCAACGAGATAATCGTAAGAGCCAGTGATGATTCAGGAGCAGTGTATGGTGTGAAGAAATGTGCAGAGATTGTGTTTAAACGAGGAGAGATGATCAAAGGAGAAGGATTGATGATACTGGATGCGAAGTCAGAGGCATTGGATCCGGAGAAGAAGTAGTTTTATAAGTTGCTGGGGATTGAACAGGGAAAGCAGATTGACAAGAAAAGAGTAATGTTAAGAATAAGAAAAGAAATGCAGAAGAGATTGGAGAGCTTGGTAGAGTTAGAGCTGTATGATAAGAACCTTATGAGGGCAATCAACTGCAGAGTAATACCGGTCGCAGGATATGCAATGAATGTTTGCCAGTTCACCAAAAAGGAACTATATGATTTTGACATGATGATGAAGGAGATCTTTCACAGAAAAGGAATGCTAGGGAGGCAAGGAAGTGACGAACGGCTCTACATGAATAGGCAGGATGGTGGGCGAGGTTTAAAGAGTCTGAGACAGGTCTACAAAGAGACGAAAGTACGTGTGGCAACATACATGGTGTTAAGCTCAAGCCGCTGGATAAGGACAGCATGGAAGAGAGAATATAACAGCGAGTACAAAAGCCTGAAAAGGGAAGCAGAACAACCACTGCAGGAAATGGGACTTGAAGTCGACTTCAGGCAGGAGGAGATTTGGAAAGATGGATAGAAGGTGGAGAATGATTGGTCAGGTTGTTGGAAGGGGCTAGGAAGGAGATGAAGAAGGGATATCAGGATAAGCTAAAAGAGAACGTCATGCACAGCCAAGTGTTTGCAAGGCAGGAAAAAGAAAGCCACATGTGGTTGAGCTCAAACACTACAGCACAGAAGACAGCAGGGATTATGAAACTGTAGGTTATGTGGACAACACGATGAAACCGTTCAACACCTGCTTGCAGGATGTGAAATACTGGCGGGATCTGAATACCTCTACAGACACAATAATGCACTGATGGTATTCGGAGTCAATTGGGCAATAGAGAAAGGACTTCTTCCTTGTATGGTACGGGGAGAGATGGAAGAAGAGACATGTACTCAGGGGTAATGAATTCAAGCTTTGTTGGGACTTTGAGTACAGAATGACGAAAATGAATACGGCACGTTTCGACCTGTCTGCGTGCTACATAATAATAATAATAATAATAATAATAATATTATTATTATGTAGAAGAAATACCGAAAAGCATATACATCGATCGGAATAAATACAGAAATGATAAGAGAAGTTGCCCTGAGAACGAAATTGTCTAGCATGGTCCATCAGGTATTGATGCAAATGGCTTTAAGAGAATACTTGCCTGTAAATCGTTCAAGCAATCTTCTACATAGCTCTGCGAGGCACTATAGCCATCCTTTCAAGGGCTTTGTGTGAAAAAATGTTGAACCTACTTCGATTGAATTAATATTAGCAAGTCGTTTAATTCCGCTGACAAAGGATCTGCAGGTGCAGTTAGGCCGATTGGCGTGGGAGAGGTAATCAGAAGAGTAATTAGCAAGTGTGTCATGCGGAAAGTGGTTAAGCAAGATGTGATCGAAGCCAGTGGTTCACTCCAGGTTTGCGCCGGGTAGCGAAGCAGCAATCCACGTACGCCATGCGCAATACATTCGAAACAGATGACACAGATGCAGTCCTCCTTATCGATGCTCCCAACGCCTTCAATACCTTAATAGAGCCCACCATTGCAACCTACGCGACGAATAGATACCGACTGCCATCGCGATTGTTTATCGTTGGTGGCAAAGTTATCCGTTATCCATGGCCTTATACGCTATCAGTCTTCAACCACTAATTTCATACTTGCAAGGTACAAGCCACACAAAGCAATGCTCGTGGTACACCGATGACGCGAGTGTAGCAGGAACTATAACAGAAATAAAGCAGTGGTGGAATACCTATCCAAATGACATAAAATGCTGGCTGGTTGGTCAAACCAGAGAAAGAAAAGGAGAAAGAAAGCTAAGAAAGAAAGAAAAATTGTGGGGAGAGACAGGTACATGATGAGATAATAGAAAAAGCTACGAGGATTATGTCAACAATAGTATAGAATCCTCTGGAGAGTTTGGAGCTAGGAAATGGCATACAAGAACTAGGATATCTCCAACTGTCTCCGAGTTAAAGATATTAAACTCGGTTGCGCAAACTTTCTTCTTCTGTTCTTCTGAGTCTTCAGGTTAACACCTACGAAGGAAGGAAAGAATCTAGCCCAATCATCCTCAAGAAAGCTCTTCTACAAGGCGACTCCCTCTGCCCATAGCTGTTTAAGATATACCTCAATCCACTTGCCTGGAAAATACGAACAATGGACGGGTATGTCCTTAGCAAGCCTCAAGTGAAGATCACTCATGTTATGTTTATTGATGACCTGAAGATGTTTTCTGCAAGTGACAAGAAGATATCCAGCCCTGCAATCCACGCAGTCGTGTATGGAAGACCTGAATATGGAGTGGAATGCCAATAAATGCGCAGTTATGAATGTGAAAAGAGGTATCCTGGATGAGGAATCCCAAGTCCAGTTGAATGATTCAACATTGGTCCGTTCAGTAACTGAGGAGGGAACTTACAAATTTCTGGGCATTCAGGAACATCTTGGTCAAGATGTAATCACAATCCGTGAGAGAGCTGTGTCGTCGCCATTATCAGATGCTCTTAAAGTATACAGGCTACCAATACCTTCGCAATGCCAGCCCTAGCGTACTTCATGATCACCACAGAATGGACGGTTCACGAGATCCAGGAACTTGACCGAGAAGTTTGGAAGATTATGACGGAAAATGGGGGAAGGCATCCATGTGCCTCCGTGCCTTTGCTGTACTTCCCGCGGTCGTTAGGAGGAAGGGGGTTAAAAAGCGTGGGGCAAGAATATAAAGAATTGAACTGCCATCCTGCATTTGTATGGATCTGACGATCCAGCGGTTAAAGCAGCCGCGCTGGCTGACCAAGGAAGAAGGAATAGAGGAAGGAAATCCATCATATGAATGACGTTGAAAGGTATGCTGAGGAATTAGGAGTGGACATATCTACAGACGAAGGAAAGATAAGATCGAGCATGCGAGAAGCAACGATTGCCCAAACCAAGGAAGCGATCGCCAACCAGTCATGGCTTGGAAGCATTACAAAGCAGAGGTGGGAATCCGAAGATTGCAGATCAGGCTTTCCCGGGCTGAACGGATGGAAAGGATGTCCTACAGAGATCGTAGCGGACATGGAGGAAATTATCCAACAACTAATACCCACCCATGTTTATTACAGCTCGAAGCTCGGCCAAAACGTCAACACCACCTTATGCCGCCTTTGCTAAACAAAACCGAAAACAGTCCTACACCTCCTATCTGGATGCCCACGCCTCTCCCAGACAGAATACCTGTATCGCCACAACAATGTCTTAAAATGCTTATATTTTGCGCTGCTGCAACAACTTGGCATCATTAAAACAATTCCACCCAGGGCCGTCGCTACACCCCCCATTCTTCATCGAGTCGGCAAATTTGAGTCTATACTATATATATATATATATATATATATATATATATATATATATACACCTGTATATAGATACGCTCTATGACCTGTAGTTAGATACGCTCTATGACCTTTAGGTCATATTGAGCGCTCTACAGGATGAACCATTGTCGCTTACGCATTGGTGCGCACGCTCACTGCTTGCAGTTTGAGCGCTCTGGCATGGTTCTTGATGTCCCACATTTTGTGTGGCATCAAGGGTGACTGTTAATAGCAGTCATCTTCATCCTGCTCATCAGCACTACACTGATGAGGCCCAAAAGGCCGAAACGGTACCGTCTGTAGTTATATATATATATAAGAAAGAAAGAAAGAAAGAAAGAAAGAAAGAAAGAAAGAAAGAAAGAAAGAAAGAAAGAAAGAAAGAAAGAAAGAAAGAAAGAAAGAAAGAAAGAAAGAAAGAAAGAAAGAAAGAAAGAAAGAAAGAAAGAAAAGCAAACGAGCCCCATTATAAACATCTCCACAAATCACTTGGGACTGGTGACTAATTTTTGTTAAAGTGCCCATAACCTCAAAATGTTTTATTGTCTTGTTTGGAAGAACTTTTAAAATGATAAAGTAACTTCTATTGAAGATTTTCGTTTCTTTGCTTTCTTTTTGAGATATATCAGTTTGTTTGATATGCAAATGTATGGAATTTCGTCACACATGCATAATATATGACTTATTGGAGAAATGTGTTATATCTGTTTCATTCTCGAACGAAATCCTTAAAAATCAGGAAGTTTGGTGCTGTGGGAGAAACGCACACACGTGTTTTCACACTTTAGTGTTTTTATTTCATGAACGCAAAGATATATAACATTCTCTGATAACTCATTATGCATGTGTGACGAAATTCCAGATATTTCAAAAAATTTTGATACCCATAATCCATTGCACGCGCATCGCCAAAATTAAGTTTGTTTTCAAATATGGCGGACATGGAAGGTGAAGTTGGCGCAGACGAGTTGCTTTCAAATGAAACTGGAGTATCCCAAACTGTAGTTTCACTTGTTTTATCATCTTCTGACGATGCAAGGCAGTTGCTGCAAAGGATTTCCAAGCATATTGTTGGTGAGAAGGCGGAAAGAGAGAAATTGAAAGCAAATGTCACAAGCTTACGTCGGGCACGTGTTAATGCTGGTATGTTTTGAGGATATTTATTTATATAATACGGGTCATATAAATACTTAAGTTGTATCAATACAGAAGTTATATCAATAGAGTACTCTAAAAGGTTGGTGTACTGCCGAAATAATGTGTAAAGTTTCATCAAAGTCCAAGGATAGCGATAAGGGATTTAACAAGCTTAACGTTTGTTTTTTTGTTTTGACCCCATTTGCCTATAGACCTGACTTATATAGCTTAGGAGTGATATGAAAGTAGTGTTCTGTGTAGAAAGTGAGGAATTAAAAAATGAACACTCTAAATGGTTGGTGTACTGCTGAAATAGTGGTCGCTTACTTTTCACTCTAACGAGTGGGTACGCTTCCCATTAAACATACCCCATAACCCCACCACACGTCACTACAGACGTTTTACGGCCGTTTTCCCCGCTTACGCAGGGGTTGGCCGGTGGTTCCCCACGACAGTTTCCTCCACTTTCCTCGATCATTAGCATCTTCCCTCTTCAGCCCACTCTCTCTCATATCCCTCTCCACTACCTGGCTCCATGTCATCCTTGGCCTTCCTCTTCCTCTTGCACCATCAACCTCAAGCGACATACACCTCTTCACCCAGTCACCATCATCTTTCCGCAGCACATGTCCCAGCCACCTTAATCGGCTCCTCTTTACCACGTCAGACACCGATTCAATACCCATTCTTTCCCTCAGCTCCTCACTAGACACTCTATCCCTCAGAGATACGCCACACATCCACCGCACCATCCGCATCTCTGTCCTCTCCAGTCTATTATTCAGCTCCACAGTCATGGTCCACGTCTCACTTCCATACACCATAGCACTCCTCACATAGGCCACATACACCTTCAGCTTTAGCAACACTTCCTTCCTTGTCAGGATCCCAGAGAGCTCTTTAAACTTTCCCCATGCACAACGTACCTTTGCCACAGATGCTGAATTTGCTCCTCCACCCCCATTCAGCATATCCCCCAGGTAACAAAACTTTTTAACATTCTCTAAATGCACCCCATTGCCCAGATCCATGCTCTCATCTACGTCACTATCCTCTCCATCCTCTGCTCTTTCACACACCTTACAAACAAACGTATCCACAACTCTAGCCAGTGAGCCCTTCACGCCTGAGCACCACTTGTGTACCCATCCACTACAGCCTGTGCATTGAATATAATTATTTCCAACACCCTTCCCACATATACTACATGGCCACTTCCCTAACTTTTCAACATGACCACTATTCTTCCTTGACACCATCACTTACCAGTGTTCATCTTCAAACCCTTTGCCTCCATGCATTATTTCTATCGCATCACTTTCTCCTTAAGCTCCTCAATGCTCTCAGCCATCAAAACCAGATCATCGGCATACAACAACTCCCATGGCCTACTCTCTCTAACTTCTTGCGTCAGCCCCTCACAGCAATGGACTCAGGACCGACCCCTGATGGACCCCAACCTTCACCTCAAACTCTTCACTATTTAGGCTGAGGCGGTTTTTCGGTATACCGAAAAAAACCGGGTTTTTTTCAAAACCGGTTTTACGGTTTTGCTTGTATAAGAAAATCGGAAAACCGAAAAAAATCGCGGGTAAAAACGAAAACTCCGATTATCTCACCCATCTCAGAAAGGATCAGATCAAATTAATTTAAATATGAATTGGCTAAAACGTGGGTGGACCTCTGCGAAGACAGGTTGCTTCACAATTACCATAATAGCTTAAACTGCGTATGACTCATAGCTAGACTGCTCACCCGTAACGGCAACAGCCAATCAGATCAACTTTAGTCCGTGTTATTCAAATTTATTTAATATTTTGCTGCATGGTCTATCATATCACATTCACATTTCAAAAATCGCTCGGTTCCCACTAGAAATTGCGTGTATAAGACTGCTTATTCACACTTATTGGTCAACATCGTACTTATTTAATTGGAATGTCGGGAAGTATCAACTCAGTTTGGAAGTTTTTCAAGAAGACCGATGAAGATGGCTCGATCTGCCAAATCTGTATGGGGACTGTAAAAAACAAGGGTGGCAACACGTCAAACCTGGCGATGCATTTGCGGAGAAAACACCTGGTCCAGTATGCCACCATCAATCAAGCATTGAATGAAACGGCCGCCTCCGCCATGGCACCAGGATCTCCATCCTCGTCACAGCCAACTATCAAGAGCGCATTCAGTAAAACTACCCTGTTCGGACCCGGTAACCAGCGGTATCAAGCCATTACAGATGCCATCACACACTTTAAGAACATTCCTATATTGCGTATTTTTGTACTGTTGTAAACTTTTCTTATCAAAAAAATAGAGGTAAAAAACGTGTGATTTAATATTTTATGTCTACAATATTTTGATGAAAAAACCCGGTTTTGTCGGGTTTTTTCTTGACGGTTTTCAGTTTCGGTTTTATTAAACTGCCCCAGCCTATCACTATTCCCATGCTTCGTTCTCACCACAGTTCTTGCTTTCTCATACATTGTCATCATTGCTTTCACCAACCATTCTTCAACCCCCAGCTTTCTCAACGCCCACCTAACCACCTCCCTGGGAATTCTGTCAAATGCTTTCTCCAGATCCACAAATGCATAATATAGTGCTCTGTTCTTAGCCACAAATTTTTCCTGCATCTGCCGAACCATAAAGATCGCATCTGTCGAACCATAAAGATCGCATCTGTCGTTCCCTTTCCAGGTATAAACCCAAACTGCATGTCATCTATATTCGCTTTATCTCTGAGCTTTCTCTCCAGAACCCTCTCCAATACCTTCATCCCATGTTCCAGCAACTTTATAGCCCGATGTGCCCCACACTCCATTGGGTCACCTTTCCCCTTGTATATAGGTAAAAGGGTACATGTACTTAGCTCCCAATCCTTCGGTATCTTTTCCTCCTCATATTTCCTAGGAAATTTGGCCCCCATGTTTATGGTCTTGAAAACTTATAATCTTCTACTTTTTGCAGTTCTGATTAGTTAACACGAACATTGTAGAATGAGTCTTGTTTTAGTTACGGCAGCACAATGAAAGACTCGCCAAAGCATCCCGATCGTAAGGAAAGCACAATAGATAGAAATTAGAACATTCGAATATAAAATGAAAGGTTAATGTTCTTGTTCAATCAATCAAATGTTTACGGTAAATAAGGTGTGAATAAAGGTCTGGTACCCGTCTTTTACGATAGCAAAAGCATTTCGCGTAAACAAAGCACAATCGTCAATAGTTAGAAGACTTGCAAAATAATTCTGGCGCAAACGAAACGCGAAAAGCACGATACTCAAGCAGTCAAAAATATTACTGATATCCAGAAGGCAGAACCGAATGAAAATTTTAGGCAAAACAAAACAAAAAAATAATGGTTTTTGTCACGGTCCAGCACTCGGCCAATGTACATATTAAGAAACCATAAACGAATCACTGATTGTTTATGGCAAAGATGGTTTGTGGAGCACAGAAGAAAGGTCCGAGTTTATCGTCCATGCCGTCGAAATCTACCTCAAGAGTAAGAAATGAAGGAGTCGATCATGCTCATCAGCAATAAGAGACTGGATGAAGCAGGCAGTGATTCATTTGTAACTGCCACTGAAGAACTGTCAGAGACCTCTTGCGATGAAAGCGTCTCCAATGAAAGCTATGAGAGTGATTGTAGCTCTGATAACGATTTTTCAGATGATGAAACAGACAGTGTCAGTTAACTTTAAGATATCACAGAATCGAACTGATTGTGTCAATATACTAAATAAACAAATAAATAAACATAAATTAACAGTTATTCTAAGAAAATGTAAATACTGTAAACTGGATTGTAGTCAATTTCAATGTCGCGCATGCAGTGTACATTGCCCGCACGATCAACTGCTCTCACGCATTTTTCTATGGAGCGGTATCCGGTTCACAAATACAATCTGAACAGTTTAAAAAATATTTATGGCTGGCTAAGCTTAAATCTTGCTTCATAACTTCTGCATTTTTTAGCAGCATGTTGATGTGTTAGCATGAGGTTCAGCTTAAAATGCATATGGTTATGTGTAAATTGATACAAGAAGACTCAACTGCATACTAGTTTATTCAGTTTATGGTTTCACGCACAATTTTATGACCCTAATTTGTGGTTGGCTTTCAAAACCTGAAATAACAGTCTGACATTGTGCAATTTCTGACCAAATTTGCCTGACCAAATGTTCAAATTGTTGGACAATTTGTCTGGACAATTAAATACAGATTTTTATCTTGATTTTTATCATGATTTTTATCATGCAATGGATCGCTTGTTTGATATTACAGCTCCCTTTTACCATCTATCTCATTGTTAAAAATCACTGGTCAGATTAGCATTCATGTTTGTCAATATGTGCAGTGTGCTTCAGCTTGTGTATGACGTGGCACTATATTTATTATAAATATTAAAATAACTGTAAAAGGTTGGTGAACTGCTGATATAGAAAATAGAAACTTTAACATTTCAAAAATAGAAAGTC
This sequence comes from Chrysogorgia sp. JL179-B06, assembly GCA_035772405.1. Taxonomy (NCBI): domain Eukaryota; kingdom Metazoa; phylum Cnidaria; class Anthozoa; order Scleralcyonacea; family Chrysogorgiidae; genus Chrysogorgia; species Chrysogorgia sp. JL179-B06. The sequence goes on along the minus strand of JAYKKM010000416.1, from coordinate 2,271,585 downwards.
TAACACATTGAGCAAAGGTCCTTTGTCAGAGAGTGAAACATGAAGGTGCATGTTAGAGTTTCACTCTCTGATGAAAGGCCTATATGTTCTAAACATGGTTAGACTTCCTATTCGGCAGTTCACCAACCTTTTCTAGTGATTTCGATTTGTATTTCAACACTGCCTACACAGAACAATAAAATCAAAACTGTGCAATGTGCAATCAGTTTTCTTCAAAATCTCTGGTTATGAGTATACCACGGCACAAGGAACGCAATTAAAGTTGAAACGCAAGACAGTCAAATAAAAAGTGTGGTAGATCAACTTTTATGACAGATCAAATTTGATTTTGGTCAGAGACATTTTGTGTGTGCAATTTCTGACCGTTATTTCACCGACTCTGGGCTTTCAGACATCAATTTTGGGTCCTAGAAAATTGACTTAATACACGAGGATATATGGATCAATTGATGTAGTTTTAATTGATATGAAGATAACTTTGAAATAAGATAGAAATATTACCAATTTACTTTGTGCCTTTTTAGATCAGATGTGCCTTTGTTTTGTTTTTACATAGTTGGGTTTATATGTAGGAATTTATGTTTTTTTATTTATAGATCAACAGTTCAATCATTTGGAAAAGCAGCTAATCTCATGTAACAGCAAGTTAGAACATGAAATGAGGTCACATGAAACAATTAAAAAACAACTTGAGGAAACAAGTAAGTGTCTTCATTGTAAAATTCAAATCCTTAGAAAATGTTTCTGTAATCTTCTGATTACCAGTGAGATGCTATAACCATTGAGCTATCCTAGACTCGGACGGAGAATGAAGGTTGCAATGATGTACTGGTTTGATCACAGGAAGCCAAATCAAACTTATATAACTATTAGTGTTATTAATATTATTTTATTATATTATTATAATTTATATATTATATATTATATATTATATTATATTATATTATATTATATTATGTTTTATTATATGACTATTTTCGCGAGCGGTCCGGAACGTGAAATCCGGCAATTTGATTGGTTCCTGAGCGGTCCGGAATCTGCCGTTCCGGACCGCTACAGTTGATGACAGTGAAAATTTTATAAACAAAATGAAAGTCATGTCATTATACGCAACAAGATGGATAATAATTTCAGAACTACTCATTGTTGAAATATATCGTGCAGGTATGTTGTTAGAAATTTTATAAGCTTTCATTTGATGTATAGCTCAGGTTTCCGCGTTATGTGAAAATGTAGAATTTCAGGTGGTTTTTTTTCAACTATACTTAACGCACAACCTTGAACAATATGTCAAACAAAAGCAAATGAAAAATGCTATTCGAGGTAGAAATTTTAGGAATCTAGAGAAACGGAGAGTACTCTAAAAATTGGAAAACATCTGCCATTTTGGTTTAGTTCGTAAGAAAAATGGTGGCGAATACGAGCCTAACACTGTAGAGTTTTCACAGAACGTTCACAACATTTGTGGTCATATAATAAACTACTTATTGACCTCGCTTGTTCGGTCTGTACTAGTGAAATATCGGACCTCCGTTTTCTGCACAGACCTCGGCTCGCTGCGCTCGCTCGGTCCGTACTAAAAACGTCGGTCCGATATTTCACTAGTACAGACCTCACGCTCGGTCAATAAGTAGTAAATATTATATGGTGTTTGAGTAAAACTCGTACCCAGGCTCCACCCTCTGTTTGGATTTACTAATTGTACAAATCTAAGTTTAACGACAATACACCGTAAACTATTAAAATGAAATAAAAAATAACTTACATGAAAAGTAGTTGTTGTCTTTGTTGCTTTTTGGTACCAATTTCAAATAATTTTGATAAATTTATGCGAATTTCAAAACCCGGTCCTACAGCACCATATATACCGGCTGCAGATATCCGATATTATTCTTGTAAATTGTGCTTTATAATACTGCAGAATAATAAGTACATATTTTTAAATTGCATGTACAGTATGTTTATTATTTTATTAAAATTATAAATACTATGCTTGATAATTAGCCTATATTATACTGTATAGTACTGGTAGTTAAACGTCCAGACTATAGGTGACTAGCTGGGCCTGGCCTACAATTTTCAGCCCTCTGAATCTGGCAAAAAAGCCGGCGGCAAAAAAATGCCGTCGTAAATGAAAACCACGACGGCATGCCAACGGCAAAAAAATACCGCCATAAATGATAACACTGGCGGCATGCTGGCGGCAAAAGAAGACGTTAAGCAATGCTTGCTGCTACCGCAACTATAGTTATCAGCAGCAGCTATAAATCAGTGTTACACCGTGAAAACCTTTAATCTCTACAAATTTCACAGCTGTTGTTGACAAAAAATTGACTGAATAATAACTAAGCCCAAAATATATAACAATAAGAACACACATAAACATAACAAACTCGTTCAAGTTCCCTGGCTTTACTCTGACCCGTCCCTTGTTATTCGGCAGCACCCGTGCACTCGTCCTCTGTTTCTAAATCCGACCAATCGTCATCAGATACTCTACTGATTTCGGTAATACAATGTGGGGAATATAAATATGTTTGCAGCCAGATTTGCCGACGGCATTTTTTTGCCGTCGTAATTCCATATAGCGACGGCAAATACGACGGCTTTGCCGAATGCCGTCGCAGATTCAGAGGGCTGAATTTTGTAGTATATAAACAAGCATTACTGTATTACTGGCCGCAAGAATTAAAAAGCGGACAAACATGGATACTGACGTCATCTCGACGGAGTGCTATTCAAGTAAAAGAACGAAAATAAGTATTGTAAACTACTACCGTAAACCTCCGAATATAAGCCCCCACCAATTTACTAACACTCTCACCATTCCGAATATAAGCCCACCCGTATATAAACCCGTGAGCTTATACATGGACAAGAAAAACTAACACGAGAACAAGGTTACATCACCAGAAGAAGAATTTCATCTTCAAACTTCGAGTGACAAAGAAGACAACGACGTCGACTATGATGCTATCGTAACAGACAGTACCAGCGGCACTGCCACTGATGAGGACTATGATGATATCTAACTTAATAAATAGTATCTTATGCTTGTTTATATGTTAACCTTGTGTTATATTGAAATAAAGTCAATAAATGTTATTACTAACACAAAATCTTGTCCGTATATAAGCCCCCCGTATATAAGCCTCCCCATGTATAAGCCCCCCATGTATAAGCCCCCCATGTATAAGCCCCCCCCCCATGTATAAGCCCACCGAAAAGCAAAATGCTTATACGAACGAATATAAGCCCACTCGGGGCTTATATTCAGAGGTTTACGGTATGCTATAAAAGTTTCAAACAGTAAGCGGGCAATGATATACGTATTTCTAGTACTAAAGGTGATACATTCAGCCGAGTCCCAGTCAATGTTGTGTTTTGTTTGTACGTGGTGTTCAGCAAGTGATTAGTTCTGTTCCTGTTTTTAGTAGCTCTCATTTGTGTTCTTCTAATCTGATTTTTAAGGTTTCTGCCGGTCTTACCAATGTTATACTGCCTATGCAGTACATTATGTACTGCCTAGCGACAGTCCCTATTATATCAGTAATGCTTGGGTGTGACATATATAATAATAATATACATTGTTGAATGTGGGAGCTTTGAGTAGACAATTTTAGCCTAACGATCATCCATGTACAGTATATTGTCTGTCTACTTCGCATTTACTACAGCAATGTCTTTTTTTTTGTACATGTAGGTTGTTACAGTTGGTTATAATATCAACAACTAGAACTGACCAACTTTTATTGTTTTTTAATTGTTTAGCTAAAAAATTAGAAATCAAATCCGAAAAGTTGCTTGAAGTAGAAACTATTAAAGAAAATGCTGAAACTGTCAATGTAGGTTTACATTTTTTACAAGATTTCCTCAATATTCTTTTCACGTATTTTGACCGATCGCTCGAACTTGAAACGCGCTTGTTCCAAAGTTAAGTTTTATGTGAGCGGTACTGTATCTCTTATTGAATGGTTTTACCTGTAATATGGTTGGGTATTTTACGAATTTCAGATGTACTTTTTTCCGATCCTGAAAGGGTGAGGAAAACTGCGATAAAGTAGTGAGATATTTATTACATTAGTTTACTCATGTTCAAATGGAATAGATATATTATATATAGATATATTATACTGAATTCCCCAGCCTGATGTTATGAATTGAAATAAATGTTATCCTGACGCAGAACGCGTGAAGCTCCGGACACAACTCAGGGCAGAGTCTCAAAAAGGGAATCCAATTAGCGAAAGGAAATTTTAATTTAGTAGGAGCAGCCATCTAACTATCTGTTTTATTTATTTATATCTATTACTGGACTCACAGTAAACGTTTGTCAATAATTAATGCTAAGTGGATATATGTAACATAATAATATATTAATAATATATTTTAAAATAGATAATTAAATATAAATATATTTCAAATAGAAAATGCTTGCCTCAGTTGTCAACCTATATTTCGTAAATCGTCGACCACGATGACCAACGATGACTAGAGAGGATTAGTTCAGGCTCGTTCCTCCTCATTTTCCTCATTACGCATCTCCCTCATGTTTTTAATGTTTTTGAATTTGGGCAGTATAAATTTTAACTTAGATTGATAAAATCAATTTAAAACGAAGTATAAGATATTGTAATGGTACCAAAGGGTACACGGCTGCTGCCCTTTTCTTACAGGGGCACGCGGGGGCCCCCGTAGCTTCGGCGCCCTTGGCGTAACGCGTCATTTTGATGCGCAGTTGACTTTACGAACTGGCTTATTCCGCTCCTGGATTTGACCAGTTCTCTTGTCCTTAGGAAAAATGATGCCATTGTCATATAATCCCCTCGCAAGGGAGGGTGATAATCTCGCCGCGACAGGGATCCATTTCTCAGAAAAGATTTATATATATATATATATATAACAACTCCTTATAAGGAAGTAAAAAGTCATTTTGGGTGATCCGTTTGAATCCAACACATAAACACTACAGGTTATTACGAAGGGTATGCATGTTTGGGTAAGATAATTGGCACGTATGTTATGTACTTGGTAATTCTAAATCTGTTTTCAGAATTGAAAACGGTTAAAGATTCACGGAGATAACGTTCAAAATAGTACACGACCAATCGGGCCGCCTGATTGCCGATTATAAATTTCTAAGTAGTTTTTATGAAGGTATACACGTTCTCAAAAAATAATAGACACGTATGTTATGTATTTAGACTCGGTAATTCCAAATCTGTTTTCAGAATTGAAAACGGTTAAATATTGACCGAGATATTGAGATAACGTTCAAAATGTACCTGAATAGAAACACCTTTTCCAATTTGTGATAAACAAATACATGGCGTATGAGGTCTGGGGACCAGTGATGGGAAAATCTTGCAGGGGTAGGTGGGATAGAATAGGCGAGCGAGGGGTTATTGCGGAACGTATTTCTATAGTATTATGTTTGATGATACAGTTGTACGTGAACAAGCACCAAGCTCAAATCTTCCGAATTTAAATGTTTCTGAGTCCCGGATAGGGATATTTGTGATTTAATTTAGTTCTCATTTGTTGTTTGGTTCTAGTCACATGTATCCCACCTGAATGTAAATCTTGAAGCTGAAAAGCTTAACTTTATAGCTTCTCTTGAAAGAAAGAACAAGGAAATTGACAGATTGAATGGTAAGTAAAAATATCTAGGCATACGGTATATATTATATGACATGAAATAATTAATACTAGCAGTGCTCTCAATGAGCAAAATGTAGGCGTGCGGCAAATCGCACGCCTAAAATCTTCTGCGCGTGCGATGCGTTTTCGAATAACTAATTAGTGCCTCTTTAGGAAACGATCTCGAGATGTTTTAATTTCAACTTTTTTCAGAAGACAAATAGATCAAATAAATTACTGATACAACAATACATGTTCTGTAGTATAATATTATATTTGTATAAAACACGTCCATTGCAAAATATTAAAAAGGACTTCAAACAGGAAAGTAAACTAATAATGTTATACCCTGTATACTGTCAGTCTGTCACAGGCTCTCGCTTTCGGAAGATGATACGTTGCTGCTGCTTTCGGAACTGTCCGAAGACAAGTCTTCGACTTCTAACGCAGCACTTTCGCTGTTTGTTATGGTTGACCAAGACGGCTTTTTCGCAGTTTCTTCAGCTATATTGCAAGTGCACTTTCGATTTTCTCTTCCCGTTCTGCATCGTTCCACACCTTGTCGTTGAGTTTTACGATGAGCAAGTTCTCTAAGGTGGCATGTTTTAAACTCATACGCTTATCACTTAAGATATTGCTGAGCGTGTTGAATGCTCTTTCAACTGAGGAATTGGATCCTGACAAGGAAATAATGATTTCTGCTAGCAGACAGAGGTTTGGATACTCGTTCTCTGATACAACAGTGTCCCTTTCCAGACATTGCGCACATCTCTTACAGCAGGCTTGTAATTTGCTTTGACGTAGAATTTGAATCGTTTCCATTCGGAAAAACACTTCTGCAGCTCAAACCCTGATTCAAAAAAGGGCATGCTGAAATAGTGGCAAAACTTCTCAATTTCATCTACGCCATACTCCCATTCATCTAACACGAAACAGTGCAAGTAAAAGGAGGTTTTTGTCTTACTTACCGCGATCTTTGTAATACGACAAGGCTGATTTTATTAATTTTAGTGTTGTTTTGCATGTGCGATAAATCGCACGCCTTGAGGATTTATGGCGTGTGCCGGCGCGTGCGATCGTACGCCGAGAGCAATGGCTATAGTAGCAGTGCGCTGGGTAAGTTGGCCCATAACGGCTCAGCTAACCCACTTCAAGGTGCCTCACAAATGACAATCTGTTGTTAACTGCTCTCCTGAATAGTGGAATGAAGCAATGTTCCGTTGATTGTGCTGTCTTCACCTGTTCTTATACAAGAACAAGAAAAAAGTCCAAAATAGCTAAAATTAAACAACAGTTACAGTTTGCATAAAATATTTTGCTTTCAGCTTGGCTGTGCAATTAAAATTAGCTATGTAATAATATACAGTACTAATGATTCAATGTTGTCCTTATGGTTAATTCTCATGGAGAAATCAAACTTTATTATGATTATTAGATGAATGGAAATCAATGCTTGAAAAAGTTAATTCTGCAAGTTTATTGCAGTACGAAGCAAAGGTGAGATGGCAATAAGAGAAACAAAAATATGATTAATTTTTATTCTTTATGAATTAGTGAACAATAACATTTAACAGATGTCTGGTAGGATTTTGAGTTTGTTATTTTGATCATTGTATCAGTTTTTAAATATTTTTATGTACTTTTCTGTGTACATGTGTAGGCAAAACTTGATGAACTTGAAAGCAAAGAGATTTCATACCAGGTTTGCATTAAAAAGTGTTTGTCTATTTTACTATAGCAATAAATATTGATAAATAAATAAGATAAACGTAAGTTTATTCATTATTGTTTTACTTTCTGCCTTTTTTGTAACCAGCTCAGAGAAAAGCGTCTGGAGCAAGAGAAAGATCTTTTGAAAAACCAAAACGAATGGTTAGATCATCAGCTAAAGGAAAAGTCAGAAGCTTATTTTGCAATAAAGAAAGAGAAGGTTTGATTTGAATTTGAAATAAAACAGGCTTTCTAGCAATGCTACTTCTCCCACTTTTTTGTACTTTCCTAATTTTTATTATGAATTGCCTTGATTTTCCCACGTGATTTTTCTCTAATTTCAAATTAATAATTTTGTACTACTTTTTTGTATATTTTCCTACTTTTATTTCTACTTTCCCTAAACATTGTCCTACGTTTTGACATAAACTTGCCAGGGATTCTGGATAAATATATGTTTCACCTATTATGCCCCAGGAGTGATCATAATCTATCTTAATTATAATAATAATAATAATAATAATAATAATGATAATAATAATAATAATAATAAAAAGAAACATCGGATCGGAAGAGGCAAGGGGTGACTTACAAGGGGAAAGGGAAGCGACGACATGTGGTAACTATGAGGAAGAAGAGGAGGCGGATGCCGGTGAGGAAGATAGGAATGCAGAAAATACCAGCCAGTTCGATCATATAGCTGAAAAGATGCGAGATGAAGGGCTGAGTGAAGATAAGATTTCCATTTTACAAATGATCCTAGATGAGTTGGCGAAGGAAGAACTCCAGAAACATTTTAACCTAAGGAATGTGGAAAGATCAAGGCTAAAAAGAGCGGTGAGGGAGGTTAACGAGGTGATTAGGTTCATACCCACACAGTCTATAAGTGAATCAAATAGGTTACTGATCGCTGGAGCAAATGTCGTCGCTGAACGGCTGGGCGTTAGAAGGGGAACAGGAAAGAGGATGGAAGAGCCATGGTGGAAAAGAAGGATCAAGCAGAAGATCAAACAGTTAAGACAAGATATCAGTAGATTGGAAAGGGTCGTATCAGGACCTCTTTAGACACCCTCTATTTCCCCAAAGAGTCTTTTCTGGTTTGTCTCAAACAATCTATTCTGCCGGTATTGTGTATTCCTGTCCTCATAACGTCTCAATTTTGCAGCTTGTGCACTTACCCTCTGCTTCAATTCTTCAAGAACAACTCGATATCCCTTTCTGACTATGTTGTATTTTCTTTCCAGATGTTGACTAAGTTCTATCCTTGTAGTGGCAAATAATTTTGGAATGGAATATGGGGTAAAAGTGTAGAGCATAACCATGAAGCTGAATGGCTGCAAAAATTAGAGGAGGAACTGGTTGGAGTGGAGCAGCAAAACGAGATTGAAGTGACCGTCGAGTTGATGATGAAACAACTTAGGAAAATATCCAATTGGAAATCGCAGGTCCTGACGGACTCCAAGGATATTGGATAAAGAACTTTTCTGCATTGAAAGATCGGATTGTAGAGCAATTAAATGGGTGCCTCCAAGATAACTCTGTTCCGGACTGGATGACAAGAGGGAGAACTATTAATTGTTAAGGATATAGAACGGGGGCTGTAGTGACCAACTTCAGACCTATTACATGCCTCCCAATGGTGTGGAAACTCCTCACAGGTATGCTAGCTAATGAAATGTACGAACATCTTGATAGAAGCAAACTACTGCCAGAAGAACAGAAAGGTTGCCGAAAGGACTCTAGAGGTACAAAGGACCAGTTGTTGATTGACAAAATGATAATTAAGAACTGCAAGAGAAGGCTAACAGGCCTCGGAATGGCATGGATAGACTTCAAGAAGGCCTTTGACATGGTACCTCATTCGTGGATAATCAAGAGTATGGGTATGTTCGGAGTTGCTAAGAATATGATTGGGCTCCTCCAGAACAGTATAAAAAAATGGAAAACGGAATTAACGGCTGGAAATGAAGTATTTGGTGAAGTAAACATAAAGAGAGGAATCTTCCAAGGTGACAGTCTCTCACCCCTACTGTTTGTAACGTCTTTAATCCCACTAACACTAGTGCTAAGGAAGATTAAGTCCGGTTATGATCTAGGAAAGGGAAATGGAGTTATCAACCATTTGTTATTCATGGACGATCTCAAGATCTATGGCAAAAATGAGAACCAGGTAGACTTACTTGTGCAGTCAGTTAGAGTTGTTAGTGAAGACTTGAGAATGGAGTTCGGGATATCAAAGTGTGCAACCCTGGTCATGAAAAGGGGAAAACTCGTTAGTTGTGAAGGAATAAATATGCCAGATAACAAGGTGATCAGAGCACTGAATGGTGATGATGATGGCTATAAGTACCTCGGGGTCCTTGAAGTAGACGATATTAAACACACTGAGATGAAGCAAATAGTCCAAAAGGAATATTTCCGTCGTGTGAGGAAAATTCTGAAGTCCAAACTGAATGGAGGGAATATTATTAAAGCGATCAACACTAGAGCTGTCTCTATCGTGCGGTATGGTTCCGGTATTATCAATTGGACAAAAGAAGAACTTCAGACCATGGACCGAAAAACGAGAAAACTACTTACAATTTACCGCTCCTTACACCCACAAGCGGATGTAGACAGGTTTTACTGGAGACGATCTGAGGGCGGAAGAGGGATGATCAGTATTGAGAACTGTGTGACAATTGAGATCAACAGCTTGAATGCATATATTAAAAGTAGTAAGGAAAAGATGCTCGAAGCAGTTCATCGGGAAAAAGTTATACAAGAGAAAGATGAGGGTAAAGATAAGACAGCGATCATGGAAGCAAGGAAGCAAAGATATCTGGATAAACCCCTACACGGGCAGTTCTTCAAGAATACTGAAGCAGTAAGAGATAAAACATCATGGGAGTGGCTCAAAAGAGGAAGGTTAAAAAAAGAGACAGAAGGATTGATAATGGCGGCGCAAGATCAAGCCCTAAGGACAAATAGCATAAAGTATCGGATCGATAAGCAAAATATATCTTCTGCGTGCAGGATCCCCGGCGAAAATTTGATGAATTGTTCATGAATAGTTCATGAATTTTGTTCATGAACATTCATGATAAGTACATGAACAGTTCATGCCCGTGCATGAACGTTAAATGGCCGAATTCATGAAAGTGATAGTTCATGAACCATAAGTTCATGAACATTTGTGTTCATGAACAGTTCAAGAACTAAATTTCAAGATAAGTTCACGAATTTTTGATGAACAACTGATGAATATTGTTCATGAACTGTTCATGAAAAGACTCATGAACATTAAATGGCCGAATTCATGAAAATTGGAGTTCATGAATAATTCATGAACAACGCGGTTCATGAAGTTTTGAGTTCATGAAGTGTTCATGAATATTGTTCATGAAGTGTTCATGAAATGACTCATGAACATTAAATGGCCGAATTCATGAAAATTAGAGTTCATGAATAGTTCATGAACTCGTATGTAATCAATATTTATGAACAGTGTTCATGAAATGACTTATGAACGGCCGATATTCGTGAAAATTGAATTCATGAATATTTCATGAACTCGTAGGTTTCAATATTCATGTGATGAAACGTTCATGAAGTGTTTAATAATAGTCGCGGATTTATGAAAAATGCACAATTCACCGAATGAACTTATAGTTTTCTAGTGAACGTTGATAATTCTTTCATGAAGTGTTTGTGAACGTTGTTCGTTAAAATGACTCGTAGTCATGTCGACATATTCGTTATATTATAAGGATTCGTTAAGCCAGTTTATATGAGAGCTGAAAACGCGGATTACACAGGACGCGGCTTATATACAAGACGCGAAATACTTCGGTATACAAGGTACCAAGACAAAACATATTCGTTATATTATAAGGAATGCGTAATTGGATTCATTAGGGCCGTTTGTACGATAGCTAATAACGCAACTTACACGGGACGCGGCTTACACAAGACGCGAAACACTTTTATAAAAAAGGTACAAAGTCTAAATATTCGCGTGGCTTGCACAAGCCGCTGCCTGTTCAAAAAGGTCGTATAAATGGGTCAGGTAAAGGCGCGTCTTATCGGCTCTCGTATAATAGGCCGAATAAGAAATCCTTTTCAAATTCTATGTTTAACGCCTGCGATTTTTGATGCGATAAATATCGCCAACTTCTGGTTTAGTGAAACCACGGCACAATCCGCGGACTGTCGTTCTACGTAACATATATGCATCTAAATTAGAAGTTGGCAATATTTCTCGTATCAAAAATCGCACGTGCTATATAGGAGCCTTCACAAAGCCACGCGCTTTACAAAACCATTAGCCACATTAGTGGTGAGACAAACGCTTACACGGAATAACCAAGCATTGCAACCGGACAATACATGATACAGAGAAGAAACAATTTGTCATAGATTTACCTTTGAATGGCACATCTATAGCAGCATTAAATGCAAGTTCCAGCGCACTTTTCCTCCTTTCTTTAAGACGTTCGTAAAACCATCAAACTGTGTGGAATTATCCATTCCGTATCAACGGCTTTTAACGCACAATATTCAAATATTCAAAGACAGGCGCCAAAATGGTCTCAGTAATGACACTTGAACGGGATTGAATTACGCACTATCATATAGCCGCAAGCATCTCTGACGCGATTGGAAAAAGCTCAATGCCTCAATAGTATATTTTATTCAGTGAGTCTACTCTTAGGAGTCTTAGGATTTATAGGTATTTATTGTGTTAGCTAGATCGCCGATGCGTCATGCGAAAACTGCTACTGTTACAAGTCTATTAACGAAGAGATTAAGTTGTTATCTCTTCAGCATCAACAAAGTATTTTTGCTATTTCCTGCCAATTATATTGGGTCAAAATGGAAAATGCGCTCATAATCAGACAACTATAGTATTTGCATTTGCACTAAACGGCTCATTCTTCACTTTAACGTAGACTAAAATGAATGACGGTACTGTACGTTTTGACTTTTTGAATCTACAGTAGCTAGTCTATATATAGCCACGAGCCAGACCTATACTGAGTACTGACTCACTGTGTAAAATGTCTAAAATATAAAGAAGCTGAAGACCAATTTTGCAGTAAAACTGGCAACAAAGACATACGGATTTGTGTCACAGCGCAGTTTCTGCGCTACAGTGGAATCAAATTAGTACATTTCATGAAATGTTCACGGTATTTTGTCATTTAAATGTGACTTTTGTTCATCAAAATTTTTATATTTAATGAAATATTCATGAACAAGTTTCATGAAATTTTCATGAATAATAAGTTCATGAAATAATCAATAGATTTCCTATGGATATTCATGAACGTTCATGAACGATACAACATAATGAACATAAAGTTCATGAACTAATTTGTTGTTCATCAAACCTCATGAACTGTTCATGAAATACATTCATGAATAGTTCATGAACAGTTATTCATGAACTACATGTTTCATTTTTGATGAACTGAACATGAACTATTCATGAACGGATATGAACATTCATGAACGACCCATGAAAGTTCATCAATTCATGAACACATTTTCGCCGGGGATGTGTGGGGCGAGAGAGGAGTCAATAAGCCATATTGTAGCGGAATGTAAGATGCTGGCCCAGAAGCAATACCGGCTGTGGAGACATGATAAGGTTGCGCAAATAATCCACTGGCAGTTCTGCGAGCGATACGACTTTGAAAAATACCAAATGGTATAATCATGAACCAGAACCAGTGCTCGAGTCAGACAAAATGAAATTGTTATGGGACTTTAGGATCCAGACCGACCACCCTCTTGAGCATAACAAGCCTGATATTGTTGTGCTGAACAAAGAAGATAGAACATGCCTGATTTTGGATTTCGCCTGCGCTTTTGACACTAGAGTAAACAGCAAGGAAAAGGAGAAAATTGAAAATTACCAGGATCTGAAACGAGAGATTACACGAATTTGGAAATGCAAAACCGTAAAAGTCGTACCCATCATAATTGGTGCGTTGGGTACCCTACCAAAGGGCTTGGAGAAATGGCTTGGGGTAATCGAGATGTCAAACTTGTTAGAATTGTTGCAGAGGGCATGTTTACTGGGATCAGCTAGGATTTTAAGGAAAGTTTTAGATACATAAAAGTGAAGCATGTTATGTCAAGGCACCTAAGGCCACGGGAAGTAGCTCGATGCCTCATTTAAGACACCAGCGTTAGATAGTTTGCTGTGATTAACAAATAATAATAATAATAATAATAATAAAGACGTATTAGGACCATTATACAATAGTCTCAATGCTCTTACAACAATATATTCTTAATGTTACTTATAGAACTAATTACAGTTTCATTATAAGATAAAGCCTATATATAAATTACCACTATGAACAAAAAACTATTAATTTAAAAAAGGAAATGTCTTAAGTGCTGACTTAAAACTACTTAAAAAGAGATCGCCAATTGACATTATTGGAGGATTGGTGCCAAGCCACAGGGGGGATGCCACCCCCTGATCAGAGGTGACCATGGCAACCCCGCCACAGCCCACCTCCAGGCACCAGTCACACTGTCAAAGCAGTGGAAATATATATACTTACCTTGTCTTTTTAGGAGTGGGTGGGTGGGTCAACACAGCGCAAAGTAAGAAATTCCAAGTATCCACCAGTGCTGTCAATAGCGCGCGCAAAAACCCAGTCAAGCTCAGACCACGCTGACAAGACTCTGATGAGCGCTGAGGTGCCCCCGCATATTATATAATATGTAGGAGACCGCTGACCAACCATGAGTCCTATATCCCGCTGATTAACATTGTCTCCTTTTTTACTTGCCTAAATTACATTTAGCCTAATTAAAATATCAATGCTTCAAATTTCTTGTGGTAATGAATTCCACAGTTTTGGTGTGGCAACTGAGAATGTTCTGTCTCCATGAGTCACCGTTTTGGATTTTGGCTCAAGTAGCAGATTTCGGTCAGATGATCTCAAAGCACGAGTAGGTTTATATTTAGTTAGTAAGTCCCCGTACACACGGAAACGTTTTCCTGTGTTTTTCTATTGTTTACTGTTCTCAAGGGAATCGAGAATAACCAGCTCATTACTTGAAACAATACAAAAACGCAGGAATATGCACGGGGCCATGTAAAGCTTTTAAAGTAAAGCAAGCACATAGGTAATGAGAGTAAAGGAAATGCTCACCAAAGACGAACTGACGTGTTTAAAAACAACTTCTCCCAACTAGTACTATAAGAAATGTTTGAAGACCAATAAGGAGAATTTATAATATGTTGATACTGGGGCTTGAAACGTTAAATAATACAGTTATGTGTTTTTAATTTGTTATTTTAGTCTTCAAATGTTCAGCAACTGCAAAGTGAGTTGGATGTTAAAGTTGAAGAGGTAAGTTTAGTTAACAAATAAGGGCATGATAATGACGTAACCAGACACATTGCTAAAGGGTGGTACCATGTCTAGTACTTAAGTGATTAATTACAGAGGGAAAAGCTGACCGGGAGAATATACTGCTAAGCGAAAAGTACCTATTCAGAACATGTAATTCAGCTTTTAAACTGCAAGTTGTTTTTTTAGTAATAAACATATCTAGCTATACACATTTTAAGACCAAACCGGAACCAGTTTCAAGGAACTTGTGCTAGAATTGAATCTGCGATGTGACCATTGAGCTACGATCGAAGGCCGTTGCATGTAGTAGAATTGAGAATATATTAAGAATTGAGTATATTACAAGTAATATTGGGCATTTCATTGATTAAATTTCATGTATGAGGTTTCAAAATAACAAATGGTATCCAAAATATAAAATTGGTATATTTGGGATACCACAAATGTTGAACCCTGAAGTATCCAATTGTACATATTCACAGTGCGTATAAACGTGACCTTTCCTCTACTTAGGTTAAACATCTGGAAGCACTTGCTGAGAGTCTAAAATCAAACAATGAAGAACTGAAAACTAAAGTTAACTCATACCTGGAAAAAGTGAAAGATGTAAGTTGCAGTGTATTGACTGCAGGTTATTAAACCTGAGTTTAATTAATGGTGAACATTAATATCACATAATTTTCAGGATGAAACTATTTCAGTTACATTGAATAACTTTTTTAAGCCAGAATAACATAGGTCTGCTGTTTCCTTTAATGTGTTTATGCAACGAAATTTTAGTCATCGCTGACTAATTTAATATAAAATTTATCTAAAGTTACGTAGTATATAAATACACCTCAAAGTTGAGAGTTAGAATATTTTTAATTAGTAACCGGGGCGGTTACTTTCGGAATTAGTGGTATCTGACAGTCTGAGGCCAGCTAATTTCAGAGGGCGGTTACTTTGGGGTTGCTAGTTTTTGTATCGGCAGTGGCATAGTGCAGTAATACCATCCCCGTTCGTTACCATATTGAACTGCGAATATCTATTGATCTACAAGTCTCTGGAATGTTAGCATGGTTCCCTCAACGTCGAATATCGACGGAGAATCCATCCATCAGCCAAGGTGCAGTGTCACTTCATGTGTATTTTATTTGAAGCACTCTTTTAATTATCGCACAACGTTTCTAAAGTTGTTTGTTCCATTTATTAATTGCTTTTTCTTTCTTTCATAACAGATTAATCGTCAGCCTTACGTTTTTCTTTAAAAAAAAGATTGCAACAAAAAAATATTGCAAGCGGCTACTTTCGAGGGGGCGGTTACTTTAAGAAGGGCGGTTACTTACGATTTTTCATAGGGCGGCTACTTTCGATTTTTCATAGTAATTGTTAAAAAATAGGTCCGCAATGCGTACACGCGTCTCGGAGTGCTGGTCCTTGCGCACAGAAACATTAAAAATATGTAGGCATGACGTGTACACGTGTGTACTGTCATTTTAAAAAATAGTTACGTATAGCGTACGTGTGTCGACTGGTATGAGAAAACTGAAAAGTTTGGACAAAAAGCAAAGCCTATTTTTGGGCTTGGTGTTATGAATATATTATCGATCGTCATAATCGTTACATACACATGTTTTATAACTACGAAATTAATCTGTCTGAGTTTTCTGTAACCCTCTCAACAAAAATTCTTCAGTTTAAATATTTAAAACATTTTGCAGTGAACGCTATAAAGTATAAATGACAGCTAAAATATAGCAACAGCAGAATAATATGTTGTCAGATGCTGTCACAGAAAAAAAACTTATTATCGATGTCAGTTTCTTGAGTGAGAGTCAAAAATTTGGAATACTTCAGGGAAAGATCTGAATATTGCAACAGTACTGACACCGATAATAAGCAAACAACTACTGATTAAAGGCATGCTCAAGTGACACAAAAGGCCCATTATTGGCTGTCAAAAATATATCACCAGAACATGACTCACTGTATTGCAATTGACAAGTTTTATTATCAGTTGAAACCATCTCAGGCACATCAGTTAACAAGAATAAGTCTTGGTTGACAGATCTACTTATACAGCTATAAAGGCTATATATTATCATTCAATAATATATTTATATTCATAAAGGATGTGTCCCAAATGTTAACACACTTGATTTCATTGTAGACAATGTAAGTTAGTGACGTTGCTACACATTGTTTTCAAGCATTTTGACCAAACCTGCTTTCATCACCTTACTGAAATCAGCACACTGTTTCACTTGGATCAATTATTTCATATATAGTTGGTCCTGGGTTCTCTTCAACATCATTCTAAAGTCTTAACAACAATGCCAACAATGGGACATACACATTGTAGCACAACATCTGTTTATTAAACCAAACTACAACTTCATTCCTGCGTTACTGCGGTTGTTTTCGACAAGGCATATAAAATACGCCGCTCATATAAAACATAAACAACATTTCATTCCAAAATGTACCTTTCAGATGACATGAAGCTTCTCTTGCTTTCAGGAAGTTTTATGCAAACCAATTCTCGATTGATATAAAAGCTCAGTAGAAACACATATTTAACCACTGATCAAAGTGTTTGTCAGTGCAAATACAATGATTCCGTTCTATTATTCTGTACGTGCTGTCCACACGCAAATAGCGCCTGACCAAACTGTTGATCAGTGCAAACACAATGGCTCCAATAAACAAAAACAAATAGTACTTATCCTTCACCAAACGTTTATTTTTGAGCTCTCTTTTTAATCAAAATTCAAAGATGGCGACCATCGGCAAGCTTTCGTTACTTTCCGTAACGTGTTCGTTTATCACGTGATTGCCACAAAGTCACAATTTCGATAGCAATACGCCTTCGGACTACGTCCGAGACGCAAAAAGGCGGCTACTTTCGAAGGGGCGGTTACTTTAAGAAGGGCGGCTACTTTCGATTTTTCATTAGTAATTGTTAAAAAGGCGGCTACTTTCGAAGGGGCGGTTACTTTAAGAAGGGCGGCTACTTTAGATTATTCATAGTAATTGTTAAAAAGGCGGCTACTTTCGAAGGGGCGGTTACTTTAAGAAGGGCGGCTACTTTCGATTATTCATAGTAATTGTTAAAAAAGGCGGCTACTTTCGAAGGGGCGGTTACTATCGGAGGGTGGTTACTTTCGAGATTCTACGGTAGATGTGAATTTGTTTGCCACTATTCGAGTTACTCGTGACGTCACAAGTAGGACACATGAAGAGCATTGGTCTATTTTCACAACTCACAATGTTTGGTCCGCCGGCAACACAACGTTTTCGTCCGTGAGGAGCTGATGCTTTATGGTTCGCCATATTGAAACTTGTGAATGAAATCTAGCGTGTCCTACTTGTGACTTCACGCAACAGCATTCACTCAAAGTAAAATTCACACGGAGATCATTCAAATTTTAAATGGCTATAAAAGTTGTCATATTTAAATTCTGTTTTTTCATGATAGTCAGTTGACAGTGAAAATTTCGATTTCCAATAATTTCATTGCATAAACACTTTCATTCTTTCATGTAATATGTGAACAATGAGAGCGAGTGTTTCACCGGGGTATCGAAACACGAGAAAACAATTTATGAAAACACGAGCGCGTTGCTCGAGTGTTTATTGTTTTCGAGTGTTTGGATATCCTGGTGGGACACGAGCTCGAGTTGTTCATGTGACTTCTCAAATAAGTCTATTGATTTATTATTTTTATTTATTTATTACACTTTCACCTAATTAATAGTAATACAAGAAGGAGGCTCCAAATTAAGTATGCCCTAAATTAAGTACGCCCTTTAAATGATAAATTAAAATGAACATAAATTACAATAGATACAATAACTGCAGTACATATAGAGTGTATACATAAATATATATTAGTTATAGAAGGATGTTTAAATATGTACATAATTATATAAAGCAATATAGTAAGATACAATAGTGTTAGTAACATCAGGGGTTAGAAGAGAGCACGTTACGTGAAGCGTGACATTTTAAGTAAGTAGACTTCCAAGTGCAATAGTTATCTACGTCGTAATTATTATTTAGAGCATTAGTATAGTGATTATAAAGTTGACTTTTAAAATGTTTAACTGAATTATAATTTCGTATTAAGCTTGGTAGATTATTCCATAGTTTAGGTAAACGGTTAAAGTAACTAGTATGAAAGAGTTTAGTACGACACTTAGGTACTAACACATCTAATTAATGTCCGAACGCTATTGGGTATAATTGAATATATGTAATGATTTAATGTGTTTTGCTATTAGCTCGTAAATCCGAAATGGGTTTAAGAGAGAGAACAAATCCGAGATGGGTTTAAGAGTGATTTTCCATTCATAATTAAGATATTTGAGGAAGATTACTAGTGACTTTCATCAAATATCTTAATTAGGCATGCAAGAAAAGTCTATTGTAGTCTTTTGTAGATGAGGGTGTTTCACCGGGATATTCAAATGCCATATCGTGATCAAATGGTCCTTTATTATTGGTTAATTTGCTCATGAATTATTAATGATTTAAGAAGTTGATATAATAATTTGGTTTGTTTTTTAGGCTCGTGAACTTCACAATAAAACAGAGGAACAGCATAAACTGGAGATCTCTACACAAAGCAAACTGACAATGCTGTATGAGGTAATGAAGTTGATACAATTATTCAGACCTGAATAACGCAATTGTCTGGTATTAACAAAAAATGAATGTGTCATCAACCATTCGGTTTCGGTCATGAAAGTTTGTGCCATCTAACCTATTTTCAGTGGTAAGAAAGGCATCTTGTAACCATTCATCCCTATGGGCTCAATGAACGATTTTCTTTTATTTAATTCCTCTGAATATATTGTTTTTGTCTAGACCCTATTTTCTATTCACATGGGATATTTATTTATTTCACCACCTACTTAATCTAAGCATTCCCATTGATCCAGCCTGCTTACTGATAGGCACTAAGAATAACAATTGACATTCCTACTTTTACATCTTATCAATTATCAAAGTAGAATTGTACCAACAAATGAATTAGTTCTGCTCTTGTACTCGATTTGGGTGGTCGCGTGACAGGGATAGAGAAAAATACAATTTACCGAAATGATAAATTCCGATATGACATAAGCTGGGCTTATCGGCCGACATATTGGTGGTTACCGATATTGGTCAGCAGGAATTCAACACTTGAATTTAGGGCAAAACATTAGCAAAACGTAAGTGTTACTAGTAGATCAGTAACAGTCTAACAGAAATGTCTTTACGATAGAATTTAGTTTAATAATAAATTTATTTTGAAAAGTATCAGTAAATGGCTGTTTCACGTGGTATATGTCATGTTAAACCTGATGTGCTATACAGTAAAAACCCGCATATAAGAACCTAGATTTTAAGAACCTAGATTTTAAGAACCTAGATTTTAAGAACCTAGATTTTAAGAACCTAGATTTTAAGAACCTAGATTTTAAGAACTTGTTAGGCTAAGATTTTCCATTTAGACCCCCTTTACATAAGAACCTGTTTTAGGCTAAAATTTGAAAGCAGGTTCTTACTTTATCAAATAGAGTCAAAACCAAAAATTTATAAATCAAAGAAAATAAAATCTACAAAGTAATGAAAATGAGCCAGAACCAGACAAATAGTGTATAAAAGTAGTAAAAAAGTAGAGTGCTGCGTAGACAGTGTTTTGGATATATACTATATAGCAAAGTCAAAAGGTGGTAAACTGTCAAGATTTTTAGTGACGAAATACTGACGTTTCGAGCGGAGCCCTTGTGTATATATGTCTACAGTTGTATACGTTATTTTGTTCCATTGAATTTACACACAGTGAGCTGTAAATTACATACAGTGTAGCTTTAAAGTGCATATATGGTTTGTATTTGCTTAGACTGCAGTCATTTAGAGAAAATTTATGCATAATTTATATAAATAATAGACCACACTTACCAAAACCAAGTCGCTTTTTTCTTAAAAAAATAAGAACCTGTTTAAGAACCTAAATAGCCTAATTTTTGCAGTAAACACCATTTATATAAGAACCGTTTTAGGCTAACTTGGAAAAATCTTGGTTCTTATATGCGGGTTTTTACTGTATCAAAGTAATCAAATTTGACAGTTTATTGTTGAACAGAATCTGTCTTATAAACAAGTTTGCGTTTTTCTTGACAAACAAAAGGAAAGATCACAAGTAGAATAACCAGCATACTATTTATAAGTACCACTGATATATGTTTTTGTTATAGGTCGATAACCGATAAGCCTGAAAGTAGATTATCAGCAGATTATCAGCTTCTATCGATTAATTTCAGATTATCGGCTCCTTCCTAGTCGCGCACAATGATCGATTTTAGTTCTCATGTCGGACGCACGGAGAAAAGCATTTTCGACGTTTTCCTCGTTATAACATTTGGCCTAATATAAATTATGCCAGCCCTTACTTTCGACTTCTACTGTTTTCAATTTTGATCTTTAGGCGGAAAATATACTATATAATACGCGACTTCTGCAGTAATATACTTTCTTGCATAGCAACTTCGAAAAACTGCAGCGCAATTAGCAAATCCCGATGCGTTAATTCGAACCCTGTTTCCTGTCTTGTCAAGGATGCTGCTGAAGATTCTAAGCAGAAATGTAATGAACTTGCAAGTGCTGTGGAAGAATTACAACGTCTGTTAAAAGAAGAAATCAATGGTATGTCAGAAACGTTTTATGTCAAGTTACCATTTATGCCCCAGTAACTTCTCCTAATAAACAGCAATGGTTAGCCAGATATAGAGGTAATGAGAATAAAGGAAATGATCATCAAAGATAAACTGACATATTTTCAAAACAACTTCTCCCAACTAAGTAATGTTAATGTATAAGTAATGTTAATACATTAATGTTAATGTAATGTTAATTAATATTAATGTTACTTAATGTTAATTAATTAATTAATGTCAATTAATGTTAATTAATTAATTAATTAAGTAATGTTAAGTAATGTTAATTAATTAATGTTAATTAATGTTAATTAATTAATGTTAATGTTAATTAATTAATGTTAATGTTAATTAATGTTAATGTTAATGTTAATTAATGTTAATGTTAATGTATAAGTAATGTTTGGAGACCAATAAGGAGAATTTGTATGCAGTCAATTATCTGTTCAATCTGATCTCTAAACCATATAGCGTTTAGCCCAAAACTTGAGCTTAATTTAGTTCTCAATATTAGCAGTATTTACATAAATACATAATAATAATAAATATGAAAGCTGCTAAGTTCTCAAAAGAACTGGGTATAATAATATGTAGAAGTGAATTACGAGAACTTCAATATGTCGAAAAATACTTAAATATAAGAGTACTTACGTATTTTCATAGACGACGTTTCGGACGATGTGTCCTTCTCTCCTCTGACCTGATGTACCTAAGTTGTCTAAGAGAATACGATCGTCAAGCTCATATCCTCAGAAAAATTCTCGGACGGGAATCAAACCTGTAATCGAACCAGTAGACATCATTGTAACGTTCGCTCTTCATCTGAGTGTTGATAGCTCAATGGTTAGATCGTCTCACCGGCAATCAGAAGGTTACAGGTTCGATTCCTGTCCGGGACTCAGAATAATATTTTCTGGAAAAAAGTATTTTTAAAAAAAAAATATTCTTAAGTATTTTTCATTCAATTTCAATTAACATATTGAATTTCTCTTATTTCTCTTTTTCATATTATTTACATAAATACTTACATATACATGTACATGAAATTTATTTATACATATATAATTATAATTACAATTATCAAATGTAGTTAATCTAAAAGTTATATTTCAGAATTTTCTTCTTAAAGTCCGTGAAAGCAGTAGTAACTAAATCTAAAATTGTTCGGTAGAGAGTTTCAGTATTTTGTTGTTTGGTATTTAAAGTGCCCCAAACCTCAAAATTTTTACTGTCTTATTTGGAAGAACTTTTAAAATGATAAAGTAACTTCTTTTGAAGATTTTCACTTCTTCGCTTTCTTTTTGAGATATATCAGTTTGTTTGATATGCAAATATCTGGAATTTCGTCACACGTGCATAATGAGTTATCAGAGAATGCTATATATCTTTGCGTTCATGAAATAAAAACACTAAAGTGTGAATAACACGTGTGTGCGTTTCTCCCACAACACCAAACATCTTGATTTTAAAGGATTTCGTTCGAGAATGAAAGAGATATACACATTTCTCCAATAAGTCATTATGCATGTGTGACGAAATTCTAGACATTTGCATATCAAACAAACTGATATATCTCAAAAAGAAAGCAAAGAAACGAAAATCTTCAAAAGAAGTTTCTTTATCATTTTAAAAGTTCTTCCAAACAAGACAATAAAAGATTTTGAGGTTATGGGCACTTTAAAGGAATGAAGGCCAAATATGGTTGTAGTAAGAGGTTTATAGGTAAATTCAAAAAAATAGTATGGTTTAGCAGTGTTTATTATATACGATTATGAAATTACAGGACATCTAGAAGCCGAAGGCAAACTGAAAGAAAGTGAATCAAACTACTCAGACACAGTGAAGGAATATGGTGCGTGTAGAAATCAAAATCATTTCAATGGACTATTTCCTTCTGGTAGTTTATAGTATATGTTTTTTTTGTTTTTAAACCTAATAGATGAAAAATTCGAAAGTCTTCAAAATGAACTTAAGAATGCCAATGACTTGCTGGAGGCTGCAAGGAAGCGAGGTAAGTTCTACTTTTTCACCATTCTATATTTTTCAAGTATTACCAGAAGCACCTATAGTCTGTCTCTTTTCACTATAGTTTTACTGGTTTCCTTGGGGGTCACCCTTTGGAATGCAAAGTTATAAGGGGAAAAGTTAGTGTACATCACTATCTCTGAATGAATTACAGTTAAGAAATAGAAAACATTTTCCGTGATTACACACAGTTATAGAAACACGAGTAGAAGTTTGGGAGAACGAGAAATGGCAGTGGGAACACGAGCGGCCGTTGGTTTGTTTCTATAACGTATGGGAACACGGAAAGATGTTTTGTATTTCTTTTAGAAAATAACACTTAGGAAATAAGTAATAAGACTCTTTTATTAAAATGATGAAAATATACATTCTCACTCACGCTAGACAGCTCAAATGAACATAAACGCTCTTAACTGTGAAGAAAAGCATCCAATCTTCTCGTTTTTCTTCTTGTTGCTATCACTGAACATATTTATCGACATTTTAGCTGTTTGTGAGCAAAGATTCGTCTTACACTCCTTACAGTCCATTTTATAAAAATGGCGGGAAAAATCCATGTTTTCCATCGAGTTATAGAAACACGGCGTTCAGCCAATCAGCGCGTGTGTTTTTAATTTGTTATTTTATAATAAACATCTGCTATTAAGGACCTTCCATCTATAAGGACTTTTAATTTCTAGCCCTACTAAATATGAACCTTTTTAGGCCTGATATTTGAAATTGGTTCTTGATTTAAAAATAAGTTTTTTTATAAATCGTACTATATACTATAGCAAAGACTTCCCAAGCAAGGACAATACCAAAATATGATTGCAGTTCTTTAATTTTTATACAATACTGTACAATACATTTACATCACAAGTACATTCAGGCACAGTATATTTAGATCACATAAATTATTTACTGTAGATTTCAGATACATATTTCAAGGCCCATCTCTTTAAGTCCAAGTTATCTTTTTAAAAACCCTAACACCTTGATGCTTCATTAGATATCCAGCAAATAAGAACTCATCGTAGGCTGTATTGAAGCTTACTTATTCAAGCCAAATTATTTTCTTCAACCACTTCTGCTTGTAGGGCAGGGCATTTTGAATTTTCAGCACTATCCAAGTGGGTTACCAGGTTTATGAATCTGATATCCCCACAGGAAGGATTTTTCCTTTTGCTGAACTTTCGACAGTGCTTTGTTTCATCGTATTGGAGTTTTAATTATGTGTTTCTTTTGGCGTGCTTTGCAGTATCTGCTGATCGCCTCTTTTCTCCATTGTCTATCGCTATTCGTTCTGGCTTTTCACGAAACTGCAAACTGCTTGAATTCCACACTTCAAATCTAAGCCTATTGGCGGTTGTATGCCAACTGGAATTCTTGTCACATAATTTTTAGCATTTTATGCGTTTAACACAAGGTTTATTAACATGCATTTACGTGTATAACATTAGTTTCCCCAGACCTTGTACCCTGGGTACGCTTCTTTTCAGTCACCGTTTTTGCGCATAAAAATACATTGATTAGCGTATACAATATGTCGCTATACCACCAATAATTTATCAGCGAAAATGCAACGATTTCGCTTAATCTTTCAACAAATCGTCCGGCAGAAAATTATTTCTCCAGCTTTATTGGGGAGAAACTCTAGTGAAGAATGGGCATGTTGGTGGGCTGCGATCGCGTGCGCTATTGACATTTTTATTTATATGACATCTGGTATCGCGTGGATATCGGGATACCGCGAATTTCATGCCCTGAACTTGCTCTATATCGTACAATTGCTTGGTAAAATGTAGGTTGTTATTGGCAAGTGATTACTATATTCCAGTACAACTAGATGTTTTGTTCGCTTTCTTGTCAGGAGCTGCTCCTATGTCAGATGAAGACTTGGCAATTTTGTCGCCAACTGCTGCTGCTACAAGCACATTTTTAAAATCTGGAATGACGCTTACACAGGTTTATGAAAGAGTTGTCATTTGTTTTTTAATTGCATGAAATGGTTAAGAAATAGAAATAATTTTCCGTGTTTCCATACAGTTATAGAAACACGACTTTCACGAGTGTTTCTCTGATTGTATACCATGTCTTCTGCTTCCATCGTCTCCTGTCTATCGTGTCTATTCTCCTTAAGGGTGTTCGGACGTATTTAGATTTGCAGACCTTGTATTCGTTGCTAAGGAAGCTTAGAATTAACGAATTTCCCATAGAATTTCCCAGATTTAAGAATTCATCAAGACAGTATGCATGTGGTATATGTGGGCAAAACTCTTTCATTTGGTAATGCCATATGATGCCATATGATGACATATCATGACGTCACAGAAAAATGAAAATTTCTATGATCTTTGAAGGTTTTTAAGTAAAATTAATTTTTCACATGCGATTAGAATCTGGACTGTTATCTTCAAAAAAGTACATATGGATTTTTAGAATTTTTTAAAAAGTAGCCGAGATAACACAATATAATATTGATAACTTATTATTCAATTTATCAACAATACTTTTTTGTATGAAGTAATTTAGGTTTACTGATGACACTTATAAATGTAGCATAATGTCAAAAATGAGGAAAATTATAGAGTTTTGTGTTTGTCGTGACGTTAATATGACGTCAAGTTACGTCACCAGTCGAAAGATGTTTGCCTAAATATTCCACACATAAAATATCTTGGTTATACCTTGAATTTATTGTCCACTCACGAAGTATATTGAGCGCTAAATTACCTAGTATCCGCATGTCCTCATCCACAGCTTTCTTTCATGTGATCTTTGTTCATGTTCTCTGAGTCGACCCTTCCACCTCCAATCCTCCATCCTCACACATTTTTTCACCCAGTTTTTTTCACCCATCTTGGAATTATTTTCGATATGCATGTGACGTCATAAGTAGGGTAGAGTGAAATTTTTATCTGCCAACCTTACGACATTATGAGCCAGAGACGCGATTATGTTGCACTATTTTCATTTTCAATTGGCCCACAACATTTTAAAAAGTCTTCCGCGGAAATTCGGTCACCTATGGAGTAGTTTCATCAGGTTTACCCTGCTTGTGACGTCACCAATTTCCTAGTTAATTAGGTCAAATATTACAACAAGATGGCGGATTGTAGACTGTCTTTTGTCATAGTTATCTGACATATTTCAAAAAAACAAGAAAGATACAGAAAAATTGTAAAAGGTCTTCTTATACCATTTTACGAGTTCTTTCAAATGAGACAAAGTTAATTTATATTGCCATATCCCTTTAAAAGAATTATAAAGTCGGCTTCTCGAAGAAATTCAAAGAAAACGAACTTTGTATATAAGCTAGAAATGTTTTCGAGTATATTATCTATAAAACAATCAATTGACAAATATTTTCACAGCTGAAGTGCAAAAAAAAATTTTAAAAACTCTGAAAAGCTTTGAAATACCAACGTACTAATCTAACGAATAGGATTGGTGCGCTGTAATTTAAATTTTAAATGACTGAGCAACTCAGTCTCTACTTGTATCCTTAATGTTTAACCATTTTTTTTTCAGATTTACAACCAATATGTTGAAACTATTGATTCCTTGCACATAGAAAAGGCTGAAAATTCTCGTATCAAAGAGTATCTGGACGAAATCTTAAAGGTAAATATCTAGTTACCCATTCTTGCTGCTTGTGGTATATCTGTTTTTATTTATATGATGTCAATGCATGCTATACACTTAACTCTCTTCTCCTAATGATACCAATGGTTAACCAAGCATATAGAGGTAATGAAAATAAAAGTAATGATCACCAAAGATAAACTGATGTGACAACTTCTCGCAATTAGTACTATAAGAAATGTTTGGACTGCGGCTTATTGGGTATATTATACCTCAACTATAAATTGTCCAATCAGAGAGCTAGATTTGTACCAGGCGACAGTCAATTTAAACTCGAATTCCCCGCTGTGCAGACTGGGAATAATAGTGAATTCCCCGCTGTGGAGGAGAATAATAGTGTATCCATCTCTGCGGAGGGGAATTCGACTCGAGCACCACGCGCGAAACCAAAGCCAAATAACACGCGCGTAAACCAGGACGAGCCTGTCCACAATGGAGGAACAACAAGACGTTTCAAGACAGCATTCAAGATTGTTTCGGTATAATACATAATTTGTAGACCCTCCGCTCGGGGAATTCGTCGAAATATTACCCCTCGGGATGATGTATCATCCCTCGGGGTAATATTTCGTCGAATTCCCCTCGCTCCAGGTCTATAAATGATAATAATACATACTTGACATGTTGGGACTACCAAGGTTATGGATTTGATTCCCTTTAGGGACTCAGAGATTGAAGGCTTTCGAAGCATGTGTATTTAATATAAACCTACCATAATAATTAACCAATAAACAAATCACATATCTGGAACGTCAAAGATTACAAGTCTGTTTATCTGCCACGGGATGTAAAGGGAAATTTTAATATTTATATTTCAGGAAATCCAAGAGAAAGCTCCACTTCTGCAGCAGCAGCGAAAGGATTATGAGAGTGTGCTGTATACCAATGACAAACTAACTAAAAAATTGGAGGACGCTATGCTAGTATGTAGCTTTATATGGCTTGATATCAGATATTCTGTAGTTTTTTCTTTGATCACCCAGTCTGACTGCAACTAAATTGTGAAAATATTTTCATTTGATCTGTATTTGTAAGGAATGTGAGAGATTTAGTGTGGAAGCAAGCGAAGCCGTGACAAAATCTGAACTCTTAAAACGTGAAAACGAGAGAATGAAAATCTTGACGGCAGATCTTGGAAACCAGGTACAATAAAAATATCTTGGGCTTTTTTTGCAACAACGAACTTTTTGTTAGATTATGATAACATGTACTGCTACTTGTTGGAACTCTATTAAGTTTGGTTAATTTGAGTTCGCTGTAATCAGTGAGCTATCTAACTGGAGGATTATGTTCTGCTCATTGGTCGTGCGAAAAGTAAAGCCAAACATGGAGGACCCAACGCGGTCTTGTACGTCAGTTTCAGTCTCCAATGCAACTTTTCTATTTTTCTCAACTAAAACATATACAAAACATAATATGAAGAAGTAGAAATGAACCAATAATTTCAAATTTATATTACCAAAGTCAAGCCGAGTCAAAATGGTACATTACTTATAGAAATAAATTGCAGAATTAACACAAAATGACGAAAGAAGACCTCGAAAATTTTTTGAGAAAAACAGGTTAACAATTGGTTTACAAACGATTTCTTTTTACCGTTCTCCGCCCAATTTTCAGACAACTAATGTCATTAGCAGGTTTGGTTACTGAAAGTTTGTCGGTTTCACTTTGTTTGAGGACTTCTTTCGTTCTTGTAAATGATTGCGTTACCGAACCAAACAAAACCTAAAGTTAATGTCGTGAAAAGGCCTGGAACTGACGTACAAGACCGCGTAGGGGACTGAGACAGACGTACAAAATCGGTCTCCACTTCCATATTTGGCTACAATTTTTGCCTGGAACATAGTCCTTCAGCTATATACAGTATAGAGCTCACTAGCTGTAATTGGCTTAATGATGTTGTGGTTACCTTGCCCGAGTAAATCAATTATTAATAACTGACAAGTGCCACGTCACAAACTCATTTGTATTTCAATATTACATGCAATATTACAGGCATTCGGCATTACAATAATACAATACAATATTATAATTGACCTCTCCCCATTGGGGCTTTTCAGTGACAATTTTCAAAGAAAAGAATAAAAATAGAAAACTTTAAAATATTTATAAGTTAATAGCTAATTACCGACAACATAACGTACTTATGATAAAAAGCTATCGAGCAAGTCTCTTTTTAATATGCGTTTAAAATCCAGATTGTCTTACTTAATTTAATTTTTGGACATAAATCGTTCCATAATCTAACAATACGATAATAACCTTTTCTTTGACCTGTTGCAGTTTTAAAAAGTGGAATATTTAAAGTGCCGCTAACCTCAACATTTTTTATTGTCTTATTTGGAAGAACTTTTTAAATGATAAAGTAACTTCTTTTGAAGATGTTCACTTCTTGGCTTTCTTTTTGAGATATATCAGTTTGTTTGATATGCAAATATCTGGAATTTCGTCACACATGCATAATGAGTTATCAGAGAATGTTATATATCTTTGCGTTCATGAAATAAAAACACTAAAGTGTGAATAACACGTGGGTGCGTTTGTCCCACAACACCAAACGTCTTGATTTTAAAGGATTTCGTTCGAGAATGAAAGAGATACACACATTTCTTCAATAAGTCATACACGTGTGACGAAATTCCAGACATTTGCATATCAAACAAACTGATATATCTCAAAAAGAAAGCAAAGAAACGAAAATCTTCAGAAGAAGTTACTTTATCATTTTAAAAGTTCTTCCAAACAAGACAATAAAACATTTTGAGGTTATGGGCACTTTAATTGTTTCTGTTGTCTTGTTGATCTTCCTACTATCTTCCTACTATCTATCTATCTATCTATCTATCTATCTATCTATCTATCTATCTATCTATCTATCTATCTATCTATCTATCTATCTATCTATCTATCTATCTATCTATCTATCTATCTATCTATCTATCTATCTATCTATCTATCTATCTATCTATCTATCTATCTATCTATCTATCTATCTATCTATCTATCTATCTATCTATCTATCTATCTATCTATCTATCTATCTATCTATCTATCTATCTATCTTCCTACTATCTTCCTACTATCTTCCTACTATCTTTCTACTATCTTTCTACTATCTTTCTACTATCTTCCTACTATCTTCCTCTTGTTGATCTTCCTACTATCTTCCTTGTTGATCTTTCTACCTCTGCTTACAAATTTAGAGCTCAAATAAGCAGGCATCATTCCAGTCATACATTTAAAGGCGAGAGTAGCATCACGGTAATAAAGTTGTGATTGGTATCCAACGTAGTCCTTTTAAAACAGGGGTCACATGGTCGTATTTTCTACTTCCGCTAATAATACGAGCAGCAAAGTTTTGAATACCTTGTAGTTTACATATGTTCCGATCCGTGGTATTTGACAAAACTGAGGAACAGTTGTAGTAACTGATGCGCGAAACAAAATCTTCTACAAACCTTGAACACTGTTAACCTTAAACCTAACCAAAACACTAACCCTAACCTCTAGAAGAAAAAAATAAAGGGAAAAGTGAACATACTAAAAATTGAAGGGAAAAGTTAACATACAGGAAGACATCGCAAGCGCTAAGAAGTCGTTTGGTTTACTGGTTAACATCAGGGATGTATAGGAGTAGGCTGGGTTTGGTTACGTTCAGATGGTGGATCAAGATAATTGGGTGCGAAAGATCATTTAGATGTGCGTGGAAGAAGGGGAAAGGGAGACCTAGGAAGACATGGGAGTAGGTTGTGAAAACATATCCATCTAATCATGCGTTCAAATCTTCTAGCATCGTGGCTGCCCATGTTTCAATACCGTATATCATTGCACTTCTAACACATGCAGCATTTTTATATTGTATTTAAAAATAATTTTTCGCAGGTGAAGGTATTACTTAAAGAATGTGAAGAAGCAAGAGGAGGGATTGTCAGTAGAGATGACAGCAGAATGAACATGTCAAGTGGCGAAGTGTCCAGTTCCTCTGAAATCATCTCAGAACGTCTTGTCACATTCAGGTACTGGTGAATACGAGTGTGTAATGCTTTAACTACTCGTCGGTTTTTGTAACTTGGAAATACAGAGAATGTTTTTGATTTCTTCAATAATTAATTTATTTGTTAAGAAATATCGAGGAATTACAAGAACAGAACCAAAAATTGTTGACTGTGATCAGAGAACTTAGTGACGTGAAAGAAAGTGAAGAAGAGTTGGATGGTAGTAAAACTAGGTAAATACTACCTTACACTTCCATCTTGCCTTTCTTCTTGCATTTCCTTTCTTTCCTTTCTTCTTTCCTTTCTTTTCCCCTTTCCTTTCTTTTCCCCTTTCCTTTCTTTTCTTTTCCATTCCTTTGCTTTCCTTTCTTTCCTTTCCTATTTCCTTTCCTTTCTTCCTTTATTTCCTTTCTTTCGTTTCATTTATTCTATTCTTTCCTTTCTTTTCTTCTTTCCTTTCTTTCCTTTCCATTCTTTCCTTTATTTTCTTCCCTTTCCTTTCTTCTTTCTTTTCTTCTTTCCTTCCTTTCTTTCCTTTCTATTTCCTTTCCTTTCTTCATTCCTTTCCTTTTTCTTTCCTCTCCATTCTTCTTTCCTCTCTTATTTCCTTATTTCTTTTCTTTGTCCCTTTCTTTCCTTTCCTTTCTTTCATTTCTTTCCTTTCCTCTTTCTTTTCCTTTCATTTCCCCTTTCTTTCCTTTCTTCGTTCCTTTCTTATTTCTTTCCTTTCTTTCCTTTCCCTTCTTCTTTTCTTTCTTTGCTTTTCTTTCTTATTTTCTTTCTTATTTCCTTCCTTTTCTTTCCTTGCCTTTCTTTTTTCCTTTTCTTTCTTTTTTCCTTTCTTTCCTTTCCATTCTTCTTTCATTTTATCTCTTCTTTCATTTCCTTTCCTTCTTTCATTTCTTCTTTTTTCGCTTTCTTTCTTTTCTTCTTTCCTTTCTTTCTTTTCTTCTTTCCTTTCTTTCCTTCCTTCCTTTCTTTCCTTTCTATTTCCTTTCCTTTCCTTCCTTCCTTTCCTTTTTCTTTCCTCTCCATTCTTCTTTCCTCTCTTATTTCTTTTCTTTGTCCCTTTCTTTCCTTTCCTTTCTTTCATTTCTTTTCTTTCCTCTTTCTTTTCCTTTCATTTCTTCTTTTTTCGCTTTCTTTCTTTTCTTCTTTCCTTTCTTTCTTTTCTTCTTTCCTTTCTTTCTTTTCTTCTTTCCTTTCTTTCCTTCCTTTCCTCTTTCCTTTCTTTTCTTTCTTCCTTTCTTTTTATTTCTCCTTTCTTCGTTCCTTTCTTATTTCTTTCTTCTTTCCTTTCTTTCCTTCTCTTTCCTTTCCTTTCTTTCTTCCTTTCGTCTTGCATTTCTCTTATCTTTCATTTCTTTCTTCTTTTTTACATGCATTTCTTCTTACCTTTCTTTTCTTCTCTCCTTTCTTAACTCCTTTCCTTTCTTCTTTCCTTTCTTCTTTCCATTCTTTCCATTCTTCTTTCCATTCTTCTTTCCTTTCTTCTTTCCATTCTTCTTTCCATTCTTTCCATTCTTCTTTCCTTTCTTCTTTCCTTTCTTCTTCCCTTTCTTCTTGCCTTGCCTTTCCTCTTTCCCTTCGCTTGCTTGCCTGCCTGCCTTTCATTCATTCATTTGTTAATTCTTTCTCCAGACATATTGAATTAAAAAGTCAACTTGATGAAGCTCTCAGCGAATTAGAAGAACTGAAATCAGCTCGTGCCCGACAAGTTGGAATGGTATAATTTCCACTTTTACAAATATATTATTGTATTGAACATGTTATTCGTCATTTGGACATTTTAATCGCTACCGCTTTCCAGTAAAGGCTTTCAAATGTTATTGACTGATTCACTAAAGTCACTCATCACTGACGAAAGACCTTCGCTCGAAGCGTTAGTTAGATCTCCTATACAATATTTCGGCAGTACACCAACCTTTTAGAGTATTGAATTTGTATTTCTTTTCTACACTATACCTACGC
The DNA here is from genome assembly GCA_035772405.1 of Chrysogorgia sp. JL179-B06. NCBI lineage: Eukaryota > Metazoa > Cnidaria > Anthozoa > Scleralcyonacea > Chrysogorgiidae > Chrysogorgia > Chrysogorgia sp. JL179-B06. The sequence continues at coordinate 2,238,570 of JAYKKM010000416.1, read as the reverse complement.
AGCACAACACTTTTAATATCACTCGACCCATATATCGATTAATACATGTACTGTCTATGGGGCAGGCAGTATATACAGCAGTGTATATAACACATCTAAGCATTACTGATATATAGTGACTGCCCGCATAGGCAGTACATATATCAATCGAACCAGTACATCATTGTAACCTTCGCTCTCCATCTAAGTCTCGATGGCTCAATGTTTAGAACGTCTGACCGGCAATCAGAATGTTACAAGTTTGATTCCTGTCCGGGACTCAGAAACATTTCTCTGAGGGTATGAACTTGACGATCGTTGATGTAACGAATAAGTGACTACTTTCACAACGATGAGGTATAATCAAGATTCAAGACCACACGATCAGATTCCCACAATACAAAGCGCACAGATGTACAATTAAATGTAAGGCGAGAGATTGTATATCCGATACAACACGGACGCGAATGTTGTAAATAGCTAAGGATACTCGTACATCTAAATGTTCATGTTTATCGACAATATTGAAGATTCAAGCCATTTTAGACGAGTAAATCGAAGTAAAATGTTATGTAAATCAGCAGAATTTTGTATCAGATATACAACCTCCGTCATGCCACTAATATATATAATATGTATATATGTATATATGTATATATGTATATATGTATATATGTATATATGTATATATGTATATATGTATATATGTATATATATGTATATAGCAAAGTGAAAAGGTGGTAAACTGCCAATAATTTAGTGACGAAATACTGACGTTTCAGCGGAGCCCTTCATGAGAATAAGACATCAGAGTAAGGTCGTACTCTGATGAAGGGCTGCGCTCTAAACGTCAGTATTTCGTCATATACATATATATATATACATATATATATATACATATATATACAGATATACATATACCGTAGAACATTTACAATTAAATGTAATTCCTAAAGAATAGAAAATGCGTCATTTGTGAATTCTTTCAGTTTATTTGTCCGCGTTTTGGGTTTAAAAATTGAATCTATGCGCTCCACTAGGTGCACATGTGTTTATTTTTTATGACTTCTTTTAGGTCGAAGCTGTTGTTCGACAGAGGGATATGTACAAAGTGTTGCTGTCAAATACTGGCCAATCTCCAGTACGTATTCAAACATTTTCACTTCCGTTTCTCTTACTCCCTTCCACTTTTTCTCGTGATTTTCTTGTCTTGCCATTTTATTTCTTGACTAAGACCTTTTTCTATTAATGATATAAGTATAGCTAATCATATGATAGCGAGTGTAACTAAGGATTTACACTACTAGTGATATTTGAAAATTGGGCCGAAATTGCAAATATTACGAGTAGTTAAATCCTTAATTGCACAAGCAAAAAATCATATGATTACTAACTTATTTATTATGACATGACGTTGTAATGCTGTCCAACTTCTGAAGGTTTGTTAGTCATACAATCACAAACAATAACAAAATTTAAGTGGTTTTTAAGCCTGTTTAAATCGACCAATTTATTAAAAAATCTATCACAGAGACAAGGCCCCAATTTAGCTCGAAAGTGTACTGATCACCGATCTCTACATAAAGACTGGATCGAGCAACTATTGTACAGAAATCGAAGGCTGAAGTAGCTCGTGGCGGCCATCTTGTAGGAAGTAGCTTGTGGCGGCCATCTTGTAGGAAGTAGCTTGTGGCGGCCATCTTGTAGGAAGTAGCTTGTGGCGGCCATCTAAAATGAATTAGTTGTCCAAAGTTTTTCACTCAAATATGGCCGCCACACGCTAATACCTGCTTACTGTTGCTAAAGTTTCTCCCTAAGAATATTGAGGGTTTCAGAGGAACAATTGTAAACAAACCCCAGTTGGTTCTAGCAGAAGGAAAACATATATTTTATGTGTTCTTTTCTTAAGATTGCCCCACAAATGCTTGACAATAGCATGTCCACGTCCCCCATGAGTTCCAGTTTTAAAGAACAGCCCTCTCGCGAGAACTTTGAAGAAGCAAGCAATGCCTTGAAGGAGCTACAGAAACAGTTTGAATCTTACCAAAACGCAAGACTAGTTAATGAAAAGTAAGTTATGGTATATACATGGCAAATAACCACTGACCTATATATAACTGGACTCCTTGTACCCCTCAGAAAAATGTCCCGAAAATGTTTTATCAAGATGGCTGATTTATGGGTCCTATTCATGGTGGCGACCACTGACCCATATTTTTAAAGGTTATGTTGAGCATTCGACTGTTGGGCAATATGTAGCCTCGCTTTGTATAAATGGGGTATTAATACTTAAACACTGGATATCCATAATTAAAAGCAATTGTTAAAACCATACAGGTAGAAAACATTTGTTATATCCAGCGAAAATACTTTACTTAGTATTTATATTTTTTTCATATATTTTGAAGAAGTTTTATTGTTTTTTTTACATTGAATTCGATAACATTTACTAGCATTAAACAAACCATTCTTACGACAAAAAAAAACACGCAAAATTAAAAATGACAGCTTGGCCGTAAAATCACAGCAGAAGAAACTGGCGAGCATCGAGTAGCACAATTTTTGAATCAGTGAACTAAATACTAAATAAATGAACTGGTCAACATTCCCGTCTTTATACCACAAAAACGAAGGAAATATTTATAAATGAAAGAAAATACAACCAACAAAAAACATAAAAACTGCATGCACTGACCGAACTGAAAAACGTTATGATTCATCATTTAAAGGGATATGGCAATACAAATTATTTTTGCCTTTCAAATTATTTTTGCCTTTCAAATTATTTTTGCCTTTTTACAAACGGTCATTCGAGGGTAATCCAAGTAAACAAAACGACTCTTGTTATCCGCCATCTTGTTTTAATACCTTACCTAATTAACATGACGTCCAAGCAGGGTAAACATGATGAAACTTTCCTTTCTGGTACCTGAATTTGTGTGGTATACTTTTAAAAGTATTGTCAATTGTGGTTCAATTGAGAAAGAAAAACATCCACAAAAATCAAGTTTTAGACATATATATATACGTGAAATTATGGCTGACTAAAGTTTTCACCTTACCCTGCTTGTGACGTCACACGCATGTCGAAATTAGTGATGTTGTTTTGCACAAGAGTCGTTTTGTTTACTTGGATTACCCTCGTGTGACCGTTTCTTGGATTACCCTCGTGTGACCGTTTTTTCCATATCACTTTAAAAAGAAAAACTGTCATTTTACATTTCGCGAACGACTGGCTAAATATTTCTCAAACTAAACAAAATTTCCTTCTAATTTTCATCAACTTGTTGGTATATGCTTAAATCGGGTGAACAGTGACAACAGTTCAGTTTTTAAATTCCGGTCAGTGGTCGTTCCCATGAAAAGGACCCATATTTCTGCCATTTTGTTGGGGACACTTTCCGTAACATAAAGTTAATAGGAGCCCGCAGTCCAGTTATATATAGGTCAGTGTGAATAACAGATCCTACTGTGCATTTGCCGAATTTGTTTTCATTTTTTCGATATTCATTGTTCTTACGGGTAATCGAAATTTGAAACCCGCGTTTCTCTTGATGGTAGATTTCGCTCGCTCGCCTGTTCTATACCCCCCACCAGACTTTCATCTTACCCATGCAGGATTTTCCCATTCACTGGTCCTCAGACCTCGCACGCCGTGTTTTAGATCACAATTTGCAAAAGCCGTTTCGTCATATATTATTTTAACCGTTATTTCGGTCAATATTTAACCAATTTCAATTCTGAAAACAGATTTGGAATTACCTAGTCTAAATACATAACATACTGTACGTGTCTATATTATCCTTCGTAAAAACCTGTTATGTACTTAGAAATTAATCGGCAATCAGGCCGCCGCTTCGTCGTGTATCTCGGTCAATATTTAACCGTTTTTACATAACATAACATATAACATACATACATATATATTTTAACATAACATATATAGTATATACATTATACATACACACACACATACACACACACATACACATAACAAAGGAAAACTTGTTATTTTGTCATCATGATTGTTCTATTTTTATTTTTCGATTCATGAAGACAACTAAGAGAGAAGTATGATGGATTACAGTCAACAATGGCAGAGGTGAACATTAAAAATGCCACCGTCTCTTCACAGGTGATTATCGTGAAATGCGTTTTTATTTTCAAACTGAAAAGTCTTACAAGTCCGCGTAGGGGACTGAAACTGGCGTACATAATTGGCCGCCATATTTGGCTTCACTTTTTGCCTTGAACATGGGACTAACACCCCTCAAAACGTCATATTTTGTCAACGGCCCCTGTGTATTTTGGTAAAATTTGCTTTATTAAACCATTGCTACCTTTGTATTTTATTTCAGCTGGAACATTCAAATGAACGCTACAAGTTACTTGAATCCACCTGCGGTGGTTTCCGACGAGAAGCCGAAGCTCTCCAAGAGAAAGCACTCAGGTTGTCGATGTCTTGTGCCAAACTAGAGACTTCGTATGAAGCTGCGAGACAAGAACTAATTGAAGTGAAAGAAAAACTTCAGAAGAGTGAGGTACACAATTCTTTTGCTGGAATAAGTATTTTATTCCCTCGCTTGGACAATAGGATGTATTTTATCCCCTCGCCAGGATAATATAGAATGTATTTTATCCCCTCGCCCAGATAATAGGATGTATTTTATCCCCTCGCCCGAATAATAGGGATGTATTTTATCCCCTCGCCCGGATAATAGCATGTATTTTCTCTCGCTTTTGTGCGAAGCGCCGGGCCGAAGGCCTTGGGGCGAGGGTGCTAATCTATTTCGTATTGCGCTATATAGACCAACTTGCCACTATACAAACCAACTTGCCACTATACAGTGATTTGTAATTTTCTCTCTCTATCTTGGTTGTGTGCAGGTTATGTATAACAACTTGAATCAAGAAAGGAATATCATTAAAGAAGCTGAAACAAGGTTGATGGAAGAAAACAAATCATTAATTAACCAACAGAAAGGACAGAGTATTTTGTTGACGAACTTACAGACAATTCAGGTTCGTTTGTCGTTTTTGTACCACAAATTCATGAGAACGATTTTTCCTCGCATTTTGTAATAATGGTGTTTAACAACTGCATCGTTTGTGGAGGATGGGTGCCTGGGTCATCCAAGATAGTAGATTACTTCCCTCATGCCTGGCAAATTCCAGAAACCGAGCCATGAGCCCCACACCAGACCCCAGGCACTTGTGCCTGTAACACTGACTAGATCAGTGGAAGATCGAGGAATTAAAGATAACAAGACGCCTGCTCAGGCGTTCACTCCGCCTGTAGTGAAATTGTGCACGCGTGTACGACGCGGCCATTTTAAACCTCCGCGCTACCCTACGGGCAGGCGGAGTAACAAGACGCCCGCTAGGCGTTAACTCGGGCTAGTTTTGGGTTGGCAGCGTGGCATACTATATCTCTTTTTCGCCAAATTTGTCAGTTGTCAGAAGTTTCCGGTTAAAATTGTCTCTTAACTACAGTTTAACTGCTGTTTGGGTATTTAAATTGTAGTAAACTTCTGAAACTGTGATCATGATTGGCGAGAATTAGCTTTGTGCGACTGCATTTTTTGCAGTTACGGCCGCGATCGTCGACGTGTGAAATTTGGCATATTTATCATCTCATTAATAAGTTATAGTAAACACAACGGAAATCAGTACCAGGTCGAATATGTGATGAAACACTCTTGTTGTAAAAGGTCCTTACCCCAATCATTACCCTGACACACCCTGCAGGATTTCCCCATCCATGGTCCACAGATAACGCTCGCCATGTATATAATTGTTGACCACAAATCGAAAAAGATGCATATTTAATCGAGAAATGAGAGAACTTATCGGACGATGTGTGTTTCTTCATGTGTTTTCTTCACTTCTTCTCCATCTGACCTAAAGAAGTACACATCGTCCGAAACGTCGGCCATGAATATACGTAAGTACTCTTACTTAAGTATTTTTCGACACATTGAAGTTCTCTTATTTCTCCTTTTCATATTATATCCAGTTCTTTTGAGAACTTAGCAGCTTTCATATTTATTCTTATTTTAGCCAATCAGAACACTCCTTTTCAAAATGTTATTTTATTATCGAGTTTACGACACGTTTATTCGCTCGCAAGCGAAGGTAATAATCTCGCCGCGGCAAGGATCCATTTCTCACCGAAAAGTTTATATATATATATATATATAGGTAATATTTGTATAGGTAATATAGGTAATATAGATTTATATATATATATATATATATATATATATATATATATATATATATATATATATATATATATATATATATATATATATATATATATATATATATATATATATATATATATATATATATATATATATATATATATGTGTGTGTGTGTGTGTGTGTGTGTGTGTGTGTGTGTGTGTAAAATGGTAGGTCATCTCCTTATAAGGAAGTAAAAAATTGTTTTGGGTGATCCGTTTGAATCGGACAATATTTGGGCAAGACAACGCGGGCGGCCATTGGCGACTTATGATCCGACGAACTACATAAACAGGTTTTTACGAAGGGTATGCACGTACTCATCATATAATAGACACGTATGTTATGTATTTAGATTCGCTAATTCCAAATCTGAATAGAAAACGGTTAAATATTGATCTAGGTAACGTTCAAAATAATATACAACAAGGCGGGTGCCTCCGTGCCTGATTGCCGACTAATTTCTAAGTACATAAACCGTTTTTACGAAAGGTATGCACGTTCTTACAACAGACAATGTTCGATGGTTTACTGTAAGAATTATGCGTATATATGTAATTATTAAAAGTTCGGTATTCTGTTCCTGTCTATCAAACTCGCAAATTTTTTATCGTTTAAAGGCGCATGCACCATTATCCGGATATTAGCGCATGCGCCTTTATCCAACGACGAAACGGCTTCAGTTTGGTATTGTTATCTATGCAGATTACAGAGCGTGCGCGGTCTGGGCCCTGGGGACCATGGATGGAAAAGAAACTCTATGGGGGGGGGGGGGGGGGGGGTAGTAAAGGCGGGCGAGGCGTTATTGCGGTACACGTATTTCTAGTGTAGGTGCGCGTTAAGACTGCACATGACATAAGCGCATAGCTATCTATGATTAGTGTGCTGCCTCAAGACTGCTAGACTTTTATTTTGCACAATACGTTCTTTAAAAATGTATATATAAGCTAGGAATATATTTTTATTTTAGAACAACTTGGAAAGACAAGAGTATGAAACAAGAACGCGTTTGACTGGCCATAATGAAGGACTGGAACGAGAAATCATTGTACTGAAACAAAAACTAAATTCCGATGTTGAACATCATGCTAAACTGGTTGAATCGTGGGAGGTTGGTAACGAGTTAATGTTCTTTCTCTGTGAATTACGACTGTTTGTGTAATTTTAATCCTGATTTATTACATGCATGACAAAATTACTGCATTCTGGTTGGTCAAGAGGGGTGTATTTTATTAATTGCAATCCAGTAGAATGTTTCTCCTCAAAAAAATAAATGGCGAACGAAAAGGTGGTAAACTGCTGTGATTTTTAGCAACGAAATACTGACGTTTCGAGCGGAGCCCTTCATCTTACTCTGATGAATGGCTCTGCTCGAAACGTCAGTATTTTGTTCCTAAAATCTGGGTATTAAGGTTTATACCCTCGGGAGGTTTAATAGCTAAATTTATCGACATGAATAACTTACACTACTGAGTCGACACAAAATTGTTAGCCCGAGCGGGATTTGAACTAGCACCTTCGGGATTCCGGTCCGCTACCCTACCAGGAAGAGTGTGCTAATTTTATCTAATTAATTTTAGTAAATTAATAATTAGTTAATAATGAATAGTAAATAATTAAATTTAATTATTAATGATCTAATTATAATTATTTAATTATTATTTTAATTATTTTTTTTTTTAATTAATTTTCTGTTAACAAAATCATGTCGATAAATCATGTTGATAAATTTTGATGTTACCCTGAGGATGATTCTGAAATAGAACACTACACATCCTTACAGATGAATGTAAGCGTTGATGATGATTATGAAATTTAAAAAGTGAGTGTCAACCGTGACGCATTGCACGCTCGGTCGGCAATAAATGCACGACGGTTGACACTAATACACCTCTTTATACAGACTATCTTATTGAGAATAACCTCCTTGCAAAAATGCAATCTGCTTATAGACTCTTTCATAGCACAGAGACAGCAGTTCTGCGTGTTTTCAATGACATCCTTTACGCACTTGATGAAAATCAGGAAGTAGTGTTGGACTTATCATCTGCGTTCGACACCATTGACCACACTGTTCTATTGGAGAGACTTCAACATCGTTATGGGTTCAGTGGAAGTGGAACTGTACTAGCCTGGTATCGCTCATACCTTTCTGTCAGTTATGGTAAAGAATACGCATTCCTCAAATAAACCATTGCAATATGGTGTACCTCAAGGTTCTGTACTGGGTTCACTTCTGTTTTCTTTCTTCTTTGCGTCATTGGAAGATGTGATCAAAGCCCACGGCCTTGATTGCATAATGTACGCTGATGACACACAGCTGTATATGCCTATAAAATCTCCATGTGATCGACCTGCTGCTCTAGCTAAACTTGAGTTATGTATTAAGGACATCACCATCTGGTGTATTATGAATGGTCTTATATGCAATCCAAGTAAAACCGAGATTGTCTATCTATCATCATATGCATTGCGAACCAATGCCAGAAATATGTGTCAATGATGTGATAATCCAACCGGCTCCGGTTGCACGTGATCTCGGTGTTGCTGTTGATAGACATTTAAAATTAAATACTCATGTAAATAACATTTGTAAATCGGCCACTTTGGCTATCAGAAATATTGGCAAGATCAGGAAATATTTGAGTAAAAAGGACTGTGAGAAGTTGGTGCATGCATTCATAACATCAAAACTTGACAGCTGTAATAGCATCCTATATGGCTTACCAGAAACTGAATTGAGCAAGTTACAGCGAATTCAAAATACAGCTGCTAGACTTGTTGAAGGGGTTAAAAAATCGGAGCATATCTCCCCTGTGCTACGTAGATCACGGATTGTTTTTAAGATACTAATAATTACTTTCAAGGCTTTGCATGGCCAGGCGCCTGTTTATATTACTGATTTGCTAACTAAATATAAACCTACTCGTACTTTGAGATCATCTGACCGAAATCTGCTACTCGAGCCAAAATCCAAAACGGTGACGGAGACATAGCATTCTCGGTTGCAGCACCAAAACTGTGGAATTCATTACGACAGGAAATTAGAAGCTTTGAAATGTTAAGTAGTTTTAAGTCTGCAGTTAAGACTTTTCTTTTTTAAAATTAATAGTTATTGTTCATAGTGTTAATATATGTAGTAGGCTTTATCTTATAATGAAACTGTAATTAGTTTTAAAAGTAACTTTAAGAATATATATATTGTTGTCGTAAATAGATATATAATCCAGTTTGTTGTTAGGGGCAATGACATTTAATCCGATAATCACAAATAATCTAGTTAGGAATGTAACCACTTGAACTGATGACAATTTAAAACGAGACATTGATCAAAAGAATGTAAAGAATTAAGATAAGGGTTAGAGTTATACGTCTGAGAGAGAGTGCGAGCGAGCATGTATTAGTAATAAATATTGGGAAAAATCAACTTCTATTGTGATATCGCGAAGGACAGCGCGTTAAATCGGGCATTCGCGACAAAGTGGCACCTCCGACGGGATGTCGAACATGGATAAGTTAAGAGAAGAAATGGATGGTAAGTTGAACTTATTAAAATTTACAATTGGTAAAACCGTGAATATTGTTCAAAAGGGAACAGAGACTGCCATCGAAAGACAACGTGATGCGCTCAATACTATCGTGAAGAGTATCGAGAACTTAAAACTTGAGATGATTGAAACTAAGTTCAAGCAAAAGGACGACGAACAAGACATCGATGTTTGGAGCAAAGACATCGAAAGTCGCGTTGATGAAGCCGACGTTGAGATCACAAATCTAGCAAAACATCTGGCCAATCTGAAAGCAGAAGAAGAACTCAAGACGAAAGAGGTTGAAGACGCACAGAAAGCAAAAGAGCGCGAGAAACAACTTGAGTTCGAACGTGTAAAGTACGAACAAAAACTCGTCTTCGAACAAAAGATAATAGAGTCAAAGCAAGGACACAAACCTTCGAAACCCAACACCGACGAGACAATACGAAATACAAGGCTTCCGAAATTGGAAATTACAAAGTTTAATGGAGCACCAACAGATTGGCTTCGATTTTGGAACGTGTTTGAAGCCGAAATAGATCACCGCAGCGATCTACCAGCAGTAACAAAGTTTTCCTACCTCAAGGAACTGTTGGAGAAAAAGATAAGATCCGGGATAGAAGGATTACCTCTTTCAACGGAAGGCTATGCTAGAGCCAAGTATATTCTGAAGACCAAGTATGGTAAAAACGACAGAGATAGTGAACGCGTATGTTCAGAATGTTAGGCGCTGCCTTCAATCAGTGGAACGCAAACAGGAAGAATACACGATTTCTACGAAAAACTTCTGTTCAATGTCCAAGCTTTGGAAACAATGGGAAAATTGAAAGAGGTGAATGGTACGTGCGAATGTCAGTAGACAAGCTCGAAGGAATACGCGGAGATTTGGTTAGAACGGACGATGATTGGCAAGAGTGGGATTTTCCGAAGTTCGTAGACGCGCTTCGTAAATGGACTGAAAGAAATCCTATCCGTGTCAAACCCAAAGAGAGAAGAATGAAGGCTTTCATATCGAAAAAGAGGTGATCCTCCGGGTATGTCGTCATATCGTACACAACAACGAAAAGGAGAAACCCGAGCCCGTGAATGCGTTTATTGCAACAGCGAAGAACACAAGTCCAGACGAATGTAGTGGTGTCACCGGGGTAGCCGAAAGAAGACGTATTTCTACAGCAGAAACGCCTTTGTTTCAAACTGCACAGGAGCCGAGCATAGAGCCAGAGAATGCAAAAGTCGATCGAACTGTCTGCCTGCGATGGGAGACCATTCTTCAATTTGTGATCAATCGAAACCGAAGATATATTTCATGACAGCCGATCAAGGGAGCGATCGCCAAATTGTGTATCCAGTGGTCGTTGTAGAGGTCCACGGAGTAAAATGTCGTGCATTGTTGGATTCGGGAGCGGGAGTTCATATGCCTCGGCAGCCTTACTCAAGCAAATAGGCGCCCGTCCTCACAGTTCCGGAATGCGAAGAATCGAAATGATGTGGGTACGACGACACGGAAGATGGAAGTTTATCACATAAAAACACGATCGTTGAAAGGAACTTTTGCGATAGATGTGAACGTCACCAAGGTGGAAAAGCCACAACTCATGACCTTAAAGAATCCCCGTTACAAAAGGCTGTTGGCCGCGAACCCACATCTAAAGGGGATAGTGATGGATGATAAGGATGAGAAAACTGAACTACCGGTCCACTTAATCTTAGGAAACAGCGAATTGCCAAGAATCAGCACCACAGAACCGCAACGAATCGGAGGAGAATGGGATCCTGTGGCGAATCTTACCAAATTGGGCTGGGCCATTACTTCGCCTGGTCATGAAGTTGACACTTCAAAGTTGTTAATGACGCAGACAGCCTGTGCAGACTATGAAGAACTATGCAAACTAGATGTTCTTGGACTCGAGGATCGACCAACCGGTGACGAAGTGTATGAAGAGTTCAAGGAGCAGTTGGAAAGAAGTGGTGATGGCTGGTACCAAACTGGTCTCCCTTGGAAAGGAAATCATCCCGACTTACCAAGTGGTAAAGTAGCAAGCCTACGAAGAATGTCCAGTCTTGTGCGCAAGCTAGAGAAGACTGGAACCATTGCCAAGTACGATGAGATCATTCAAGAGCAACTGGAACAAGGTGTGGTTGAACTTGCTCCTGTGACCGTGGTAGGCCAAGAATGTTATATCCCACACAAGGCGGTGGTGCGCGAGAACGCTGAGAGTACAAATATGAGAATAGTATATGATGCCTCTGCACGAGTACGAGATGGTTCCCCTTCCCTCAACGAATGTTTGAATACCGGACCACCACTGCAGAATCAGCTTTGTAGCGTCTTGGTGAGGAATCGGTTCAACCCAGTAGCTGTGACAGGGGACATCAGGAAGGCCTTTCTCCAAGTTCGCATTCGTGAGGATCATCGAGACGCCCTCCGGTTCCACTGGCTTAAGAATCTAAAGACAAAAGAAGTGGAGACGCTGAGATTTACAAGGGCCTTGTTCGGGCTCAGTCCATCCCCATTCCTGTTGGGAGGTGTAATTCAACAACACCTGGAAACTTGGATTCATCGTAGTCCAGAAAGCGTCCGAGAAATCAACAAAAGCCTCTACGTGGATGATTTGATCACTGGTGGGATCACAACAACGAAAGCTAAAGAGATGAAAGATACAGCGACAAAAATCTTCGCTGACGCCACCTTCGAATTACACAAGTGGCATTCCAACGAACCAGTGTTGGAAACCGACCAAAGTGGGGGAAACGATCAAGATCAGACCTTTGCCAAACAGCAACTTGGGGAGCCTAAAGGGAAAGATTGTGGTCTCCTTGGTCTAACGTGGAATAAAGTCGAAGACACAATCAGCGTGGCCGTTCCAAACGAGACGGTTCCTGCAACAAAAAGGGGAGTTTTAACGAAGATAGCGAAGATCTACGATCCCTTGGGAATAGCGTCACCAATGACACTACTCGGGAAGATGGTGTACCGTGACACATGCAAACTTAAAGTCGGATGGGACCAGCAGCTGCCAGCCGACCTTGTGAAAAGATGGAACCGATGGGAGAGAGAATTACCAGAGAAAATCACAACCGTGAGATCACTAGTCAAGTATCGCGAGCCCATAAACAGTATCAGTCTTCACGTGTTTGGAGATGCAAGTGGGAAGGGAGTCGCTGCAGCAGCGTACACCGTAGTATCACAACCTTCTGGCACGACGCAAGGGCTCGTAACAGCGAAGGCTCGACTAGCAAAGCAAGGTCTGTCAATACCACGCCAAGAATTAGTATCTGCTCATATGGCCGCGAACCTGGCAAAGAACGTCATTGAAGCACTCGAGGGTTTTCCCGTTGAACATGTATACGGTTGGTTGGACAGCACGGTTGCGCTGCACTGGATAAAGGGAGATAACGACTACAAGCAATTCGTTCAAAACCGGGTAAATAAAATCCAAGAGAAGAAGGACATCGCTTGGAGACACGTTCCGACCGACGAGAATCCAGCTGACTTGGGCAGTCGTGGTGGAACGGTGACTAAAGAAAAGAGACTGTGGTGGAATGGACCCGAGTGGCTATCTGAACAACCGCAGTGGCCAGAAGACATCACAACGAAACCGAGCAAGGAATCGTTAGAAGAGGCGAAGAAAATGCGAGAATTGTTTCAAAACAGCAACCGAAAAGGAACCAGACGAGTTCGACGAGCTGCTCACGAGGCGACACCTCTGGGAAGTTTTACGGGTTTGCGCGTGGATCGCAAGATTCGTACACAACACGAAGGTCGGAGCGGGAGAGAAGAAGTGTGGTCCTCTAACAACTGGAGAGCTGAACATTCAAAGACGGTTCTGGGAGAAACGCGCACAGCAACAAGGCGGAGAGAGCGAACAGTATGAAGAAGACCGAATGCAGCTCAACCTACAACCCAACCAAGAAGGAGTACTAGAATGTCGAGGGAGAATACAAGGACATTATCCCATCTACCTGCCTGATACAGCGACCTACACGGAGAAATTTGTGGAACAAGCTCACGAAGACACACTGCATGGTGGAGTGGGGCTAACTATGGTCAAGGTGCGTGAAAAACACTGGGTTCCACGACTACGACGACTAACGAGACGCCTCATAAAGAAATGTTCCAAATGCAAGAAATTTCAAGCCACAGCACTAGCCAGTCCACCTCCAGGTTTGCTGCCTAAAGATCGTACAGAAGGAAATACTCCGTTCCAGGTAGTGGGGGTTGACTTTGCGGGACCCATAAAGATTCGCGTGAGCAGGAAGCGAGAAGGAAAGTCGTATGTACTGTTGTTCGCATGCAGTCTGACGAGAGCGCTACACCTGGAATTGGTGAAGACCATGGAATTGGAAGAGTTCCTGTTGAGCCTCAAGGGTTTCGTTAGCGAGACGGGGAAGACCAGATAAAATCTACTCGGACAACGGTGGTACCTTTGTTGGAGCAGCAGCGTGGATGAAGAAGGTGAGAAACGATGAGAGGCTGAACAACTTCCTCGCTCATCAGGGAATTTCGTGGCAGTTTAATCTGAGCAGAGCGCCCTGGTGGGGAGGACAGTTCGAAGCGCATGGTCGGCCTAGTGAAGGGAGCTCTACGGAAAGCCATTGGAGGAAGTCGACTGACTTTCAACGAGCTGAGAGAAGTCCTATTGGACGTCGAGACAGCGTTGAATAATCGACCGTTATCCTATGTGGAAGACGACGTTCAAATGCCGACACTCACGCCTGCGAGTATTCTACATCCTCCGTCCAACGTGATTCCAGAATTGGAACCACATCACGAAGAGAACACAACCTTGCGAAAAAGAGCGAAGTACTTACAAAAGTGCAAAGATGTCATGTGGCGACGGTGGACAAACGAATATCTTCGTGGTCTACGAGAGCGGCATTCGTCTCAAGTACAAAGGAGCAATTGCCGGTACAAAGAAAGGCGATGTAGTAATCATAAGGGGAGATGAAAAGGACAGAAACAAGTGGAAACTCGGCATTGTGGAAGAACCGATAGCAGGTAAGGACGGAATCGTGCGAGCAGTACGACTCAGAGCGGGAAGGAGTTACTTAGAGAGGGCAATTCAACATCTTTACCCTCTGGAGTTGGCCTGTAACATGGAAAGAAAGGAAAATGTGACCAAGCTGAATCCTGGGACACCCGCCTTTCGACCGAAAAGAGACGCAGCAGTAGCGGCAGAAGTTCGCATAGAAAACATCGAAGAGGAGGAGAACAACTATTGAACCTTTATTTGATTTATATTTCACGAACAATCTATGAATGACATTAACTTTGATTATAAATTCGTGTGATTTGTATTTAAGGTGGCTCCCTACCCTTTAAATCATAGGGGTCTGGTATCTAATCTCGCAACGTGCGTGATTCGTGTATAAAATTACGAACGCGAGAAATTTGCGTGTAACGTCCACGCAAAAAGTAAACAGACTAGATTAAAAGCATTCAAAAATGGCTGCATTTCTAAGTTTATTTCGCTTTATAAAAACAAATTTTCGCGGTTTCATTTATTTTAAAAAAATTACTAAAATAAACAATGGGTTAAAATTCAATTATGACACGAGTTCGTTTCTGAGACAACTCTCAAACTGCGAATCCTACGGGCGGAAAGAACCATTGGTCAGCGACGGCGAAAACTCGGCATTAAAAACACCACATTTTCTGGGATTTGTGGCTTGTTTATTCGGAGTTATTTTGGGAAATAAGCTTAACACGGCTGGAGACGGTGAAGTGGTACACAGGCATCCAGGTACACTCGATACAAAAAGCTAAAGCTGACATGAACTATCTCGACAAGCGCCATAATTTACTTCAAACATTTGTTGGTAATCTTTATCATCCAAAGGATAGTAATAGTCCTCTAACTCAGGGTATGGATCAAAAACTTGCTGCTAGTGGTCTTTCGTACGACGATCTGTTGACTTTGTACAAGAAATTTGGAGAACCAGGTGTTATCGCTGTCTTGCCATTGTGCGAGTCACGACTCACGAAGAGCAAAAAGAATAAAAGATACTAGGAAATATCGTTCAATATCTGGTAAATCAAACTACATAATTCATGAAGAAAATATAGATAAGCCTCTTCTTTTGTCTTTACCACGTAAAGTAATTTCTAGATGGCTAACGACTAACGTCCAAACAAAAATATATGCATTGCTGATTTCCAAACAACTTCAATTGCGTGGAATACGCGTGTTTTCCAAAATGCGCCTGCAATTTTATGCACGCGCATGACAAACCATTGATCTTGTGGGGTCTCCAAAGTATTTTGGCCGCGTAGCTTTCCCATATGTTAATTACAACGGCATTCGCCAAAACGCCTGGTAACATATCCTAAAATTTGGCACAGCAATAGATTAATGCACGGAGGTTTTGTTGAAGAAATTTAAGAAAATTCTGTAGAACCAAAATAAAGAAAACAGCGATTTTTTATACAGCGAGAACCTCTCTACAGATTTGTTTTATTTTTCACATGGGGTTTCCAAACCATAAATAATCTAACATTAGCACAAAAAATTTGGGGGTCACCAGGCTTATTATCGAAATATAAGTCAAAATGGTATATAAATGTGATATTTTTGAAAATTATAAAGCCCAACGGTTGCCATGGTAACACATTATGCTTTTGTTACTCTTTTGTGCCATGTTTGGTTATACTCATATTAGTATAAAATAATGTCAATGGGTGCTTCCATCAAACCTGCTTGCATATATAAGGCATATTTGTAGGCGCAGCTTAAAAGCCCTCGAACTGTAGGGAGCCACCTTAACACCTACGGTGTTAAATGGGGGAGTGTGTCGTAAATAGATATATAATCCAGTTTGTTGTTAGGGGCAATGACATTTAATCCGATAATCACAAATAATCTAGTTAGGAATGTAACCACTTGAACTGATGACAATTTAAAACGAGACATTGATCAAAAGAATGTAAAGAATTAAGATAAGGGTTAGAGTTATACGTCTGAGAGAGAGTGCGAGCGAGCATGTATTAGTAATAAATATTGGGAAAAATCAACTTCTATTGTGATATCGCGAAGGACAGCGCGTTAAATCGGGCATTCGCGACATTGTTGTAAGAGCATTGAGACTATTGTACGTCTTTATTATTATTATTATTATTATTATTATTATTATTATTATTATTATTATTATCACACCGCACGATTTGAATAACAACATCAACACCATGGCAACAGTTATATACAACTACTTTAGCGAAAATTTTGGACACGTTGATAACCACAACGATGTAAATTTTAGAAAAAAGTATGCGAAATCCTCGGTCAAGGACCTGAAAATCGCCTTAAAGAAATTAAAATCAGAAAACGGAGAAGTGCTAGAAATCAAATTCGTAGCCAAGAAACTGCGCAACCTTCTTAAACCTAATAATGCCGATCAAGATAACATCAACAGTCAAAAGTCAGCGGAAATTGATCATGACAGTGTAATTACTAAAAACTTCTGGGGTTACGTTAAAAGAGTTTTTAAAAAGAAAATTTGCTCACTTCCATCATTTAATATGGCTCAATGCACATCATACTTCACTAAGACATTCTCTGCCATCAACCCAAATAAAGCGTTCAGCATCCCAAGCTGGATTCCAAAATTTGCTTCACCTCAAAAGCCATTTAATCTCGACCCCCCGACCTATCAAGAGATTACCAATGTCATCCGTAAAATGAAACCGTCTGGCTCACCATGTCCACTTGACCAAATATCTATAATCTGTTTTAAACGCTGTCCCTACTTACGTTCCTATCTATCCGACATAATCCACTCAGCCTGGTCTCACGGCGCTGTCCCTTCTGATTGGAAAAAAGCATGTACAATACTTATACACAAGAAAGGAGAGACAGACGAACCAGCAAACTTTAGACCAATAACACTTGAATCCATTCCACTTAAAGTTTTAACATCGTGCATTCGCAATAAAACATTTCAATTTCTTGCGGAAAACAAGTATATAGAACAGAATATCCAAAAAGGCTTCACCCCAAAACTTTCCGGAACACTAGAACATACAGCTCAGATGGCGCATATAATCAACAAAGCGCGCACAAAACAACGATCTCTCGTCATAACATTACTAGACCTAAAAAACGCATTTGGTGAAGTCCATCATAACCTTATTCACGAAGTCCTTGATTTTCACCATATCCCTGATCACATAAAGAATCTCATTAGTAGCCTCTATACCGATTTCAAAACTTCCATCATCACAGATGAATTCAACACCCCATTCATCACTGTTGACCGAGGTGTGCTCCAAGGCGATTCTCTCAGTCCTCTCTTGTTCAATATGTCGTTCAATACTTTTATTCAACACATCAAGTCTGAAAAATACGGTCAACTTGGCTTCCGGAAACCAAACGATAGTACTACCTTATTCAACCCAATCCACTGGTTACAATTTGCAGACGACGCTGCCGTTATCAGTGGTCAAGAAAAAGAAAATCAAATGCTTCTCATTCAATCGCTTTACGATCTGGTGTCAGTGGGCCAACATGATTATACGTGTGGATAAATGTTGAACATTTGGCATTAAAAAGGATTCAACAAAATCGGTCCAATATCTCCCCAAACTGTTTGTAAATAACCATCTCGTACCACGTGTTGAAAATGGGAAATCGTTTCGTTACCTAGGCCGCTACTTTGACTTTAATATGTCCGAAGAAAATCACAAATCTGAGCTACACGACACACTAACCGACATCATGAATGAAATTGACGAACTGCCATTACATCCAAAAAATAAAATTATGTTGTACAGCCGCTACGCACTTGCAAAAATCTCTTGGCACTTCACTGTTTCTGACATAGGTAAAACCTGGGTGAATGAAAAACTAGATGGTATTGCGTCGAAATATATACGGAAATGGCTTGAACTTCCCATCTCAGCAACACTTAGCAACGTCCTACTTCCTCGCAGTAAGTACGGTCTAAATATCATTCTCCCTTCAACGAAATTTCTTCAATGCCAAACTGTTTCGCGAAAAGCTTTAAAATTATCACCAAATGAAGAAATTAGAAACCTATGGACTGTCACAAGTAATCACAAGAATGTGCAATACGACAAGTACAAAAACACAAAGGACGTACTAAACACTTTCAGAAAAGAACACGAAGAAAGGCTTCAACATCACCTTATTTCACAAGGTTCATTCTTTTCCAACATCCTTAAATATTCGACTCTCTCGTTCAACTCCACATGGTCCTCAGTCCAAAGCAAACTCCCTAAGAACATATTTAACTTCACCATCCGATACATCAACAACACGCTTCCGACTCGCAAAAACCTTGTGAAATGGGGAATATCACCTACATCTGACTGTTCACTCTGCTTGCAACCTGAGACCCTACTTCACGTCATTGCTGGTTGCCAAACATACCTAAACGAAGGGCGGTTTACTTGGCGACATGACTCTGTTTTAAATTTTATTGCCTCACTCAACTCCGTACAAAATTATAGCCTCTACGCTGACATACCTGGCTACATCAGCCCATCTGTTCTCACCGGAGATAGATTACGCCCCGATCTTTTGGTAACAATCGAAAACAAATGTATATATATTCTCGAACTCACAGTCGGATTTGAATCCAATCTACTCAATAATGCCACCCGTAAGAGACAGAAGTATCAGGAACTAATTACGGAACAGAACAACAATTATGAACAAGTTAAATTTGTGAATCTGTCCATCAGCTCACTCGGAGTCTTCAGTCAACCATCATTAGAATTTATTGAAATGCTGAAAGATCTCAAATTTGACGAACGTTGCCGAAAATACTTCATGAAAAGAATAATTAACATTTGTATAAGAACCTCATACTATATTTTCTGGAAACGTAACAAAACCTGGGACAACCCAACACTAATGCAAAACTGATATTATATATCATATATATCGTTAATTCAAGTAGACATTGGTGAACTACCTGTAACAGAGAGGTTTATCATTGTAGTATATATCAATTATGAATAAATAAAGTTTACATTATTATGTTATGGTATTACTTATAATTATTCCCCAAATATCATCTGCCAAATATTTACTTTAATATATACCCTATTGCATCACCGGCATCCTCCGCAGAGTCTTCGAGGGGAAACCGCTGGGCAGGAGGAATGTGGGCGGAATAGGAGAGATTCCGCCCACGTTTATATATACTAAACTCGTGGCTAAGCTCAGCGGCAACGGCCTTCTGTAGCTCAGTCGGTTAGATGGCTGGTCTAGAGATCCAAGGTCGCGGGTTCAATTCCCAGCTGGAAGGCCTTGAAGTTGCATTTTTCGCAACTGGTCCCGGTTTAGCCTGCGCCGCAGACGACTAAAACAGTGTTATATTACACTGTTTTAGTCGTCTGCGGCGCAGGCTAGTCCCGGTTGGGTTTCGACAGTATATGATTCGAAACTCGTAATTTACTATAACTTTTCCTACTCTCTGTTTCGACAGCTTTCCTGTTAAGTTCCTCTAGGAACTTGACTGGAAAGCTGCCGAAACTGGTTAAACAAAACTGGTTAACTCTTTCCTGTCCGGCCCATGTCAAAAGGGGTCATAGAAGAACCCCGAAGTCGTCAATCGAAAAACACGGCACACGGTAACGCAAGATTAAAAATTGAAATTCGACAAGCGCCAGGCACACGAGATCCACTCACACGCCAAATTTGATTTGATTTCATAAACAACTCTGCGACTGGTGGCATTTTGAATTTTCATGATGCTACGCGGGCGTGCAAGATGGCCTTTTCTAGAAAAATGGAAGTTTTTCAACCTGATTTATGATAATTAATGCTAATTTATATTAACATAATGTGTCTTGTTCAGAAAATTCAAACGCATTGGTAACAGCCGGTTTATTGGGCTTTCAGAAAAGGTATAGGTTTCGCAACCATTATGGATATTTCCCGAGATATAAATAGAACAAAGAGGTAGTTCAATTTTGGATGTTTTTCAGCCAGACAGGAAAGAGTTAAACGGCAGGGGTTGCCAGAGGTAATTTTGTCATACATATAATAAACAAGTAATCATATGATTTTGCTCATGCAATTAAAGTGGGTATAAGTCCAAATACAATATTGCTGATAGCCAAACTGTTTTATGATTTGAGCTTTACGTCGATGTTCTATAAATATTTGTCCGACATGCTAATGAGTTTGACGTCGAATCAGTCATTTTGGATACAATAGAGAGATGTGTCATAGGAAATTACCCCTTTAATATGCCTTCGACTTGGCCACGTTTGATTTGCGTCCTAATTTCTAAATATTGTTCTCTACTTTATCAACGTCTGGATATTTCTTTTAATAATAAACGTCTGGATATTTCTTTTAATTTAGTCCCAAGCGAAAGAGACGAAAAACCAGTTAGAAACGGAAGTAAACAACCATGAAGAAACAACTAAACAACTTTCGATGTTAACAAATGAACTGGATGAGACGAAAACTAAGGTATGCTCGTACTGGGTTTTGTGTGAAAGTAAAATGTTTGGAAATTGTTGGTCCTGCATAGTTCTCTCTCTGACTATACATGGACGATCGTCGAGCTGAAATCCTGAGTCCAGAACAGGGTCAAACCTGTAACCTTCTGATTGCCGGTGAGACGCTCTAACCATTGAGCTACCGAGACTCAGATGGAGAGCGAAGGTTACGTCAGTAATATCTGCAGTAATACCATGTTTGCCTGAATTTCTTTTGTTCTTATATATACAGTAGGTCCCACTAACAACTATTATTATACAATACACGTACAATCTCGATTGTGATTGGCTAAAAGACCTGCAGACAATTCTTGATCGTCTTGCCACCTACAAAATATCAAAAATTGTCTGTAGGTGACGTAATTGTTAATTATCCGAGTTTATAATTTTTACGAGCTTTTCTTAGCCGGCAATAATGTCGAAAGGCTTCTACATTAATTATAATTTCATAATAGAACAATTATTGAATTCGGTTTTCGCATGATATCTTGTGTTGTGTTAATACAGTACATACACTGCTGTAATGAATGTGGGAGAGCTTGGAGTAGACAGACGATACATGGACGATCGTCAAGCTCATCTATTCCTGTCTAGGACTCAGAATAATTTTTCTGAGGATACGAGCTTTACGATCGTCTATGTATCGTCTGTCTACTCCAAGCTCTCCCACATTCATTACAGCAGTGTATATACTGTATTAACACATCCAAGCATTACCGATATATACATAGACATAGTGGCTGCCGCATAGGCTGTACATATATCAATCGAACCAGTACATCATTGTAAACTTCGCTCTCCATCTGAGTCTCGCTCTAACCATAGAGCGTCTAGCCGGCAATCAGAATGTTACAGGTTCGTTTCCTGTCCGGGACTCAGAATCATTTTTTCTGAGGATACGAGCTTGACGATTGTCCATGTATCGTATATCTTGTGTTATCAAGCCTCGGTTTGGCGGCTGCGGCATATTACACAAACCTCGGCGTTGATTACACAAGATATCATGCACAATGTCATCCAATAATTGTATAATATTCCGCATTGAAATTCATTTTCACTAATACAACCTCCACTGACGTCAAAACGAGTCGTATTGGTTCTAATACGACCTGGTTTGACGTCAATAGATTCAACCACGAGGAAACCTTGGCAGAAATTTCGGCAAACGTGGTATTGCAACGGAATGCCATAAAAAGAGTTGCATCAGCTATGAAACCTCATTCGGGTCATTTAGTAAATGACCCTTATCGAGTAGACAGACGATAAATGGACGATCGTCAAGCTCATATCCTCAGAAAATGTTTCTGAGTACCGGACAGGAATCGAACCTGTAACCTTCTGATTGCACGTAACTCATAGAGCTACTGAGATGGAGAGCGACTGAAGGATATATCTCTCTTAGGCTTTTCATATATGTTTCTCTCTCTTTCTCTATTAGGCTTCTGAAAAAGAATCTCATTTGTCAGCTAGCGAAGCACGTTTGAATGAAATACTTGCTCGAGATGCCGAAGAAGAGCGAGGTGGGTATACCGGCACAAATCAATTTACTATGAAATTGGAAAAAATAAGCTAGACTAGTCCATGTTCATTTCAAAATTTAGATTCTGTTTTGGCGCGAAGATTGCGAGAAGAAGAAGAGAGACACTCCTTGATAGTTGACGAGTTAAAAGAAAATTTAATGGAAACTAAAAGTCGGAACAAGGGTAAGTGGTTGAACAATGTTTAGGTTAAAGTGCCTACGAAAAGAAAAGTAGATGAAAAGATGAAAAACAGCGTTAAAAAGAGAGAAGAAAATGAACCAAAAGCCATAAATAAATACTTTATTAACCTCGCTTGCTCGGTCTGTACTGAAAAGTATTTGCCATCGGTTTTATCACACGAACCTTGCTCCTTCGTCGCTTGCTCTATACGAAACCATCAT
The DNA here is from genome assembly GCA_035772405.1 of Chrysogorgia sp. JL179-B06. Classification (NCBI taxonomy): domain Eukaryota; kingdom Metazoa; phylum Cnidaria; class Anthozoa; order Scleralcyonacea; family Chrysogorgiidae; genus Chrysogorgia; species Chrysogorgia sp. JL179-B06. Next base: position 2,215,421 of record JAYKKM010000416.1, on the reverse strand, counting down.
GCAAATACTTTCCCGCTCTGAGTTAATGAGTCGTTAATATATTTTTATATGGCTTGGCTCATGAGCGGTGTTAACGCAGTTTTTCTGCAAACTGATTGGTTCCTAAGCGGTCTTTAGAAAAGTTTTAAAAAATTGAAGAAATGTGAGAAATTTAAATGAGCATATAATAAAAACCGTATTAACCTAGTTTGGTCGGTCTTTATGGCAAAATTATCCCAGCAGTAGAGAAAAAAACATGATGGCGGCATGTTTTTTAGGCCGAAAAAAGCTGAAATCAATGGGGTTTTATAAAGAAACCCCGAACTGAGTAAGTATTTGGCTATATAATAAAACAATTGTACCATTCACTCTCGTCGTCTATGAACTATGTCGTCTATGAACCAACTAGTGGTCTATTACAAACTCGGCATTTTAATTGGCTAAGCTACTAGTGGTCTATTGGTGATTGACAACTAGTAGAGTATCAATCACAAACCTTATAACTGGAATATTCTTTCCTGACCAATCCGAAACCACGCCATATTCACGCTGCAAGCAAAACCTGAAATATAGGCCAAACATGGCGTACGCTAAAATTTATACACGAGTGATGAAATTATGAAAACATTGGCCCGAAAATAATGGAAAATTGTTCAGTTTGACATTTTCTAATACGAAAATGAATTCTGCTCATAGACAACTCGGGCTCGTCGTCTAATTGTTAAATAGCCAACTCGGCGCTTCGCGCCTCGTTGGCTATGAGCTCATACACGACTCCAGCTCATGGTATAATTATTAAATATATACCAATACTGTTACTGTACATAAGTGAACATAAAACTTTATATTATTTTTTTTATAGTTATGGAGAATCAATTAGAGCTTGCCAAACAACATTTAGATCAATACAAGGCTATGCTTGCTGCCAACGAAGCCGCACTCGCTGAACTTAATAAGGTCAATTGATTTCATTCTTTATATTACTACTTTATATTTTTCTCACTGTTTTGTTTTGTATTTACCAAGTGATCTGACCGTGTGAAAAAGGACTGGAAATAATAGTCCTAGTCCAGTGAGCTCTTTATAACTAACTGGAGGACTATGTTCTGGTCTTTGGCCTGGGAAAAACTGAAGGCGAACATGGAGGTGATATTGTACATCAGTCTCCCACGCAATTTTTCTCAACTATGATCATTGTGAAAACATAGACTCATAATATCAAGAGACAGAGACGAACCAACAATTTCAAATTTGTAACACCAAAGTCAAGCCGAGTCAAAATGGTAAATTTTTTATAGAAAGAAATTGCAGAGTTAACACAAAATGACGAACGAAGTTCTCAAAAATGTCTTGAGAAAAACAGGTTTAAAACAAACGATTTGTTTTTACCGTTTCCGCCCATTTTCAGTCAAGTGATGTCACTAAAAGGTCACAGAGCATTACTAAATCATTTTAAGTACTCGGTTACTGAATGATTTTCGTTCCAGGACTTCTTTCGTTCTTGTAAATGATTTGGTAACCGAACCAAACAAAAGGTTGTGGCTATAGATGAAATACTCGCAGTTGCAGTGACGGTGAGGTACTAGGTCTGAATCGTCTTCTGGGCGATCTTTTTAGTATCCGCGAGAGATTGGACGAAACGAGAGATTGTACTGCTATCATACGATCGGACATGCGTGTATGATGAAATACATCATGGAACTGCTTAGTGCTAACCCCAAAACAACTTAGATCCTAACCCCCCGCCTAATGGTTTTCTAATACTAACCTTAATAGTAATTAAAGGATCGACTCAGACCTAGTACCTCACGGTCACCTCAAGTGCGAGTATTCCATCTAACCACGACCCAAATAAAACCTGAGGTACAATGAAAAGGACTGGAACTGACGTACAAGACAAAATCGGTCTCCGTGTCCGCCATGTTTGGCTTCACTTTATGCCCGGAACATAGTTCTCAAGTTATATATAGAGCTCACTGGATATTGTCAATTTAAAATTCAAAATGCACTTCTATTCTGCTATAACTTCCAGTCCTTTTTCCCTCACGCTGTCAGATGACCTCGCTTGTAAAATAACTAAAATGTCCTTTTTTGTTCATTTTAGACAAGTAAAATGTATCAGGAGAACATGGAAGTGGAAACAACGGATTTACATGAAAGATTGTCAAAACTTCAAACGGATCTAGCAGCCATTACAGAAAGAAGTACTGGATATGAAAAAGAAAACGCCGTATTGAAGACGACACTTGCCGAAGAAACTGCCAAGTTGCAACAGCAATTGAATGTGGTGACGGCTGAACTTAAGGTTGCTGTTAAGAGAGCAGAGACAAGCATCGCGAATGAAGAGAGAGCTAAACAAATATACGAAGAACAAAAACCGTTAACTGCCGAGGTAGGGGACTTTTATCAGTTTATGATTGATTATGAAACGTGCTTGGTTTTTATTTCAGTTTGTAAATAGTTTTGGTATTTTTTAGATATATGCGCGTGGGACGTTGGGAGCACGAAGAAAGCGTTAGCGTTTCTCAAGGCGATAGTGTTCTCGCATCATTCCAAGTGTATCCCCATAATGCGGCGGAGCGTGGCAAACCATGAACCGTTTGAGTTCATCTTTTCTAACATCTCTCTACGGAGCCCCATAGATGACATTGAAATGCACTCCACCTTTTCGATGTACAGTAGCCTGGGTGAGGGGTGAGGGGGAAAGCGGAAAGGCGAATTTCGATGCTGATATGGAAATCCACTCTACTTTTTTGTATTCCGACATTTTTGTCGACCTTTTGAGCATTATTTAGAAATATTGCTCTTCCTTGCTGTATACCATGGAATACAGTTAAGTCCACGTCATCTAAAGAGAATAATAAAGAATCTGGACATAAAGAGAAGAAGAAATCAAATTATTGCTCCTGAGGGTGGCAATATATGGCGGAAAAATATAATTCCACCTTGGACAATAAAACTAGTAGCATTATTAACTGCTTATTGACCGAGCGCGAGGTCTGTACAGTGAAATATCGGACCGATGTTTTTATAGTACGGACCGAGCGAGCGAAGCGAGCCGAGGTCCGTGCATAAAAACAGAGGTCCGATATTTCACTGTACAGACCGAACAAGCGAGGTCAATAAGCAGTTTATTATATGGCCTAGACAATAATTTTTTCAAAGCCTTTGTATTTGTAGAACTATTTATCCGAGTTTCGCTTGCCTTCCGCTTACCGAGCATTTGGTTGGCTTCTCTATTTTCATTACATGGTTTTGCTTTACACACACAAAAATATAAACATTTATTCTCTGGATTCCAGAGAGTATTTGGCTCGTATTCATCGCCGTCAAGTTTACGTGCATCTATAAAGAATTTGCACAGCAAGTGATTTAATTCTTCGGGAGCAAGACATTCAATCTTTACGTTTTCCTTGTTTATTTTTTCAAGATAACGATAAAAAGATTTCATGTCGCTAGCGGTTTTCTTTAGTGTGTTCGCACTCTGTTGTTCTTTAATAAAATTCTCGATTTCTTGCTGACTATTTGATTCATGTTGGATTTCGTTGTTGTTTCCTCCATACTTTCAAGTTTGTCAACGGTTTGAATTTCTAGGGCATTACCACCTTGCGTAATGCCCGACAATTTCCCGCTCAGGTCATTACGGCTTTTTCCGGACCGCAAATTAACCAATCAGCGTGCGTCATTTTGCTCAGCCATATAATAAAACAGAATAAACAGCCGGAAAAATACATTATGAACGTTGTTTTGTTGAAAGAGTATGCTAATAATACTCAAAAAAGTCGACAAAAAACTCGACCAACAAAACTAGACAAAAAAGTTGTAATACAAAAAAGTGGATTTCCATCGTCCCTTAAATCCTTTACATATCATGGTGTTACCGAAATATATTATACATATACTTATAACAAAAACCACCATGCCTAGCTTCAAATCTTTGAAAATCTATTGTTTTATTATTGTTTTCTTATTGTGGTTATTCAACAATGCCTCTTCTGAAAGTAATTTGCTGGGCAATGATTTTCCTAACCAGAATTCGTTTCCCGCCTGGCGCCTCAATTGCGTCTGTAAAATATGATTTCAAAAAAAGAAAAAACGCCTTATTTCGCTGATTAAAAATAACTTTCTCCTTACGGAACCCTAAAGTTCGGAACGTTTTTGATTGGTCGCTTGAATTTCCCGCGTTCCATTCAGATGACCAATCAAAAGCGGCATATACCACGATGAAATAACCCTGTTTTCTTTCTCCCAAGGCTCGAGAAAAATATGAAAAGGAATTGGTATATCACGCATCAGATATACAGGCCTTGACAAAGGCTAAAGAGCAGGTAATTATTGTTATTAAGAAATCTGATGGCAGCCGAAATTTGATCTCTGTCGCGCATTTTAGTGATTTTATAAACTTTCCAATCTCTTAAACCAACAGGGGCAATGGCAACCGAAAGTATCACATGCCTAGCCTAGAATTCCTTTCGGCATTCAATTTCTTGCACACCATTATTCTGCTTATATCGAGAGGACCCGCTTGGACGTCATGTTTTCGGGGGGAAATGCACATCGTTTTTACTCAACTAATTCGAACCCTGCACATACCTCACTCATTCGTTGTTCGGTCTATACTGAAAGACCGCGGGGAAGGATAATTTTGCCTTGAAGACCTCACGGTCGGTTAATAAATGTTTAATTATGTAATATTTCAAGGCGAACTGTGGTCAAATAATATTTAAATCGAGGAGCTTCAAGTGTTATGTTTAGAAATGTTATCAATTTGACGATATCTTCTCTTGTACTCGAGAAATAACATTCTCATTCTCTTATTTTATGTGGACGCCGCCATTTTGTAGTTTGCTCGAGGGTTCCAACTCGATGTACAGCGATGGTTTCTTTGAATTTGGAGTATTTTGGACATAAGTGCAAAGAACAAAAGACAAACACTCAATGACGTCAAAATTGAAAAGAAAATCACCGCTGTACATAAACGTTGAGCCGTCAACTCTAAAATTGCGGCGCCCAGTAGCAACAAATACGAGAATGTAAACGTTATTTCTGGAGTACAAGAGCAGACACCGTAAAACTATTAATATTGTAAAACATTGGCCATTGGTACGTGTTCACCGTCGCTGTTACAAGATTTAGAACATTACCATGTAAGAGCGGCAAAGATGATATATAATATTACGCAAGAAGGTCTTACAGAAGAACAAATATTACAAAAGGTGAATTGGAAACCACTGAACCGCAATTACAAAAGGCGAATTTTAACCATAATGCACGACGTATGTTACATGAAGGAAGGCTCCGCAAGATTTTCAAAAACTTTTCACAAAGTGGAATCAAAGAACGGGAAGAAGAAACCTAATTTTGGTGCAAGACTGAAAAAGGAAGAATTCATTACGATTTAGAGGTCCCATAGCATGGAACCAACTTCCTGATGACGTTAAGGCTACAATTAACAAAGATAATTTTAAAGTACAGGTCTTAAAATAAGCTTTTTAAAAGAAGCAGCTGTAAATAATAATAAAAGACGATTTTATATATTTTTAGATAGAAATTTTTAGCTTATAATTTTTAACTATATATTGTATTGCAAATTTTAATTTTAGTTTTAGCAGGTCCACATCAGCTTTTTAGTTGACAGATCTTTAACCTGCCTTATCTTATGAATTTAAAAGTTATTTTTAATGAATTTAAAAGTTATTTATTTTAAAAGTAATTTATTATTTGACTGCAGTTCCCCTTTAAAGGACATTGGCAACAAAAATACGTACCTTTTTGATCAAAGTACGTAACTTCAATATCCGGAATATAGTAGTTTGAGGTTGTAAAAATGGTCGTAAAGCGTATTAATTACACTGTCAAAGTTGCTAAACTGAATCATTGTCCACCATCTTGGATGTATTTTCAATATGCGTGGGACGTCACAACCAGAGTAAAGCGAAATTTGTATCTAGCCATCCTCATGTCTTTATAAGTTTGAAACTTGATTTTTGTGAATGCCTTCCTTTTTCAATTGAATTAGACCATTTTAAAAAGCATTCCGCGGAAACTCGGCTTCCCACAGAGTAGTTTCATCAGGTTTACCCCTGGTGCGACGTCACCAACTTCCAGTTAATTAGGCAAAGTATTACAAAAAGATGGCGGATGACAGGATTGTCTTTGGTCAAAATTAGTGCTGTTGTTTTGTACAATATTAGTTTTGTTTACTTGGATTTCCTTCGTATAAAGCATGTTTGTTTAAAGGTCGTATAACGTCTGTGGGAATTTAACATATATGTAGTCTATGGATTCTCCTGAGAAAAATTGTAATATATCTTGCCAGACGAAAATATCATTTTCAAAGACGTTTTTTGCTGTTAAAGTTCAGTGGCGGATCCAGGGTTGTTCGAAAGGGGGAGCGCACATGAAGAATCAGCACATTGTGGTGTGTGTTCGCGGCGTCGAACCCACTAGGGGGTCTTCCCCCAGAAGTGCTTTGCCGGCGATTCCTGATAAGAATTTTTGCGAAATTAGGGCACCACGCCATTGCTAAAAATGCACGATTACAAAGGGGCATCAAGATTATAAAACACTTTAATATAAACGTCGTTTTATAAAAAACTTGTCTTGGAACCCATGTTAAAATATCTGAGTGCATGCAAACTGGCTTTTGCAATGAAAATTGGATAAGCTACCAAAACATTGTGCTTATAATCGGTCATATAATATTGCGTTTATCACTTCGACTTCTTGGTCTTGACATGGTAAAAAAACAGAAAACACTTGTTTGAAGGATTTTAAGGGGGGGGGGGGGGGGCGCTCCGCCTGAAAATTGACGGAAGTGATGTCATAGCGGGCATATGTCTACATGAAAACCTCTTTACAGATGCCCGCTATCACATCACTTCCGTCAACTTTAACAGCAAAAAAGTTTATGAAGATGAAATGTTCCTCTGACAAGATATATTACAATTTTTCTCAGGAGAATCCATAGATTACATATATGTTAAATTCCTACAGACGTTATACGACCTTTAAAGAATGGTTTATGGTGTGCCACATGTTCCATGTGTGCCACGCAGGGAATTGCAGAGCACAAAACTAGCCCAGGCACACCAAACCATGAACCATTTCTTATACAACATAACAAACACAAAATAATAAAAAAAACAAGTTTTATTTCGCTGATTATTAAAATTACTTTCTCCTTACGGAAGTGAAAAACGGTTCTGATTGGTCGCTTGAAATGCCCGTGATCCATGGAGAAATGGAGCACGCACGACAGCGAATCAAAAGCGTCGTTATATTAAATCTATGTTATAATGGAGATTCTTGTTTGAAAGATGCTGGTTTTGTTTTTGTGCAGATTAAAACGTTTAACGCGAAACTAGAAGAAACAGAAGAGAAATGGAAGGCAGCTGTTAATACTTTGGAAGAATCTCAGACATCGTGGGAAGAACAGAAAAAGATTCAAGCGAAAGAACTTGAGAAGCTTGGGTCACGTTGTGAGGAATTAGTACACCAGAACTCTGTTCTTCACGATCAAGGAAACAAGGTGAAAGATTACTAGTTATCATTACTTCATTTGTGTTCTACTTAAGGTGGCTCCTTACGGTTTTATACATAATGCTTACTATATTGGACGAAAGTGCTTAAAGTGCCTATGCAACGATATTTCCAAATTGGAAATAATAACATTGAAGTAATATTTGGTATCGCTTCTTTCGACTGTGAAAGTGTTAGCACGAACAATTAAATGGAAGTATGTTTATTTAGCGTTTGGAGACTGTGCTTTCCCCCTAAGAATTGAGACATCATTAAAATAGTTGGCATACTTGCACAACTAATGACATCACTCGACCCAGACCCCAAATTTTGAGTGCTTTCTAAACTCCTATACCGCAATGGCGTGTATGTAAAAAGAAATAAAGGGATTTTTTTCGTTCATTTTGTGGTAGAAACTTCGAAGTTCATAACGAACATCACAACGACTAAGTTGGATACGGCTTCGACCATGTATATTTTAAAAACAAATATCTCGTTATGAATAAATTTTACACACCCTTGTGCACACTTTCCCACGAGAGTTTAGTTTACTAAAGGCTGTTTTGAACCGTCTGTTCGATAACAATAAGAATTCATGTAGATCCTAGTGATGTCATAAGTTGTGGAATAAAATATGTCTCAACTTTTTGAGCCAAAAGCCAGTTTTTCAAACGCTAAACAAACATACTTTCCTTAATTATTCGCCCTGAAACTTTCACAATAGGCACTTTAAGGAAGCCTAGTTTTTTCCCTTGTGACGTATGTTCATGAAATTCGCCATTAAGTTTTCTGACATTCCCCCCATTACTTTTGTGTTGTTATTTACCTTTTCAAGATCATTGCTATGGCAACAACGAGCATAAAATATAACAGTTTTTTTTATATTTTTCATCTTTTCTCTGCCATTTCTCGCGTTTCATTCGGCGGAATTTCTTCAAACTTCACTGTCTTGTGGGAATTGCTTTTCGAGAAACATTTCAGTTACAAATAAATGTAGGGTTGTTCAGATGGTTTTGTTAATATCTCCAAATTTAATGTTTTTTAACATTAAGCAAAATTGTCCGATAGATTTTTTTGAAAAGGAGGAATTAAAAAGGTATAAGCTTCGTCATAAAATTTCCCGATTACATGTATCAGTAAATTTTCCGTTGTTTCGCCGTGGTTTTTGGTCCGACCACTGATCTCGAAATAAAGACTGGATCGAACAATCATTGTTCAGGAAATGAAGCCGGAAGTAGCTCGTGGCTGCCATCTTGTTGGGACCACGTTAAATAGGTTTACTATAGGCGATATATCTCTCTCTGAACATTTAAGATGCTAAAATGAATCAGTTGTCCAAGGTTTTCCCATAATATAGAACACAAACTGCGGCTCCATAACAGTAACTATGAAACCGGAATTAGCGCGTGGCGGCCATATTGGAGTGACCACGGTGGTGACTCCAATATTGCGGCGCGAAATATTCTCGGCTTCATAGACTGTAATGGAGCCGTAATTTGCTTTTTAAACTGATTCATTCAGAGACAGATATTATCTGTCGCCTACAGTAAAACTATATACCTGTAGCGTTATCCTTTAAAGATGGACGCAACGAGCTACAGTACTTCCTGCTTCATTTTTTCGATATGGGTATCTAGTACTTATTCCTTATAAGGAAGCGCAAATAGAAGGCATTGACGAGCAAATAGAGTGAATTAACGAGCAAATAGCTGACACGTTGAAACCTCGTACCAGCCTCCTAGTTAATTGGATTGTAACCGACCCCAAAACAACAAAGGTCCTAACCCTTTGGCAAACGTTTTCTTGAGAAATAAACCACCCCCAAAGCTATAGAATATGTCAAAGGAAAGTTAAATGATCTATTTACAACATACGTACAGCTTTATCCCGGTAGCTAACTTAGTTCTCTAGCGCGGATAATCGAACATGCCCAAAAATATAATTTTCGCAATACGGATATCATCTTGTAAACAAAAACACGAACTTTCGGCTGTCTTCGACGAACGTTTTCTTGAGAAATAATCAACTCCCAAAGCTACAATATATATTAAAACAAAGATAAATTATCTGTTTACAATATAGGTACAGCTTATCCGGCTAGCGAACGTAGTTTTCTTAAAAAGAGCGGATAATCGAACATATCGTAACGTGTTAACAATCCCACATCCAGTGGGCTGGTACGAGTGCCATGTACTTGCTCGTCAATGCCTTCTATTTGCTCGTCGGCCACTTCCTTATATGGAATACGTACTAGAAGTACATATGATTTTTTCGCAGCATCCAAACAATAGTTGGTCGATCCAGTCTTTATTTAGAGATCAGTGGGTCCGACACCGGATCTTTTGGTCTAGCGGCTGTAGGTCCGACATTGAAATAACGCATGCGTGAGTTCACATAGCATGATAATTTATGCTAAATTCAATAGCGACATTTCTGCTGTAACTTCAAACATTACCGTTCGATTCACTACAAAGTCGTTTCGCTACAACCTAATTTGCTACAAGGTAGTTTCTCTATACAAGTCATTTCGCTACAGAACTTAATGTGCCTATCTCACGTTTGTGGATTTTACATATCCATAATATTTGGGTCTTCCTGAGCAAAATCATAATATATCTTGTCAGCAGAAAATTTCATCTTCATGGAGTTTTTCGTTATCAAAGTTACCGGATGTGATATCACAAAAATGGCTCTTGTGACATCACATCCTATAACTTTAACAGCAAAAAAGTCCATGAAGATGAAATTTTCGGCTGACAAGATATATTATGATTTTTCTCAGGAAGATCCAAATATTACGAATATGTAAAATCCCCAAACGTGAGATAGGCACATTAAATAACACTAAGAAGATATATATTCTGATTGGAAGGGACTTTACAGAAAGACATGTTTTTGCCTCAGAATTTCAAGATGCAGAACTAACCATAACCCTAACCTTTTCTCATCCTCAAAGAACATTCCGTAGATAAGTGACAACCGAAAATTCAGAGCGACGATAGAACTGAACAAATATTCCAATGTTGAAAGAATCCGGCAAAATGTTGCATCTTTAATACACAAGGTCCGACCACTCCAGATTGCTGACCAGTTTTGAAAGCTAATTTTTACCGATAGCGCATGCGTTATGTCTGTCGGACCTATAGCCGCTTGACCAAAAGGTCCGGTGTCAGATCTATAACCACGGCGTTTTTGTTTTCTGTATAGAGGATGCAAAATAGCTGATAAGAACTTTTACAGTTTTTTTATATGGTTCATTCGTTTCTCTTCAAACATTGCCAAAAAGTTCTATTTTGAATTTCTCGCGAGAATTGTGTTGTTTTGTATTTTTAGTTATCTCAACAAGTGCTCTCTGCACAATCTCGTTCTGCAACTGATATTCACGTTCCTTCGTTGTCTGCATCGTCAGAGGAACAAGAAAAGAAGAGTGTGGAAGATCTCTGGGAAATAATCAGGTAAATAATCTATGGAAAAAATTGTTTGCGTTTCACTCTCTCTGTCGAAGGTCCTTCGTTTGAAACGTTACCCCTCGTAGACTCCTACACACTATTTCGGCAGTACACCAACCTTTTAGAGTTTTCGATGTGTATTTCAACACTGGCTACGCGGCACAACATTTACAAACGAAAATTGAGACGAATTTTTATTGATTTATTTGAAAGAACTCCTAAAGCGATAAAGAACGGCTTTTTGCAGTTCTTTCATATATTATCGAGTTTTTTAAAGTGCACCTAACCTCATAATTTTTTATTGTCTTATTTGGAAGAACTTTTAAAATCATAAAGTAATTTCTTTTGAAGATTTTCGTTTGTTCGCTTTCTTTTTGAGATATATCAGTTTGTTTGATATGCAAATGTCCGGAATTTACGTCACACATGTATAATGACTTATCAGAGAATGTTATATGTCTTTGTGTTCATCAAATAAAAACATTAATTCGTGAATAACATATATGCGTGTTTCTCCCACAACACCAAACTTCTCGATTTTAAAGGATTTCGTTCGAGAATGAAAGCGATCACACATTTCTCCAATAAGTCATTATGCATGTGTTACGTAATTTCCGGACATTTGCATGTCAAACAAACTGATATATCTCAAAAAGAAAGCAAAGAAACGAAAATCTTCAAAAGAAGTTACTTTATCATTTTAAAACTTCTTTCAAATAAAAGATTAAAAAATTTTGAGGTTAGGGGCACTTTAAGGTTTATGAAATATGACCTCAAAACTATTGAACAAAATTGCTTGAAACTTTGCACAAGTATACAGTTTGCTAAAGAAAGATATATCGCTGACCCTTGGCAAGTCTTAACATGTGAAAAAACATTTTTTAAATATGCCATTGGAGCATGTGCAAAGACATGGTTCAAAATATCACAGGCGAAAGTTTGCTATGTTTTTCACAAATGAAATAAAAAATCGATATTTAAACATCACTGAAACTCGAAAAACATCCGACCGTATTATAGGTAAAGCAATTCAATAAGATGTATGTATAGGCATTGATGTAGAAATAAAAATCGAATACTCTAATAAGGTTGGTGTACTGCCAGTGTGCATCATGGGGTCTATTTTACTCCAAGCCCTGCGAGAATTTAATCATCCTGATTTCTTTTTACTTATTAATTCTTGCAAGATTTATCCGAAAAGAGAAAGAAATTTCGGAGACAAAGAGCGAAATGGTTCAGTATGAAAACGTTCGTTACCGACAACACTTGGAGTATGTTGAAAAACAACAGAAGGAAACAGAAGCAAGCTTGGAGAAAGAACGAGACAGGTCGAAATTGAGTGCTAAGGATTCCAAAGAACACGAAGAGATTATGGCAAAAGTGGAAAAATTAGGAGAAATTGAAGAGCTAAATAAAGTGTTGACCAATGAGAAGGAATCTTTAAAGAAGAAAATTAGCAACACCGAATCACAGGTGATTATTATAAGTAATACCATGATCGCCTCGGATTCTTTTGTTCTCACCGGGCGATTTAATCGCTAAATGCCCTCAAAGCAAGGGAAATTTCTAATTTCCACCCTCATTAGCATACATGAGCGAACATGCATTGGTCGACAGTTCGCGATGAATTTCAAACAATATAAATGATATTTCGTCGGTAAACATGGTAGTTACAAACTAATATCATGAAATGTTTGTGAAATTCCACAAATCCTTCCTCGGCTTTCGGGGACATTTAATCACTAATTTCCCTAATGTCATGGTATTATTAACTATGCTTATAACAATTGAATGGTGGTTGGATGATTGTTGAATTGCATTCACCGTATATATACAAGGCGGGAATGTGTTGTTTTCTGCCTGTTTACAGCGAGAAACGTGTTTCTCACACTGGGAGCCTACGACAAGGCGCATAGGTCATCGGTTCATAGTGTGACAATATCGTTTGAGGTTTAGGATTAGGGTAATTTGGGGTTAGGGTTAGTACCTTTCGTCCCTGCAATGTATTTTCTGTTTGTTATAAGGAATATGTACTATAAGTTCAGGTCTGTACGCCAAATAACGCAGGTTACTGACTACATGCCTTGTACATTAGTGCCTCTTCACACTGGTGGCCTAGGGCGAGGCGCATATGTAGTGTGACATCTTCAAGACCCAGGCTCCAGTTATCGTTCCAGTCTATATATATTATATAGTTCAATTCCCTAGACATAGGACCGGTTGTTGAAATAGTGAGTAACTGAATTCAGGATTAGTGAAAACTTTGTGGAAGACCTTAAGAAGATGAAGACAAAGATGTCCTAGGAAGTTTGAGCCGATAAAATTTTAGCCAACGAACTACTGTAGGGCCCAAGGGTGTAAAAAACAACAATTTCGCTTTGTCACGGCTCTGAGCTGCGAGGGAAAGTTGAAAGCAGTCCAATGCAGGCCGATTATGTTTTCCTTATTTGGAAATTAACTTTGAATGGCATTTCTCGTTTCTTTTCTATATTTGTAGGTTAAGAAACTAGAAAGCGAAATTAATCCGCTGAAAGAGAACATAGCTTCGATGATATCACATAAAGATATTTTGGTTGGCGAAAAGACTGCTTTGAAGAGTGAGGTATATAATATAATATAATATATAATATAATATATAATATATAATATGCAATATGCAATATGCAATATGCAATATGCAATATGCAGTATGCAATATGCAATATGCAATATGCAATATAATATTATGTAATATAATATTATGCAATATAATATTATGTAATATAATATTATGTAATATAATATTATGTAATATAATATTATGTAATATAATATTATGTAATATAATGTGTAATATAATATTGTGTAATATAATATTGTGTAATATAATATTGTGTGATATAATATTGTGTAATATAATATTGTGTAATATAATATTGTGTAACATAATATTGTGTAACATAATATTGTGTAATATAATATTGTGTAATATAATATTGTGTAATATAATATTGTGTAATATAATATTATGTAATATAATATTATGTAATATGTAATATATATATGTGTAATATATATATATGTGTAATATATATATGTGTAATATATATATGTGTAATATATATATGTAATATGTAATGCAATATTATATAATATCTACGCCCTATTTTTTAAGGTCGTAAAATACAACTGACTTTGACTTTATTAATTGGCGTCCGCGCAGCAGAATTCAAACCTAACCCTCTACAAAACTATTTATCTGTGTTTAGATTCAAAGATGGAAGTCCCGAGCCAATCAGTTGATAGAACAATGCAAACAACAACCAGACCCGGATGAGTTTAAGAAACTTCAAGAAGAAAAGAAGCAACTGTTGGCGCACCAAAAACTATCAAAAGATGAAGTTCAGAAATCTAAAGTTCAAGTGGAAGCCTTGCGAAATGAAATCCAGAGACTGCAAGCAGAGATTAACATTAAAAAGGTTTGTCTCAACTAAAGTACCTTCCACTTGCGTTCGTTTTTTAAACGAGTTGTTGAACGTTCTCCCCGCGCAGAAAAGCGTTAGAAATTAATAAGTGTTAAATCTCGAGAACGGTCACGCTAAACCAGGACGTGGAAAACAATATTATGTCCTAAATGTAACATTAATTAGCTTACGCTTTGTTGATGTTCCTGAGCTGCCTTTACATTCCTCTTTTTGTGTTTTTTTTGGCAGCCAAAGTTAAATAGATAAATAAAAATATTTTGTTGAAAACTTATTTAACTAATTTCAAAACGTTAACAGTCAAACCTTAAATAATTGGAAATTAATCGACATGATTAACCTACACTACTGAGTCCACAGAATGTTTTTGACTCGAGCCGGATTTGAACACGCACCTTCGGGATTCCGGGTCCGCTGCTCTACCAGTTCAGCTACCGCGACAACTGCAGGAACAGTGTGGAATATTTTCGCGACAACTTAACGCTTATGGTCTCATTGACTGTTATGAACTTATGTTTTCGCGATATAATGAGATATAATAGTTGTCAAATCTGGTCTTCAACCATGCAAACCAACCACAAAAGTAATTGTTCCCAATCGCCAAAAACAGCAAATATCCTAACCCCCCGCATAACGAGTTTTCTAACCCTAACTCCCGACGTGTTTTCTCGGGAAACGTTACACCACCAAGGGAGAGGGAGGGTGAGCACGCCATTTATCCCGGTCAGCGGCAAGCAATCGTCTTCTGGACGAACTTTTTTAGTATCCGCGAGAGATGCCTATATTACGATAATATGATATACATAATAGAACTGCATGATAACCCAAAAACAACTTAGATCCTAACCCTAACCCAACCCCCTCCCGCCCAATGGGTTTTCTAACCGTAACCCCTGCGACACAGGAAAGCTAAGTAAAAATCCAATTACTAACCTTAATACTAATAAAAGGATCGTCCAGAAGACGATTGCTTGCCGCTGACCAGGATAAATGGCGTGCTCACCCTACCTCTCCGCTCGTGTTTTCTCCCCGTCGCTAGAGCGCCCGATGCGCTTATCCCGGACGCATGCGCACGCCATGGTTGGTTTGCATGGTTGCAAGACCAGTTTTTGACAACTATAATACCTCATATAATGGGTAAAATTAGCATGCTGTTCCGAGTTCAAATCCCGGTCGAGTCAACAATTTCGGTAGTTAAATTCGGTAGTGTAGGTTAATCATGTGGATTAATTTTCCTATTACCCTGAGGATGATTCTGAAATTAAATAATTGGATTATTTTTTAAATAATAGTGTGACTGAAAATTTAATTTAAATTCTAGGCCGAGACAGCGAAGATTCAAGATGAACTGAACACTGTAAAATCTAACAATGTTGCATCGTCAAAGTTAGAAGACGAGATTGGTAACTTGAAGAAAGAAATTGAGACAAAAACTGAAGAGGCTAACGAGAAAGTAAAAACAATAACTCAGGTAAGAAACGTGTAGGTAAACGATTTGTTTTTTGGTCAGTATAATACGTGGACTGCAGACTGGATTGGGTATAACATAATTACAAAGCTTGTATATGTTGCATCGAGCGAAAAATCGGTCGAAGATCGGCATCTCCACAATAACAAACTGTGACATGGAATGATAATGAGCCGTTTTGATAACGTGTTTTATTATTTTTCGGTCCGTATCCTATAAATCCTGCTTTCTGATTGGCTAACGAGCGGTCCGTATGAGCACATACGGACCGTATGTCACATACCGGTCCGGTCGTACGGACCGCTCGACATAATTTTAGTTTTAAATGCGTTTTATCAGCCGTAAAATATTTTAAAAACATTTGAAAATGAACTCAATCAAACTTGGACATGTTGAAAGACATATAAGTGAGGATTTTTAGTTTAGTGTATTAGATTTATCACTCTTAGGTGAACGGAATACCCCGACAGGCGAGAAGCCCAATTATGAAAAATGTCCGGAATGTACAGTACGTCACACATGCATAATGAGTTATCAGAGAATGTTATATATCTTTGCGTTCATCAAATAAAAACGCTAAAGTGTGAATAACACGTATGCATATTTCTCCCACAACACCAAACCTCTCGATTTTAAAGGATTTCCTTCGAGAATGAAAGAGATACACACATTTCTCCAATAAGTCATTATGCACGTACATTCCGGACATTTTTCATATCAAACAAACTGATATATCTCAAAAAGAAAGCGAAGAAACGAAAATCTTCAAAAGAAGTTACTTTATCATTTTAAAAGTTCTTCCAAATCAGACAATAAAACCTTTTGAGTTTAGTGGCACTTTAAGGGGAAAAATATTTACCGTTTTTGTCGGTTCGTATTGAGAAATATTTCCCTTCAATCTTCCGGGGAAATATTTCTCCATACCGACCTCCCAGCCGGTAAATAACATGTATTTATTTTTTTCCGGTCCGTATCCTACTAAATCCCGCTTTCTGATTGGCTAACGAGCGGTCCGTATGAGAGCGTACGGACCGCGCGAGTTTTAAATCCTCACGCAAAAAGTTTTTTAAATCTTTTAAAGGCCGCCATTTAAAAAATTCGTAAAAATTACAAAATGTACTCAAACGAAAGCGAACACAGTGATAGTGAATTCTATTATCCAACTTCTGACTTCACTGTTCCCTCCAACGAAGGTAAAAGTACAGACGTTTCTTTATCGACTTTGACGAACTTCAAAGGTTTATTGAAAGACAGCGACCAGAAAACACAACAAAGAAGACAACATACGATATTAATGTTGTAAAACGGTACTTTATATCGATAAATGAGACAAGAGAAATTGAAGTCATACCTGCTAACGAGTTAAATATCCTGGTTTCCAAATTTTTTATGAATGTACGAAAGAAAAATGGTCAAGTCTACGAACCTTCATCCCTCAGTGACTTTCAGAGAAGCTTACAGAGATATTTAAATTATAAAAATTCAAGTTTAAATTTATTCCAAGACCAAGAATTCAGTAAGGCTAGAGAGGTCCTTTTAGCAAGGAAAAGAGAACTGGTGCAGCAATACGCCAAAGGGAACCGACCACAAGCAGCTAGAGAGTTGACGATGGCAGAAGAAGACCTCCTTTTTGGAACCGGTTTGTTTGGTAACCATGAACCAGAAGTTCTCCAAAGGACAGTTTGGTGGGTTCTTTCCCTTCATTTTGGATTCAGAGCTCGTGACGAATCCAGAAGATTAAAATGGGGAGACATATCATTAAAATGGGGAGACATATGCCGGAAACCGGCAGCGAGGTGTTGATATGGAAAGCCGAACGGGGATCCAAGACAAGACACGGCGACGGCCAACATCACAGAGCTTTCAATCCAACAGCCCAAGCAACCAACAACGAGCGTTGTCCCGTTCAATTGTTTCAATCGTTCGCCAGCCATCGACCAGACGAGATGAAAAAGCCTGTTTCGCCATTCTACTTGGCTATTAACTACCGTCGTAAACCAGACTGCCAGGTCTGGTACACCAAAGCTCCACTGGGCAAAAACGAAATCGGGAAGTTTCTTGTGAAGGCTGCGAAAGCCGCTAATCTTCCAGGTAATATCAGCAATCACTCGGTCAGAAAAACATGTATTTCCCGTCTAATGGATGCTGATGTTCCAGAGAACTACGTGGCTCAACTGAGTGGGCATAAGAATTTGAAAAGCCTGGATGCCTATAAGACAGCTTCAGCTAGCCATCAGCGAAAAATGTCAATGGTCTTGAGTCGCTCAGCCATGGCCACTTCCACCGTCACTGCAGAGTCTGGAAGTTTACAGAAGCATCAAGCCTCCACTGTAACATCACAATCCAGCTTCCAAGAAGCAGTTGAGGGCATGTTTTCTGGAGCAACGATAGGAAAAATTGAAGGATGTACATTCAATTTTTTCCTCAATCCTGCGGCGAACGATGATCACGTCAAAGATTCAACACCAGTCAAAAAACGACGTGTAATCATAAGTGATGACAGTGAATCGGACTGAATTGCATCTCTTTTTACTTTTCTTGCAATATGCGAGCATTTTGTAAAGAACTTGTCGTTGTTTTTGTGCAACCATTACGTTAGATGCCAACAATATATTAACGAACTTTTTTCGCTTTGTCTGGTTTGAAATAAACATGCTTCTTCTGTTCAGTCAAGTGACTTCCTTATTTGGTCACAAGCTGAGTGGCTTCTTAATGACGTCTCTGTTTGTATTTTTATTCGCTGGGGAGGTGGGTGGTGCATTATGCGCTTCGAGGAAAAAAATTAATAAATTATTCACCGTTTTGGTCGGTCCGTATAGAGAAATATTTCCCTTGGTCTCAAAAACGTCCCTCGGCCTGCGGCCTCGGGCCGTTTTTGAGACCTCGGGAAATATTTCTCCATACGGACCTCCAAACCGGTAAATAACATATATATCTTTGCGAAAACGGAACCGCATCGTCGCTTCGAGAAAGCATCATAGCTTCACGATCTTGCCTTTGTAAAATAAACGACAACTCAAGTCTTGGAGCGTTAACGAGTTTAAAAACATCGGCGAAGACATCAGAGAGATTAATTTTATATTGCGGCATTCCCTGTCATCGATCCAGACGCCGAGGGACCACGGGGCAAGTTACCACACTAGCGCGAACACGACTAAAGTCTGAAAGGGCTGATATGCTCATGATTTTGGCAGAGAACTTGTAAGATATTAGAAGGTTGTAGGTTCCATTCTTGTCCGGGTCTCAGAAACATTTTCTGAGGATTTGTGCTTGATGATCGTCCATGTATCGTCTGTCTACTCCAAGTTCCCACATTCACTACGTCAGTGTATATATAATGCAACACAACGTGGTGTTCCTTAGAAACATAAATATTTATTTTACAAACTTTTAGCTGAAGAAGATTGCTCGTCGTTATAAATCTCAATGCGATGAACTGTTAAAAGCGAAAGAGGAGTTGGGCAAAACGGCTGCTGAAGAAAAGCCTGACAATACCGAAAATAATGCAGAGAAGGAGAATATTATCAAAACTTTAAACGTGGAGAAAAAAGCCCTGCATGATGAAGTGGAGAAATTAATGCAATTAGCCGCAGCAAGCAAGGTAAAGAGAACTTTTATGTACTGCTTAATAAAGAGAAGTAGTGATTTAGTGGGATTTATACCCGTTAGAGCACGTATTAAGATTGCCAAGCTTGAATTAAAACGATTACTAAGATTACAAAGCTTACATTAAAAAGATTATTACGATTACAAAGCTTACATTAAAAAGATTATTGAGATTACAAAGTTTACATTAAAAAGATTATTAAGATTACAAAGCTAACATTAAAAGATTACTGAGATTATAAAGCTTACATTAAAAGATTACAAAGCTTGCATTAAAAAGATTACCTAGATTACAAAGCTTACATTAAAAGATTATTAAGATTACAAAGTTTACATTAAAAAGATTGTTAAGATTACAAAGCTTACATTAAAAAGATTATTAAGATTACAAAGTTTACATTAAAAAGATTATTAAGATTACAAAGCTAACATTAAAAGATTACTGAGGTTATAAAGCTTACATTAAAAGATTACAAAGCTAAAGTAAAAAGAAAATCATTAAAAGTATTGAAAACCGTTAATAACAATTAGAAAAGTACTTTCTGTGTTTCTGAAGCACTTATTTTTTTGATCAGGAGAAAGAAGAAAAATCGAAGAAAACTCTTAATTCTGCAACGAAAAAGATTCAACAGTTAGTGGGTAAATTGATGGACATTATTTGTTTACCATACAAGGACGATGATATGCAATTTGAATTAACGAGTGTTTATCGTTGGATTGATGGATGGGATGGGATGGTTTGGTTTGGTTTGGTTGGTTGGATGCTGTTCTGCTATTAAACGTTTCATTCACGACCTTTTCTTTAAATCTTACTTAGCTTTTAAAGATAAATGCTCAAGTGAAAATGAAGAACTGAAAAAATGTCTTGAAGATGTTCATCAAGAAAAAGATGCGATGGTTCAAGCTGCGAATGAAAGAGAAATGAGGTTGACTGTTTTGAAGACACAGTTTCAAGGGAAACAAATACGAATGGAAAAAGAACTGAAAGAAAAGAATGAAGAATTAGAGAAGACGGCGAATGAAAAGGCGAAGTTGCAAGAGCGAGAAGCCATGAAAGAAAGGTAGAAATATGTATTGCTACTCTGTATTGCTACTCTGGTTAAAGTATTTGATAATATTAATAATATTAAATTAATAATATTAAATGTAATAATATTAAATTAACTACAGCAAATGATAATATTTAATAATAATAATAATATTCATCAGGATACCCAAGTGGGGGTATCCAGTGTTTTCCAGTGTATCCAGTATCCAGTACTGTTTTCCAGTGGGGTCCTGTAACATAACAAAAGATACAGTACAATTAATACCATACATACAATGCAATGCAACACAACAGTACAGCACAGTACAGCACAGTACAGCACAGTACAGTACAGTACAGTACAGTACAGTACAAATACAATACAAATACAATACAATACAATACAATACAATACATATAGAAGGTTATGCGGTTATTTTCTTGAGTAACTTTTTGAATATAGGTAGAGAGTCTGTGTTTCTTGTTTTTTATGTTGAGGCTTTGATTAATTTTTGTTTTCCCCAGTTTGTCTTGGCTTCAGGCAGGCGTAAGTTATTGGTGGTCCTTGTATTGTAGTGATGAATATTGCTGTTTATGGTTCAAAGTCGAAGTCTACAAGTTTGTTAATATATATAAAAATATGAAATATAAATGTGAATTTAAATATAAATGTGAATATCTCCCAAAAACTAAAGTAAACAAGCAGTATAATTATATGGGGTTACCACATAAAGTAGATATCTCCCCCAAGTTAA
This sequence comes from Chrysogorgia sp. JL179-B06, assembly GCA_035772405.1. Lineage (NCBI taxonomy): Eukaryota > Metazoa > Cnidaria > Anthozoa > Scleralcyonacea > Chrysogorgiidae > Chrysogorgia > Chrysogorgia sp. JL179-B06. Next base: position 2,194,155 of record JAYKKM010000416.1, on the reverse strand, counting down.
AATAGTATATGGCGGTCACCACATCACCCCATACACTATTTTAACTTCGAGGAGATACCCACATTCTGTGGTGAGGGAGTAGAGATTTTTCGCGACCACGTATTGTTAACCTTTATGTCTCTGCGATGATCGGCATCTAACTTCTCCTAATAATATTTCTAATACTAACTCTAATTGCTGCCTCCCTTTAGGGACACTATTCTTGGCGTCCCTGTGTTTAACTCGTGCCCAGTCAATTGGCAGAGCTATACAACCCGGTCTCTTCCTTAAAGTGCCCCTAACCTCAATATTTTTTATTGTCTTATTTGGAAGAACTTTTAAAATGATAATGTAACTTCTTTTGAAGATTTTCGTTTCTTCGCTTTCGTTTTGAGATATATCAGTTTGTTTGACATGCAAATGTCCGGAATTTACGTCACACATGTATAATGAGTTATCAGAGAATGTTATATATCTTTAGGTTCATCAAATAAAAACACTAAAGTGTGAATAACACATGTGCGTGTTTCTCCAACAACACCAAACTTCTTGATTTTAAAGGATTTCGTTCGAGAATGAGAGAGAGACACATATTTCTCCAATAAGTCATTATGCATGTGTGACGTAAATTCCGGACATTTGCAAATCATACAAACTGATATATCTCAAAAAGAAAGCGAAGAAACGAAAATCTTCAAAAGAAGTTACTTTATCATTTTAAAAGTTCTTCCAAATAAGACAATAAAACATTTTGAGGTTAGGGGCACTTTAAATTAACTATTATCCTTAATTTACAAATCGCTCTGAATTAAAGTGCCTATGAAACGAAAATTAAGTTTGTTTTATTTGAAAGAACTTTTAAAATAATGAAGAATATTAATTTACAGCTCTCTCATATTTCACTTGGTTCTCAAGATATTTAGACTTATGTGATATTCAAATGAGATAACCTATGACGTCAAGGGGTTTGCAATACATTTTAACATATTGGAAAATCGTGTATATCTTTAAGATTATTAAACGAAATCACTTGAAACTTTGCATGTGGATACAAACGACTAAACTGAACAACATCGTTCAAGTTTCAATGTGGCAATAGTAATAATATAGTTCCCAGACCTCTAAGTCTATTTGTCAAAAATCTTTGTTTTCTGACATAGCTATGTGTTGCACCAAATTTAAACTTCAGTTTAGAATTGGTTAAGTCCGTAAAAATCCGCTAAACCAGTCCCAACCCGCAAATGTTTGGGACGGAAGAGAAAACAAATCATTTTATTTTAGAAATCAAGATGTCTGAAAACTAATTTGTTACCATGGCGACCATAAAACTAGAATGATGTTCTCCAGTTTAGTTGTCTGTATCCACATGCAAAGTTTCAAGTGATTTCGTTTAATAATCTTAAAGATATACACGATTTTCCAATATGTTAAAATGTATTGCAAACCCCTTGACGTCATAGGTTATCTCATTTGAATACCACATAAGTCTAAATATCTCGAGAACAAAGTGAAATATGAAAGAGCTGTAAATTAATATTCTTCCTTGTTTTAAAAGTTCTTTCAAATAAAACAAACTTAATTTTCGTTTCATAGGCAAAACCCCGTCAACATTTTCTCCATCCCTAGCCCCCGACCCATGCACTCCCCTACTTGGCTAGCTAAACTTATAAACAAGTGAGACATTGTAAGCTTTAGGTATAGTAATTGACTAACATACGCATGCGCGACTTTCAATTGCCTCTAAATTAACCATTATCCTTAATTTAGAGCGATTTGTGAATTAAGGATAATGGTTAATTTAAGGAAGAGATCGTGTTGCAACATAGCTGCTGTTAATCTCGGTCTGTGTGAAAAAGTGGATGTTTGTTAGCAGTTCCATTCCCGGCCGCGCGGTGTCATGCGACCACGAGTTAGATTCTTTGTTCTTGTGAGTACTTATAAGACACTATAAATGAATAATGCATTGTTTTATTTACCTATGACATTTAGACATTCCTGACTTCGACTCCTAGTAAACAATAGATTTAGAATTGTGACGTCCCATATGATCGTCTTGATACGTGTTTAGATTGTTATCGAGTGGAACACGGCAACAAATAGTTAATTCTTAATTCAAGGAGACGTCTATATAAACCTCAATGTTTTTGACAACTGTGACATCCCGCATTCCCGTTCGTTAGTACGATTTGAAATATGACCGCTCGACCGCTAGATACTAAGTCAGCAAATATTACATTTGTACTTGATTTGGCAAAAGTGTGGCTTGAATGGAAAATTTATAACTTCGCGAGGCTTGCTCGTTTCGAGTAAATGTTGTTCGAATTAGATGTATGGCGTTCAAATGGTCGTGTTAAATTTTGTCATTATAAACATGATTACCGTGTGTTATTTTAATATTACAAGGCTATATGATCGCCTTTATACGTGGTTTATATTCTACATTCTATTTATTTGATCCTCCATGCTAGCCTATAGGAAATTTCTAGCATCATTCTGCTGCATGCATGCATGCCTAATCCTGAACACTTCAATAGGCAACCTCGCATCCACTGCTCCTCTGTGTCAGTCCCAAGGCAGCATTTCACTTCTGATAAGTGTAGTAATTATAAATTAATTTTACTCTATTGTGATTGATTATCAGCTTGCCGGTCTCGATCATGCTACGGAGACAGGAATGACGTCAATAACTAATAAAGAATAAAAAGTATAAGCAATTGTTTCTGAATTGTTTTATAAAAATAATAGAATACGTTTGCCCAGGTCTTTATCTATATATATAACGTGATCGAGAAGTTTGGACTCGCCTTTTATTATGTCACTCGGGTTTCGACCCGGGCAAACGTACTCTATTATTTAACCCTAATTCTAACACTAACTCTAATACTAACCCTAATACTAACCCTAATACTAACTCTAATACTAACTCTAATACTAACTCTAATACTAATTCTAATACTATCCCTAATACTATCCCTAATACTAACTCTAATACTAACTCTAATACTAACTCTAATACTATCCCTAATACTATCCCTAATACTAACTCTAATACTAACTCTAATACTAACTCTAATACTAACTCTAATACTAACTCTAATACTAACTCTAATACTAACTCTAATACTATCCCTAATACTATCCCTAATACTAACTCTAATACTAACTCTAATACTAACTCTAATACTAACTCTAATACTAACTCTAATACTAACTCTAATACTAACCCTAATACTATCCCTAATACTATCCCTAATACTAACTCTAATACTAACTCTAATACTAACTCTAATACTAACTCTAATACTAACTCTAATACTAACTCTAATACTAACTCTAATACTAACTCTAATACTATCCCTAATACTAACTCTAATACTAACTCTAATACTAACTCTAATACTAACTCTAATACTAACTCTAATACTAACTCTAATACTAACTCTAATACTAACTCTAATACTATCCCTAATACTAACTCTAATACTAACTCTAATACTAACTCTAATACTAACTCTAATACTAACTCTAATACTATTACTAACCTTGTAGTGAAATGGACTAATGCAGCGTTCAGTGACCACAATACTAGCGACTCGGTATATATGTAACATGTCACATCAAATATCGTCCCTATTATGCTCCGATGAAGGGCTGGGTGAACAGATCGAAAGCTTAGCAGTAAAAAATACACGTTATGTTTCCACAACAATTATGAACGATTTATCATCACTCTGCAAACGTTCCAAGCCATTGTAATTAAAGTCTTTTTCTGTTCATGTTTCTGCAGCGAGACCGATAAGTTAAAGAAAAAAGTTCAACAACTTCAACGTCTCGTCCTTCAAACGCAACAAAAATTGAAATCCCATACCTCGTTACGCGTGGCAGCACAGGGGCAACATGACGGCTCAGGAGGCAGCGGCAGCGGAGGGCCTGGAACTAAAAACTTGAGCAAAGAAATGGTTACAAATCCATCACCAAGCGTCGCGCCACCCACGGCAGCAGTGAAGCCAACGTCTACGCCATCAACATCGACAGCAGTTCGTTCAATAACTACCCCGACGGCTAGCATTCGGCCAATGGCAATGACCACTGCTATCCAACCTACTCCTACAGCCACAGTACCTCCTACCGTCACAACGCAGCCCACTGCGATCGTATCGGCCGTCTCCGAACCCATCATGGTGACTTCCGCCGAATTCCGAAGTCAATCCTCAACGAGCACTACAGTAGTAGCTACTGTCACGCCATCGGTATCGTCCGAAATTACCTCGTCTCCTTCCGTCACCATCCGGCCGATTACGTCATCCAATGCTTCACCTATAATTGCAATGGCGACATCGAGCATGGAAGTCAATGAAGAAAGGCCAGCAGACATTGATGTCAGCAGTGAGGAAAGGCCATCAGTTTCAGAGGTTTCTCCTAGTCAATCCGTACTGGAACAAAGGTAAATGAACCAACTATTAAAATTAATCAACATGATTAACCTACACTATTGAGTCGACGGAAAATTGTTGACTTGAGCGGGATTTGAACTCGGGTATTGCTATGAATATGCAAACAGCATGGTCTGCATTAACATCGAGTTTCAATATGAGGAATTTAGTACATTCTCTCATTTCGTGTGTTGATATTTATCATAGAACTGCTAACCTTAATGTGCCCCTGTGATCAAATTTTTCGTATTCCGAATTTTTACATATTTGTAAAGAGCATGGTGTTCTTACTTAACTTGCCAAATTTCAAGCAATCGCGAGCATGGGAAGTCGCCTTTTCAGACTGTTTTTATACGAGATTATACGGCCGCCATTACTGTTATTGTTCCGGACGCTTAGGTTGCGATTAGAGGAAGTGACGTCAAAGACTCAACACTTGGCTAGTTGTGTATGAATATAAAGCTACTTGGGGAAAACTTTCCATTGTAACTTATCGTGTAATTTCCATAAAGCTTGTCACGCGTTGAGTCTTTGACGTCATAATCACATACTCTGCTATGGAATCGCGGGCTCGTCTGGAACAAGTTTTGAGCAATGGCGGACAAAATGTGGGCGACTTTGGATGTTAAATTTCTTGTGATAGAATGTTTGTTGTTCGTTTTTTGGCAAATGCGAACATTTATTAACCTAAAATGATGTTCTGTAACAAAAAATGCCAGGAAACGTAATGTGATATTTTGTCGCAGAGCCACTTTAAAACAACTTAGATCCTAACCTTAAGCCCCCGCTTTAAGTGTCTTCCTAACCCCAACCCCCGGCTCTACTTCCCCCATTCTTGGCCAACACGCACGTACCCCCCTATTTGAAGTGCTTAATTAGTATAATCATGGGAGAGACTAAGCTTGTGGGACTTGTAATTGAGTGTTACACGCATGCGCTACAACACTATAATTGGGCTGTCATACTTGGCTGGATGTTAATGCAAAAACTGACCGTTGACCACTCTGATTGCATGTTTATCCTCGATCCACCACCGTCGGGATTCTAGTCCGCTGCCAGTTGAGCAACCGCGCCAACAGTGTGCTAATTTTCTCCGTTTAAATTATGCACAAAATATTTTCGCGACAACTTAACGCTTATGATCATCTGTAAGGATAATATATAGATATTAGACAGATACGTTTAATAGAAAACACCTTGCAGCTAAAAGCTGAATTGCGTGTTACAATACAGAAGATTACATAAGGAAAGTATTAATTAAGCATTAGGAATAAATTACAAAAATGTTGTATATTTACAGTTAATTATTAAAAAATGATATAATACTAAAAGTTTGATGCACCAGCAGGTAAGAATGATTGCTTAAATCTATTAGTTTTACATTTAGGAATATTAAAATCTCTTTGATTCCTAAGAAAGTAACTAGCAATATTAATGTCAGGGAGATCATGTAGTTTATGTTTTCGGTTTGCTACAGTACCATTAAAAGTCTTTTTGGTAAGTTTATATCGGCGGTCATGAAGGCTATTTAGGCTTGTAAAAGAAAGTCTATCAGAGTACGATTTTCCAGCTAGGATAATTGATAATACACGCTTTTGTAGACGTTCAATGTTGTCACTTAGGGATTTTGGTAACGAAAAATGGAATACTTCACAACATATATATATATATATAATATATATATATATATATATATATATATATATATATATATATATATATATATATATATATATATATATATATATATATATATATATATATATATATATATATATATATATTATATATATTTATATATATATATTATATATTTATATATATATTATATATATTTATATATATATTATATATATTTATATATATATTATATATATTTATATATATATATATATATTTATATATATATTATATATATTTATATATATATTATATATATATATATATATATATATATATATATATATATATATATATATATATATATATATATATATATATATATATATATATATATATATATATAAAAGTCTAACTTTGATATAAAAGTATGTGCTGTGTTGGTGTATTGTCGAACATTAACATTACTAGCGATATTTCCAAAATTATTTTTATATGCACAAACAATGGCTTGTGAAAAAAATTTAGGACGAACGAAATACAGTGAACATGTATGATTTCTTTATTTTGTTTGTCTCTTTTAGTTCAATGCCAGACATTCCGTTAGAGGAACATGTTAACAGTCACCAACTTAGTGTTGGAACGAAGAGATCACGTGACCAAGATAGGTTTGTGTTGCCAGAATAGTGGATTGTTTGCTATTTCATTTTTTTCATTTTAACAGTTATGCGTAAAGGACAGACACATTATAGTAAGGTTCGACGTTTGGGTACACCGCGTTTATTATTTATTGCTGAGCTTTCGACCTGTTGACTCTTATGCAGTGCAATGCCAATGAGCTGGTATATATCGGTGAAATGGGCAGGTAACTCTTATCTCTCAACTCGTCTGAACGAACACCACGCTTATCGTGCAAAAGCTCAGCTTGATAAATCTGCTGTGGCCAAACACGCTTGGGAGTAAGACCACCATATAAAATGGGATGAGTGTTCACTGCTAGCCAGCGACAAGCATTACTTCACCCGAAGAATGAGAGAATCTATCGAAATTGTGAAAAATCCTACGATTTTACAGGAGGGTCAACCGCTGAATAGCACATGGTCGACTATCTTCTCTTCGCTCAACAATCTTCGCCTCTTCGCCCAACAATCTTGATACCTTTTGTTTAATTTAATTAATTCATTAGGATAAACATTACTGCGCCATTGTTAGATTACGTAAAACCCGAGTGACGTAATAAAAACACGAGAGAAGTGCAGGGAGAATCTCGAGCCGCCGAGGAGAGTACTTTCCCAACTTCTCGAGTGTTTTCAGAGACCTGGGAAAACGTATTCTATTATTTTTATAAAATAATTCACAAACATTTGCTTATACTTTGAATAATTATATATAACGGTTTTAATTTTGATTTCCGTAGCCTAGAGTAAACATTTTATAAAAAGTATTTACTTTTCCGAAATGCTAATGAGTTTGACATCAAATAATCATTTCGCATACAATATTCTGCTGCTAGAGCAATTTAACCTAGAGATTTTATTAACTTTTTATCTTTTAATCTTCAACCATTTCCCGATTTGAAGAAAGCCAATTCCCGATTTGACTTCGCATTCCTTAGCATTTCGGATAAACAAACTATTATAAAACATCAACGCAAAACTCAAATCATAAAACATTTTGGTATTAAACTATTCACTTCACGTAGAATCAACATCACTAATATTGTATTAAATTTATTTTATATTTTCTTCACCTTATCCATGCAGCACAACAGATACAGGCCGAGGATCAAAAGAGGCAAAGAAAGCGAGAACAATGCTGGTAAGATAACAGTTGACCATGTAGCTTAAAGTGCCCCTACCCCGAATTTGCGCCGTCATGGCTGCACGCTTTTTAACAGCTCCCGATATTATCTTAAATCAAAGCCTGTTCTTTGATGTTTTGTGAAAATCTTTGGCAATACTTCTTCGGAATAAAGTTTCTACTTACAATGCTGGAAGTATTGGGTTCAATCTGTTTCCTATTTTGGCATACAACGTTTGAAAGATGCTGCCATTCTCAGATGAATTTTGGTGTCAACCTTGGCGTGACGAGACGGAGAAAGACGCGTCTCGATATGTTTACAACGCAAGAACCTTGAAAGATCTTAATTGCCCATCGACTATAACTAAGAACTTATACTATGATTTAAAGAATTTGGATATCTTAAAGCCTTTTCGTGGATGTAGAAGTGGAAAATCGGTAAAAGGCAAGTTGAAAAGAAAAAAAATTGAATATTCAAACTCATCACCAACGATGCGAATTAAAACTTCATGCTTCAAAGAACACTCGTAACTGCAAAAGTAATGCATCGAATCTCGTCAATATTAAGCTGAATAGTATTAGTAAAGCAATTTCAACACATCTCCCTTTGTTTCTTACCACAAATGCTTGCCATTTAACAAATAAACTCGATGAACTTCGAGGAGTTGTTGAGATCAATAATGTGTCTGTAGCAGTTATAACAGAATCTTGGCTTTCGTCGAATATACCGGATTCAGCCATAGCTCTTAGTACTAATTTTACAAGTTATCGATTAGACCGAAAATCCCTCGGGGGAGGTGTAATTGCATATGTATCGTCGGAAATACCAATAAAGCGTATGAATGAACTGGAGGTTGAAGGGAAAGAGATCTTGTGGCTTCTTTTAAAACCGTCAAGAATACCACGACCATTCAGCACGATTCTACTCGTTGGAGTATATTCGCCTCCAGGACAATCAGTCGAATTAATGGCAGAAATTATCAAAAGTATTTCAGATGGAATTGAAGCAGTTCTATGTGAGCGGCCATCTAGTGGTATATTAATAACCGGGGACTTTAATAAATTGAATTTAGAGTCTTTGTGCAGACAGTTTGGTTTACGAAAGCTAGTGAAATCGCCGACAAGGGGTAATGCCATTCTTGACCAGTTTTTGACTAATATGCCTCATTTGTTCGAACCTGTTGTACATCTACCACCGTTGGGGCGATCTGACCACCAAAGCCTATTGCTCAAACCCAAACATCGTATAAAGCTACCACCCGTTACAAAGAAATTCAGACCTATGAAAACCGGGCAATCTACAAACTTTGCAAGTAGAAATGTGTAAAGAAACATGGGAGAGCGTTATAAATGCCGTGGATGTTGACGATAAGGTATCTATTTAATACTCTTGTAGCCAACATGTTAAATATCGCTATGCCGGAAAAATCTGTGCGTGTTCATGCATCAGATAAACCTTGGATAACCCCCCATATTAAAAATTACATCAAAGAACGACAATCAGCCTACACTAATGGAGATAAAGATAAATATGCAGCCCTTTGCGTTAAAGTAGCAGATCTGATATCTAAAGCCAAATGTATTTATTATCAAGACAAAGCGAAAAATAATCGGTTCCGTGATCCTGCTAAATGGTATCGCTCAATTTATAAGCTGGCTGGTGCAGATAGCTCAATGAGTACGCTGGGTGCCCCAACTCGAACAGAACTGCACGAAACTATCTGAAAAAATTTACAGGGAATATTTACAGCTCCTTGGAGAGATCTTAGTACAAGTAGTGTTGACCTCGATGAAGTCCAAAACCTTTTAAAAGACACGAATCCTGTTATTCCAAGCATAGGACAGGTTAAGAGTGCTCTTGCTCACCTAGACGCCAGGAAAGCATCTGGGTCGGATGGTGTCCACTCATGGCTACTTAAACGTTTCTCAGAAGACTTGGCAGCAGTTGTACATAATATCTTCGAGGCAAGTATAGTGCAGAGCAAATATCCAACAGCTTATAAACATGGGCTAATCAGCCCAGTACCCAAAGTATACCCACCCAAAGACATTAACACTGATTTTAGACAAATATCTGTCTTACCACAATTGGGAAAAGTGCTTGAACGACTTCAATTAAAACTAAACAATTCAGATCTCCAATTAAATGACACTCAGCATGCTTTTACAGCTAAGCGATCCACAGTCTCTGCTCTGATTAATATAACTCAGAATTGGTTCAATGCCACAGACAACAAATCGGATGGAAAGAATGGCGTTCATGCCTTGTTTATTGACTTTAGAAAGGCATTTGACCTCATCGATCATAGGATTTTGCTCTTAAAACTCGCTAAACAGAACATTAATAAGCATTTTTGGTTATGGATTAGGAGTTTCCTATCACAAAGATCTCAACAAGTGAACCTGCAGGGTATCTTATCAACCTCTATGCCGTGTCCAGCTGGAGTTCCTCAAGGTTCAGTTATTTCACCAATTCTGTTCAATGTATTTGTTGATGATCTAGAAGATTCTGTACCTAATCATATGACGGTTAATACGTGCAAATACGCCGATGATTGTACACAAGATGAACTAATATATCCTGATTCACAAAGTAATATGCAAGAAGTAGTCGATGCAGTATCAAAATGGGCAAATGATAATAAAATGGAATTAAATACAAAGAAAACTAAGGATATGTGGATATGTTTCCGTAAAGCGATGCGTGAACCCCCCAAACTAACAATAGGTAACAATGTAATTGAGAGAGTTGAAAATTTCAAACTTCTAGGCGTTCGGCAACAAAATAATCTAAAATGGAACATGCATGTCTTCGAGATTATCCGTAAAGCTAACAAGAAACTCTTCCATCTGAGAGAATGCAGACGATCGAAACTTCCTGTTGAAGTCGGACTTACAACCTATATCTCTAAAATAAGACCAATATTGGGAGTATGCATCACCGGTATGGGGAGGTCTCCCTAAATATCTGGAGAAGGAAATAGAACAGGTGCAGACAAGAAGTATGAAAATTATTGGCCTTCCCAAAGACCATCTTCTTTCGCTTAAAGGAAGAAGAGATGAAGCCACCAGGAGGGAATTTCAAAAGATACAAAGAGACTCAGAACATCCATGTTTTAAATTTTTACCAGCAACTAGAACTCATAAATACAATCTAAGAAATCAGAATAATGACTTGAACATGATAATATCGGGAACAGATCGGCATAAGAACTCATTTATTCCAAGAGCATGTCGTAATTGAATTGTACATATAATGTCGGTTTTAATATTGGTTTTTTAATGTTTTTAAAATTTTTAGATATTTATATATAAGTATAAGTAATAACTCAATTTGTAAATCCATTGTACTTTTAATATACCTAAGATGGATCCTAATAAAATATTATTATTATTATTATTATTAATTTGTTTGGTTTAGAATAAAATCACTTCTAAAATTAGGAAGGATGTTCTTTTAAATTTTGGCGATAGCTGTTTTTGTTCTTAAGTTATTCCAGTTTTTGTAATATGATGTCGTAAGATAAGGAAACCAGAATTGTCGAAGATCTATTTCCGAGTATATCTTCAAAACCATTCATCAAACTTTCTACAAACTTTGCATGTATTTACAGACAAATATAAAACTAAAAAAGAAAAACTAAAAAAGTGCTGATCATTTTGGAGTTGGTAATATTGAAGGAAGATGCTACAAACTTAACTAATTACTCGCGCTACCTGTGGTAGTCGAGTCTAGGTTTCGGCGTTTTTGTTATTTTTGGGGTCGAGATATGGTCCCAACAGGTTTTGTGAAACCATAGTTAATCATGTGTCTTCTTTTTTTTTCGAATCGAAGTGAAGTGTTTTTGCCAGCGATTGCTTGGAAGCGTTCGAAGTCCGTTATGTGGCTGGGAAGTATCTTGTTTTTGAATACGCTCACAATGCTTACAAACGCACACGCCGATCGCGGTAGACCTACTCCAAAAGATGCCGAGCGATTTCGAAACAGGTTGGTACGCGATCTCAAATTCAGGTAAACTTGCTGTGTTGATATTACCTGAAGACACGTATGTTATGTACTTGGACTCGGTAATTCCAAATCATTTTTTTGGAATTGAAATCGAGTAAATATTTACCTAGATAACGTTCAAAAATCTACAACGAAGCGGCCTTCATATTGCCGACTAATTTTCTAAGTACATAAACAGGTTTTTACGAAGGGTGTGCACGTTTCCGTAATATAATAGACACGTATGTTATGTATTTGGACTCGGTTATTCTAAAACTGTTTTCAGAATTGAATTCGATTATTTACCAAGATAACGTTCAAAATTTACGATTAAATATGCATCCTTTTCCGATTACGAAAACAGCTATCGCCAAAATTTAAAAGAACATCCTTCCTAATTTTAGGAGTGCTTTTATTCTAAACCAAAAATAATGGGGTTAGGGGCACTTTAACCCCTTAAGCTCGAGTATCAACATACAAATTATCCTTATTGGTCTCCAAACATTTCTTGTAGTACTAGTTGGGAGAAGTTGTTTTAAAAACATATTAGTTTATCTTTGATGATCATTTCTTTTATTCTCATTACCTCTATTCTTACCTTCTCATTACTTCCATGCTTGGTTAACCATTGATATTATTAGGAGAAGTTAGGGTTAGTCTCCAGGGAAACGCGGGGTTGATTAATTGAATTCAATAGATAATTAAAAATTAACGTGATGTATATTGTATACAACCCGTATCCATCCCGTGAATTTTTAATTATCTGTTGAATTCAATTGCTCAGCCTTGTCCTGCTCACTGCTCTTAAATCTCTACCTATACAAAAACTTTCTTCCCCCTAGAGAAAACTTTGGTAGAAAACCTTTTAAAGTGCCCATAACCTCAAAAAATTTTGTTGTATTATTTGGAAGAACTTTTAAAATGATAAAGTAACTTCTTTTGAAGATTCTCGTTTATTCGCTTTCTTTTTTAGATATATCAGGTTTGATATGCAAATATCTGGAATTTCGTCACACATGCATAATGAGTTATCAGAGAATGTTATATATCTTTGCGGTCATGCAATAAAAACACTAAAGTGTGAATAACACGTGTGTGCGTTTCTCCCACAATACCAAACTTCTTGATTTTAAAGGATTTCGTGCGAGAATGAAAGAGATATACACATTCTCCAATAAGTCATTATGCATGTGTGACGTAATTCCAGACATTTGCATATCAAACAAACTGATATATCTCAAAAAGAAAGCAAAGAAATGAAAATCTTCAAAAGAAGTTACTTTATCATTTTAAAAGTTCTTCCAAACAAGACAATAAAACATTTTGAGGTTATGGGCACTTTAAACTTTGAACTAAATCAGTTCAAGAGCCTCCGTTCTCGGTATCTAACTCTCATATATGGCTGCTGAGTAACTATATACATATCTATAACTCTAGCTTTTGGAGTGCTCTCCCAAATTTCCATAACTCCACGGAGCGCGCCAAACCATGAGCCATTTCATGAACTAGTTATCCTTACTGAAGTCGAAAATTTGGAACGTTTCTGATTGGTCGCTTGAAATCCCCGTGATCCATCGAGAAATCAAGTCACCACGACAGCCAATCAGAAGCGTGTTACATATGAAATCTATGTTATTAAAAATATTCTTTCTCTATTTCGGTGGTTTTCTGTGCTGCAGGAAGAGAGGCAGATGACAGACGATGATTCCGATGACAAAGAAGTACTTAGTGGAGAACTTGAGAACACGGAAGAAGATGATGATGATGATGTTATTCGCGCAGAAGAACAAAAAACGATTGATGTGACAGAGGAAGAACCAGAGGTATGTGGGTAATATTGATATACTAGTAATACGTGTACGCAACAACCCCTCGCCCGCTTACTGTTTGAGGCTTTAATATTGCCAAACCGAACAGATTTTCAAACTGCTTATTTGTTGGGTGCAATTTGTGGGTATAGTGTACTGAACAGAACCCAAGTGGGAAAGTCTGCCAACACAATTGTCTCGCAGGCAGGGTTGGAAACCAATTGTGTAACTATTAATTATTGAAATTAATAATTAATTTTAATAATTATTAATTTAAATAATAATTTTATTAATTTTATATTACATAATTAAAGTTAATTATGTCAGTTATGCTTTTAATAATAAATTTCAACATGCATGTTTACAGTAACAGTGGCATACTCATAATTTTACTCAAAGTACAATTGTATTCACGAGACTGCATAACCTTGTACATACATGTACCCTACTGTAATAATGTAATCTGCATGTTCCTTATTGCCTAATTGTCAGTATAAGCAGATACTGTACATGTACCCTACTGTAATAATGTAATCTGCATGTTCCTTATTGTCTAATTGTCAGTATAAGCAGATACATGTACCCTACTGTAATAATGTTATCTGCATGTTCCTTATTGTCTAATTGTTATTAGCAGATACCAAAAGATTCCATACCTAAATTTATCCTAGACCAAATTGATAAGCCTGATAAACCTTTTATTCTTTTAGAAGACTTCTGTTTCTTTACTTTTATTAATATTATATAATTATGCACATTCATGTACCAGTATTTCAATGGTATTCAAGTACCGGTAACACAATTTCAAAAAATGAAATGACAAAAGCCCATAATATACAACAAAGAACGATATTGCTTAATTTAATTATTTCACCAATATATATATATATATTAATTCAGGATGAAATTCCTTTCAGCTGCTTCTTGTCAGTGAGGTGACCACTTGTTTAATCCCTAACATGTTCCCTGACACAGTGAGTGTAAATACCCCACCCAATTATACATTATACAGTATTTATCCTTCAAAAGCTGTGTAAAAATATACATTGAAAGCCTAGGACTATGGCACTGTCCAGGCCTACTATCCAGGACAAAGGTGAATTTAAACAGACACACTAAGCCATTGGCCAGAAGGGCATATGCCATAATAACAGATGAGCATAAATGCTAATTGTTATAGCCAATATGGTGTATGTTTACACTATTAAAGTCAATAAAATGTAAGCGATGCAGGCCCAGGTCGTGGCTGGCCTATAGACCTGGTTGATCCTATAGACTTGCAATATATGTAAACACAGCTAAAGTCTGTAATTTTTTACATCCTTACTACAAGACACCAGTATACTCTATATCAGCTTTAGTTTTGCAATGAGTGTTGTCTGACTATATATTGATAAGCTCGATAAACCTTTTACTCTGTTAGAAGACTTCTGTTGCTTTTATTAATATATAATCTTATTATATTATATAATTATGCATACATGTACCAGTATTTCAATGCTATTCAAGTACTGGTAACACATTTCAAAAAGATGCATGAAATGACAAAATTCCATAATATGCAACAATTAAGAACATTGCTTAATCTAATTATTTCACCAATATATCATTAATTCAAGATGAAATTCCCTTCAGCTGCTAATTATTGTCAGTGAGATGATACCAGTTGTTTAATCCCTAATGTGTCCCCCTGACACATGCAGTGAGTGTTAACCTACCCAATTATACAGTATCTATATACAGTATATATCCTACAAAAGCTGTGTAAATATATAAATTGCAAGTCTAGGACTGGCATTGTCTAGGCCTAATACAGGACAAAGGTAAATACACAAACACGCTAAGCCATTGGCCGGACCAGCATGCCATCAGATGAGCGTATAAACACTGATTGTTCTAACCAGTGTGGTGCATGTTTAGACTATTAAAGTGAGTAAAATGTAAGCCAGGCCCAAGGTGGCATCCAGCCAGGTTGGTCGTGGTTAGTCCTATAGACTTGCAGTTATAAATACAGCTATAATCTGTACTTTTTTACATCCTTACCACCAGTACTGGTACTCACTATATAGACTAATTATCAAGTATTGCAATTATTCCATTGTGGATGAGGTTGCAAAGTGACCGAGTGAAACAATGGTGATGGATAATTTAAATAAAAGTATAAAATCTGCCATTCAAAATGTGTATTAACATTTGTTATTCTGCAATATTATAATAAAGCACATAATTTATTGGTATATCTTATGTAAGGACGAAAGCCCTGCAAAGAGTGATTTCGTGATGTCTGATTGGCGCTTTCTCGATATATCAACAAACCAAAATTCAAATAATCGCTAACCCTAAAACTGACTTGGGTTGGTGTTATAATAATTTTAAATTTCGGTTGCCATGACGACATACCAAAAGTGAAATGTTCTACCACAATATCTTTTGAAGTACTAATTCTAAGAACTCATTCTACATATCTAATGAAAGCTTGATTAACAGCCTCTGACATACCTACAAAAATATTTTTGTAACTGATACCTAACAGCTTGAAAAAAGCGACGACGCTTGGATTGGATTGACAAACTCCGTATAAATATTTTAGATATACGCAAGAAAATCATGCTATACATCAAATAAAAGCCTGAATAACATACTCGGACATGTTTGCAAAACTATCTTTGTAACTGACTAACAGGTTTAAAAAACCGAAAACGGGTTTACCTTTAGAATCTTTAGTTTTGACGCCACGTATAAAACTTGATTTACGAACTTGATTTACGAACTTGACATCTTCGGACGACGATATATTGCATTTTCACTGCCTTTTCACGATCTTTTTGAACTCAAATCTTCATTCACCGTATAACCCGACAAAACACGTATTTATTATTTACCATATCTAGTTACCAGGGCCAAATTTTCCGATGCCGCGCATGGGCCGTTTTCGGTTGATCTTGAATATATATAAATATATAAACTGCATTCGAGATAGGGATCGGCTTGGATCTCGCGTGATAAGGGACTAAACGCCGGTCGATATTATCACCCTCGCCCTCAGGCCTTCGGCCGGCGCTTCGCGCCGGGCGAGGGGATTATTATTTGGCAAGTGGTACTTCCGGTAAAATTACGCAGTATGATTGGTCAGAGGGAATTACGAATACTGTTAATGTCCTAAGAATTCAAAGGTACAAAAAATCCACGACAAAACTATTCAAAATATCAGAACAAAATATAAAATTAATTTTTGTGTTATTTTTCCCTTAGTTAAAATCTTGAGTGACAAAAAAACACTCTGAAAGCGAATTATGTTATTCAGACTTTGAAATACACACTAAAACAATGAAAAAGTCAGAGAATTTAAACAGTCGGCAAGACATTGAAAACATTATAAAGTAAAGAGTGAAGTAAACTGCAAGTTATATAAAATCTGTTCATCTTTACTTTGAAAACTAAACAAGAAAGGGAATCTAATAAATAAATACATGCTAGTGAATAAATACATGCTAGTGAATAAATACATGATGTAGCCTACGTCATAGTCTGTGAAATTTGAATTTTGAAAAACACAGACTATGAACTAGCGCCGTTAATCGTGTTCTGTGACGTAGCGACTATAAGGAATTTATATATAGTAGACCATGATTGGTCGCTTAGAAAATTTAGTTAATACGTGATATTCAATTGGTTAAGAACTACTTCCATTTTCAATGTTTGTTGTTTACGAAGACAGTTTCTCAGCCGCCTCAACGTATTCTTTGTAAACGAGACTATTTGGCATAATGTTGGTTCGAGGATAATCAAACAGTCGAAGAGATGCGGGAATCGAATTGTTGATCATACGATATTTCCAGGTAGCCGTCGAGTGCCGATTCTCGTTATACTGTTTCGTTTTAGCTTTTCAGCTTGTCCTATTTGTCTATTAGAACTAAGTTTGTTCTTCATATGATTTCTTAAACTTTTAGTGAATACTCGTTAGTTGCTATAAGCATAGACTTGCTCCAAGTCTGCCTCTTGATTGTTTCGGGTTTGTTTAAAGACGTGTTTGTTTGAGAATACGGGTTTGTTTCGAGACAGGTTCTTTTCAAAACCTTGAAACAAACCCGTCTTTGAAACCAAACCACTCTCGAAATAAACCCGTCTTCTCGAAACAAACCCGTCTTTAAATAAACCCGAAACAATCAAGAGGCAGACTTGCAGCAAGTCTACTATAAGGCATATTAAGCACAATCTATAAGCATTGCGAATAATCTGCATAAATTACAGAACACACAATTTTGCTCTGATGCACAGACGCTACTTAGCGCCGCCTTTTTCCGCCCGCGAGCGTCTGTACGCTATACATGCTGAAAAGTTCTCGTAATTTAGGCCGCATAATAAACAGATTATTGACTTCGCTTGTTAGGTCTGTACCGAGAGAAATATCGAATCTCCGTTTTTTTGCACGAACTTTGGCTAGCTGCGCACGCTCTGTCTGTACTAAAAATGTCTGTCCGATATTTCACTGTACGAACTCACTCTTGGTCAATAAGCTTTATAATCCCACAGGGTTCGAAAAAACATTCAGAAAATATGCCTAATTTTGTAGGCTATTTTTTGTAGGTCAAAATTTTTGCAGGCTGTTTCCCATTTCCACGGTACCGTGATCTGCGGTCTCGTGCTCGCTCATGCGCGCGCTCCATGCGCTGTAATGAAGCCGCTGTAAAAAGCGAAACGCGTTACAACTTAAAAACAACGATGGTGACAATAACAAAGATGGCAAGATCAGGAAAACTGGACAGCGATTCGGATCGTTACTTTTCGGACTGAACTGCAGCTTGATCACGGCATTTGTGCAAAGGAAAATCACAGGACAAAGTTATGATGACATATCCAGAGAAATCAAAACAAATTACCATTTTACCATTCAGTGAACGGAATAATTTTGTTTTTGGCAAAAGCAATTTCGCCGATAACCCAAAGTTGAGTTACATTTTGAAATTAGAAATCGAACCCTTTCCCTGATATTATTCTATGTACAATACAATTATACGCGTCTTTTTCTATGTTTTATTCAAACCTCTTATTCAGTATACTGCATGCCCAACCGCCATGTTACACACATTATATCCAGAGATTACATGCCCTTGTTATTCTAGTCCACATAGTCTCCTATGTTTACATATCCAGGACACCATTGTGGTTTTCATCACCTACTCCCAAACCAAAAACAGTACTGTGTTTGTAAATCAACGTGTGGCGGTGTGTGATTGCATATGGTGTGGGTTCAACTATGGTCATAGTTTGCAAGGGGTAACCCGCCTCTCTGGTTACCCCACCCTTTAAAAACATATCTATCCCGTCACCTCGCCTTTTCAACCAAATGCTATCGTGTTGTTTGTTTGTTAGCTTCGGTTTGTTAGTGTTAACTCGGTTAGCCAATCAACGACCAGAAGCTGAAACGACAGCTTACCTGCCTCGTACCCAGGCGTCTCAATCCTTCTACGCGCGCATGGCAAGGCGGAGGAGCGGGGCGAGCGAGGCGCGAAGGGCTTACGATTT
Source organism: Chrysogorgia sp. JL179-B06 (assembly GCA_035772405.1). Taxonomy (NCBI): domain Eukaryota; kingdom Metazoa; phylum Cnidaria; class Anthozoa; order Scleralcyonacea; family Chrysogorgiidae; genus Chrysogorgia; species Chrysogorgia sp. JL179-B06. The sequence goes on along the minus strand of JAYKKM010000416.1, from coordinate 2,175,001 downwards.
CCAGCCGAGGTATGTTCACCACACGTCAATATTCGTTGGGGAGACAAACGGCACAAACATGAACGATTAATTTCTAAGTACATCAGCAGGTTTTTACGAAGGGTATACACGTTTGCCTAATATTATAGCCTGGTTTTCACGAGCGACGCAAGCATAAGCGCAAGCCCACGAGCTATATGCATAAAGTGAAAACGAACCGCTCTGTATGGACCTTGTGCTCAAAATCCAACCCGGACGAAGTGCTGAAAAAGATGCAAAAAGGGCTGCTCGTGTTATTCTTGATACAGATAGAAGATCTAGATCGGTTCCATTGTTTAATAAACTTCACTGGCTACCTTTCTATGAGGAAGCTAACATCAATAGATACCGCTTGTTATACAGAAGAATACATGGTGAAGTACCAGAATATATACAGGATATGCTTATACGTAATAGTGACATTCATCAAAGAGTCACTCGTTACAATCAGTTTAATTTTGTATGCCCTCGTTATAATAGGGAACTAGTTGCTGGACGATCATTTTCTGTACAATCTATAAAAGGTTGGAATACTTTGACGGTTTTCACGATCTCAACGCAAACCCAAGCATAAGCGCAAGCACAATGTGGTCAAGGAAAAGGAAACGTTTTCATCCTTGTGCTTGCGTCAGTACTTGCGCTTGCGTCGAGCCTGTTTTCACTGTGAAATAAGGACTCTTGTACTTGCGCTTGTGTTTATACGTCGCTCAGGCTTAAGAGTTTTCAATTTGTATTTCAACACTGCTTACGCAGTACAACACTTTCAATACCATTTCTCTTTTCTAGATTGTTTGTATTGACGACGTTAGTGACGATGATGATGACGAGGCAGCAGGTATTGAAAGAGAGATGGAGGAAGAAGACGATGACTACATTGTTGAAGTTATAGATGACGACGTGGATATAAAAGGTTAGTGTTCTAACGAATATGTGATAGCGAACTCGGGCAAGTAGAGAAAACTTTACTTGACCACGGCTGGGATTCGAACGACCTTCGGTTTACTAGTCCGACGCTCTACCGACTGAGCTGCAAGGCCAAGTTAGCAGTACGTCGCAGGGCTCAAAATAACGGCCGGTCACCGGTCAAATACTGGCCAAATTTTTAATATGACCGGTCAAATTAGTATAACGCCGGTCATATTACTTGCAATTAATTTTATTACTTCCATTTGAAGGAACTTAAAATTATTGTTGTTGTGCTGTTTTGTAAACCCGTTTCATATTATGTTAATTTGTGAGAATTTTCTTTGTTAATGAACTTTTTATTCGAATTAGACCGTGATAAGACCAAATTAAGATATGACACAATTTTTTATTTTTTATTTAGGCCTGCGCTATATACGACGCACAATAGATGAATTTAACACGAACGAATTTAATTGGAATTAAATTCGCCTGTAATACTAATGCGGCGTAAATGCGACGTCGAGTTAAACGCAGAATTTCAGTCGAATTTAATTTACCACATCTGGACAGTTTCATCTACCAAACCACCACTCATTATACAAACGAATTTTGTGGGGTTTTCACACGAGCAGCAGGCATTATAATCAATGCGACGGTATTAAATTCATCGTTCGCATAATCGTCAAAATTGAAAAAAAAAAATTCGTCTAGCGTCGCCTAGCACAGGCCCAATTTTATTGTGATATTATTATTAATTATATCGCTGGTCTATGACAACAGAATTGACAGTCGCAGAAAAATTGTCCGCATCCTGTTCAACCTTTTTGGAAACTCGCGCCGGTTTCGTTCCGCGTATTATTAAATAAAAGTTAAAAGCAAGAGAATAAACGATTCAGTAAATCCACCAGATTGGCCGGGCAAACGATATTTACCATTTATGTTTAGAAAAGCTTTAAATCCGTAAATGCGAAGTGATTTAAGAGCGGCGAAAAAATGTATTTTATACGCGCGTGCTGTTAAAGTTTTTGACACATTTTTTTGACACATTTTGTGGGCGTCGTGTAATTGATCACAATTGGAACTGACCAGTCACAATGACCGGCGTAACATGAAACGTGATTTTGAGCCCTGCGTCGTGGAATGGTTTTGAAGCAAATTTTGGCAGTGTGTGTTACTTACAAGTCTATGTTTGTATTGATTGTCTCTAATATAGAAGAATTTGATGAAGGAGTAAATGAGGCCGATGGTGAACAAGGTAAGAATGTGTGGTAAGACTCTGCATGGACGATCGTCAAGCTCGTATCCTCAGATGTTTTTCTCAGTCCTGGACAGGAGTCTCGGTAGCTCAATGGTTAGAGCGTCTCACCGGCAATCAGAAGGTTACAAGTCCGATTGCCGTCTGGGACTCAGAAACATTTTTCTGAGGATATGAGCTTGACGATCGTCCATGTATCGTCTGTCTTCTCCAAGCTCTTCCACATTCACTACAGCAGTGTATATATTAATACAATATGTGCTAAAAAAAGATTGTTTTATAAGATTTTTATAACGATATTTTAAGTATAAGTAATCATATGATAGCGAGTGTAATTAAAGTGCCTATGAAACGAAAATTAAGTTTGTTTTATTTGAAAGAACCTTTAAAATAATAAAGAATATTAATTTACAGCTCTTTCATATTTCACTTGGGTTCTCAAGATATTTAGACTTATGTGATATTCAAATGAGATAACCTATGACGTCAAAGGGTTTTCAATACATATTTTAACATATTGGAAAATCGTGTATATCTTTAAGATTATTAAACGAAATCACTTGAAACTTTGCATGTGGATACAGACCACTAAACTGGAGAACATCGTTCTAGTTTTATGGTCGCCATGGTAACAAATAAGTTTTCAGACATCTTGATTTCTAAAATAAAATTATTTGTTTTCTCTTCCGTCCCAAACATTTGCGGGTTGGTACTGGTTTAGCAGATTTTCACGGACTTAACCAATTCTAAACTGAAGTTTAACTTTGGTGCAACACATAGCTATGTCAGAAAACAAAGATTTTTGACAAAGAGACTTAGAGGTCTGGGAACTATATTATTACTATTGCAACATTGAAACTTGAACGATGTTCTTCAGTTTAGTGGTTTGTATCCATATGCAAGGTTTCAAGTGATTTCGTTTAATAATCTTAAAGATATACACGATTTTCCAATATGTTAAAATGAATTGCAAACCCTTTGACGTCATTAGGTTACCATTTGAATATCACATAAGTCTAAATATCTCAAGAACCAAGTGAAATATGAAAGAGCTGTAAATTAATATTCTTCATTATTTTAAAAGTTCTTTCAAATAAAACAAACTTAATTTTCGTTTCATAGGCACTTTAAGGATTTACACTACGAGTGACACTTGAAAATTGTGACGAAATTGCACGAACCGTTAAGGGAGTGCAATTTGGCACAATTTTCAAATATCACGAGTAGTGTAAATCCTTATTTCACGGGCAAAATCATATGATTACTTGTTTGTTATATGCATGACAAAATGGCGTTGTCTAGTGTCCAACTTGTCAAAACGTTTCTTATCATCTGCAGCTTTGTTAGCCATAAAACTTCAAACAAAATAACTAGAATGCCCGTTCACAGAAATCAATTAATTTTTTCACAAGAAAATTTCTTGAAAATGACTAAATAGAACCAAACAGTCAACTTTATTTCATCATACTTACTGAGTGAATAACAAGATATTCAACTTTTATTGAATTGTTCTATTTCTCAGAAATTGGTGACAATGTTGTTGTTGTTGTGCGTGTTACTGCTGAGCCAACACCGTCAACATCCGGGCAACAAGGGCAACGACCTCGAGATGAGGTTGTGATGTCATCTCAAACTTTACCTGCCATGACGCAAGTACGCCTGGTTAGGTCGCAATCTCATTTGGCGCCTTTCACTCTTGCCCAGGTTAGTAGCTCTCTCTCTCTCTCTCTCTCTCTCTCTCTCTCTCTCTCTCTCTCTCTCTCTCTCTCTCTCTCTCTCTCCCTCTCCCCCCCTCTCTCTCTCCTGTTATTGATGAGAAACTAACTTGGGAGGATCACTTAAATGAAATAATTATACCAAAGGTATTGAAGGGTCTTCGTATGCTCAGATAATTACGATCTATTCTAACATTCTCTCAAATGAAATCCTTGTATCAATCTCTGGTGTTACCTCATTTTGATTATTGTAGTACCATCTGGGGTAACTGTGGAGTAGTCTTAAGAAATAAGCTTCAAAAACTGCAAAATAGGGCTGCTCGGATTATTACCAGGTCTGGATACGAGGTCAGATCAGCTGAGATTTTAGCATCACTTGGGTGGTGTGACCTCGAGACCAGACGAAATCGACAAAAAGCCACAGTGATGTACAAAGTAACCAATGGTATTGCTCCAGATTACTTACAAGAACTGTTTCTGCCAGTAAATGAGGCACATAATTATGATTTACGTTTCTCTGATACGAACGTTAAAATTCCACAACCTCATACTGAATACCTCAAGCGCAGCTTATCTTACGGTGGTGCTCTCTTATGGAACAATTTACCATCAACTATAAAAAGTCTTTCAACTGTAAATAATTTTAATAATATAATTAACACCTATACTTTTTAACTGATGAATTGTAGCTTTTTCCATTTTAACTTGTAATTATTTAAGTAGATTTGATCATGTTACGGCTTACATGAAAAGCAATTTATATATAATTGATGTAATTACCGTAATTAAATAAAGTTGTCTCTCTCTCCCTCCCTCTCCCTCTCTCTCTCGTTGTCTCTTCCATTCTCTATCGGGTTTTTTTATTTCTTTGTTTTTGTTTTTCTCCCTTTCTCTTCCTCTCTCATTTTCTCTCTTTCTTTCTTTCTCCCATTTTCTCTCCACTTTATCTCTTTTTATCTCTTATTCACTCTCTGAAATGCCAAACTATACCAAACTTGGAAAGTGTTAACGTTATTGTTTCTTTACCTAGGGTCAGTCCAGTAACAGCGGATTTGATGACCCGGATGACTGTATGGTTCCCAGTACTCCAACTTTATTCATTCCAAAGCGGTCGGATGGTTTTAGCGAGATGATCAGGTATACTTTAGTTGAATCAAAAACTCTAAAAGGTTGGCGTACTGCCGAAATAGTGTGTAGGATAGTTGCAGCTTGTGCTGGGTAGTTGCAGATTGAAGTTGTAAAGGTTTTGATGTGCAAGCTGATATTTTTCGACACACTGAAGTTCTCTTCTTTCTATCTTTTTTGGTTTAGGGTTAGGGTTATTTGGGGTTTAGGGTCAGTACTTTTCATCCCTGGTAACTAGGGCAATGTGTTGCTCATTAGGGCAATGTATTCGCTCGTTAGGGCAATGTATTCGCTCGTTAGGGCAATGTATTTGCTCGTTAGGGCAATGTATTTGCTCGTCAGGACAATGTATTTGCTCGTCAGGACAATGTATTTGCTCGTTAGGGCAATGTATTTGCTCGTTAGGGTAATGTATTTGCTCGTTAGGGCAATGTATTTGCTCGTTAGGGTAATGTATTTGCTCGTCAGGACAATTTATTTGCTCGTCAGGACAATTTATTTGCTCGTTAGGGCAATGTATTTGCTCGTTAGGACAATGTATTTGCTCGTTAGGGCAATGTATTTGCTCGTTAGGGCAATGTATTTGCTCGTTAGGGCAATGTATTTGCTTGTCAGGGCAATGTATTTGCTTGTCAGGGCAATGTATTTGCTCGTTAGGGCAATGTATTTGCTCGTTAGGATAATGTATTCGCTCGTTAGGGCAATGTATTTGCTCGTCAGGACAATGTATTTGCTTGTCAGGACAATGTATTTTCTCGTTAGGGCAATGTATTTTCTCGTTAGGGCAATGTATTTTCTCGTTAGGGCAATGTATTTTCTCGTTAGGGCAATTTATTTGCTTGTCAGGGCAATGTATTTGCTTGTCAGGGCAATGTATTTTCTCGTTAGGGCAATGTATTTGCTTGTCAGGGCAATGTATTTGCTTGTCAGGGCAATGTATTTGCTCGTTAGGGCAATGTATTTGCTCGTTAGGACAATGTATTTGCTCGTTAGGACAATGTATTTGCTCGTTAGGACAATGTATTTGCTCGTTAGGACAATGTATTTGCTCGTTAGGACAATGTATTTGCTCGTCATGAGGACAATGTATTTGCTCGTCATGAGGACAATGTATTTGCTCGTCATGAGGACAATGTATTTGCTCGTCATGAGGACAATGTATTTGCTCGTCATGAGGACAATGTATTTGCTCGTCATGAGGACAATGTATTTGCTCGTCATGAGGACAATGTATTTGCTCGTCATGAGGACAATGTATTTGCTCGTCATGAGGACAATGTATTTGCTCGTCATGAGGACAATGTATTTGCTCGTCATGAGGACAATGTATTTGCTCGTCATGAGGACAATGTATTTGCTCGTTAGGACAATGTATTTGCTCGTCATGAGGACATTGTATTTGCTCGTTATGAGGACAATGTATTTGCTCGTCAAGAGGACAATGTATTTGCTCGTCATGAGGGCAATGTATTTGCTCGTTATGAGGACAATGTATTTGCTCGTCATGAGGACAATGTATTTGCTCGTCATGAGGACAATGTATTTGCTCGTTATGAGGACAATGTATTTGCTCGTCATGAGGACAATGTATTTGCTCGTCATTAGGACAATGTATTTGCTCGTTATGAGGACAATGTATTTGCTCGTTATGAGGACAATGTATTTGCTCGTCATGAGGACAATGTATTTGCTCGTCATGAGGACAATGTATTTGCTCGTCATGAGGACAATGTATTTGCTCGTCATGAGGACAATGTATTTGCTCGTCATGAGGACAATGTATTTGCTCGTCATGAGGACAATGTATTTGCTCGTCATGAGGACAATGTATTTGCTCGTCATGAGGACAATGTATTTGCTCGTCACGAGGACAATGTATTTGCTCGTCATTAGGACAATGTATTTGCTCGTCATGAGGACAATGTATTTGCTCGTTATGAGGACAATGTATTTGCTCGTCATGAGGACAATGTATTTGCTCGTCATGAGGACAATGTATTTGCTCGTGAGGACAATGTATTTGTTCGTTAGGACAATGTATTTGCTCGTCATGAGGACAATGTATTTGCTCGTTAGGTTAAAACGTTATATTTACATAACATAATGTTGTTGTAAAACGTTATATTTACATAAAATAAGGTTGTTTTAAAGGACATTGGTAACTAAAAATAAGTATCTTTTAAATCAAAATATGTGACTTAAATAACCGGAATATTGTAGTTTTGAGGTTGTAAAAATACTCGTATCGCATGAACTGTGACGTCATGTGATTGGTAAAGCGGCCAGTGTTGGCAGAAATGCAAATAAATTAAGTTTCTTCTCAGCGTTATTTTAGTAATCGCTATTTAAGAAATAAAAAACGTGTCGCGTGTGATTATCGAGTTATAATGGCACGAGAGATGCGTGTAAAAGACGAGGCGATAGCCGAGTGTTTTACTAGCTTCTCGAGTGCCATTATAACTCGATAATCACACAAGACAAAGTTTTTTATTTCTTTTATAAAATAACACCATTAAATTAACAATAAAGCCATGAAAAATGTAGATTTGCCTGTTATAAGAGACGTTGCTAGCACATAGCAACGCACGTTGCTAGGAAGCCTTTGATGAAAACACGTTGGCGATTTTAGCGATGAAAATGCACTCAACGTTGCAGTTAAAACATTCTGTTGTGTTAGTACCTTGATTATAGCTTTGTATCCAGGTATTCTTTGACTTTCTTTTGTTATTTAAACTACTTAAAATCCGTCAAAATCAACAAAATCTACGCGAGGAATCACGTCAGCTTATGCTTTATTGAGTTATAATGCACGGTTTTTGAGCTCAGTAACCAATCAGATAGCGTGTACTCGCTCATTTACTTCCGGTGATTTTATAATACAACATAAACTGGGCAATACAGTAGCACAAAAATACAACACTTCCAGCACATGACGTCACGGTCATATTCAAAATGGCGGCATTTTTTTACATGATTTATTTAACTTTTAAAATGTATAAGGAGCATTTTTCATAGCGCCATACTACTTTATACCGACTAGTTAAGTCCGACTAGTTAAGTCATATACTTCGATATAAAAAGTTGTTATTTTTTGTTGCCAATGTCCTTTAAAACGTTACATTTACATAAAATAAAGCTGTTTGTGATTATGTAATACAAAAGAAATGCAACATGACATTATTCTGTATTCTATTTCTATAGTTCACCGCGTGTTCATCACCCTTCATTTTTATTTGGACCTTCGGCCGAGAGCAATTTGAATCAGACAGGTGGACTTGCCATGGGGATGTCTGAAGAAGGTATGATCAGTCCGTTTGAAGTTTGTTTTTTCAGGGCCAGTTTTATAAAAAGGTGGTTAACTTTAACTATAGTTAGGTTGAACTTAACTATGATTTAACTGTCCGATGCGTAGTTAATAACATTTTAAAAATATTTTTCATCATTTTTCCGCCATTTCTCGCGTTTCATTTGCTGAGATTTCTTCAAACTTCACAGTTTTGCTTGAATTGCTTCGAGAAACATTTTCGTGGAAAATAAATGTAGGGTTGTACCGATGGTTCTGTCAATATTACCAAATTTGACGATTTTTAACATTAACTAGATATTTGAACAATTTTATTAGACATCGTTATATTTTAGCATTTATATATGTTATTTTATTATTGTAATTAACTGCTGAAAAACCCTTTGAGAGTATTTAATAATAACGTATCTATATATGGCTTTGTTCCTCTCCAGGTCTGCGTGTTGACGACACTCGTTTTGATATAATGGCGTCAACTGGCGATGATACTGATATGGGTTTTGGTGAGTATCTTTAGCAGTAGTGTCTGCTCCATGTCTATGTCTGTTTCATGTCTCTATCTGCTTCATGTCTCTGTCTGCTTCATGTCTCTGTCTGCTTCATGTCTCTATCTGCTTCATGTCTATGTCTGCTTCGTGTCTCTGTTTGCTTCATGTCTTTGTCTGCTTCATGTCTCTGTCTTCTTCATGTCTCTGTCTTCTTCATGTCTCTGTCTGCTTCATGTCTCTGTCTGCTTCATGTCTCTGTCTGCTTCATATATCTGTCTGCTTCATATATCTGTCTGCTTCCTATATCTGTCTGCTTCATGTCTCTGCTTCATGTCTCTGTCTGCTTCATGTCTCTGTCTGCTTCATGTCTCTGTCTGCTTCATGTCTCTGTCTGCTTCATGTCTCTGTCTGCTTCATCTCTCTATTTGCTCCATCCATCCATCTCTCTCTCTGCTCCATCTCATCTCTCTGTCCTATCCATCTCTATGTCTGCCCCATCTCTCTGTCTGCCCCATCTCTCTGTCTGCCCCATCTCTCTGTCTGCCCCATCTCTCTGTCTGCCCCATCTCTCTGTCTGCCCCATCTCTCTGTCTGCCCCATCTCTCTGTCTGCCCCATCTCTCTGTATGCCCCATCTCTCTGTATGCTGGTCTCGTTTGTGAATCATTCTGTCTCCTTTGAGCATTAGATAATGTTGTTCCAGATCTTGATGAAGCTTCAACCATTGAATTTCTACCTGAAGGTAAACACTATTTCATATTAGTAGAAACGTACTCGCAGTCAATGCGAATGCTGCAATCTGATTGGCTACATTGCTATAGCTATCTAATTGTCGTTATAATACCTATTCTGAAATCTGTTTGGTTCTTATACTAGCAGGCTATTATCTTTTAGTACCAACCAACTAGTGGTCTATTACAAATTCGGTATTTTGATTGGCTGAGCTAAGTGGTCTATTGGTGATAGACCACTAGTAGCGTTATCCAATCACAAACCTTCTTACAACTGGAATATTCCTATCTTGATAAATCAGAAGCCACGACATATTCACGCTGAAAGCAAAACTTGAAATATCTATGCCAAAATGGCGTCCGCTAAAATTTATATACGAGTGACGAAACCATGAAAACATCGGAAAATTGTTCAGTTAGACATTTTCGAATAAGAAAATGAATTCGCTTATGCCTATGGAGTATATCTACACCAAATGTGAAGCAAAGTAATTACAATCTCATTTTTTGTGAGCGATTGTTTATCATGTGCCATCGAGCTACTCTACATTTTGAATGGAGAGACTTCTACAAACAAAAAGGTGAAACTATCTGAAAATTTGGAACAATGTTTGATAAGACTTTTTACGTTAAAGAAAGGTTGTTGTTGACACTAAATCGATTAGACAACTCGATGTCTATGAGCAGATAGTGCTCATAGACAACTCGGGCTCGTTGTCTAATTGTTAAATATCCTATTAGTGGTGTAAAAACAAAATGGCGGAATGTTTCGTTAAAAGTGAATGAGCAAGAAATCAGAGATTTGCTTGATAAAACAACACCAAAACATATCACGAGTGTCTGTATTATAAAATAATTGTACCATCCGCTGTCGTCGTACATGAGCTACTCAACATTCGGTCTTGGACGATCGTCAAGCTCAAATCCTCAGAAATAGTTTCGGACAGGGAACTTGTAACCTGAATGCCGCGGTGAGACGTTCTAACCATTAAAGTACCACTACGATCAAATTTTTATCTATCGATATTTTTACGTATTTATAAAGCAGAGCTGCTAAATATTACTTGGTCGAAACCGTTTTGCGATTCGACGATGGCAAGTATTATTTTTCTGACTCCGAATCTGGAGTTGTTATGTCCGCCATTAATCGTTCATGTTCTTGACCAGCGTAACGAAGTGACGTCAGATTCTCAACGCGAAGACTCCACGTGGCTAATTCTTCAAGTAAATCAAGGTCGTTTTTGCAAATTCTTCGTCTGAAAGGCTGGACATTTCATCTACTTCTCGAAAAAAACAAGAAAACAAATAACCTCGACCGAAATTCAGGCGTAGCATTGAGAATCTGACGTCACAAACAATATTATCTTTTGAAATTGCGGGCTCACTTGGAACACGTTTTTAGTAATGGTGGCCTAAATAATAGTGATTTCAGAGCTCAAAATACTTACTTCAAAATACCATTTTTTGTTGTTTTTTTTACATCGATGATCACTTTCGACCCTGAAATACTATTCTATGCTAAAGAAAATCTAACAGACGGGGGTGAATTTTCATCGTAGTGGCACTTTAAGCTACCGAGAGCGAAAGTTGCAATGATGTACTGCCTATGCGGCAGTCGCTATATCAGCTATGCTTGGATGTGTTATATTTATATACTGCTGTAGTGAATGTTAGGAGCTTGAATGTGGGAACATTCGGTCTTGGTCTCTTGGACGATACATGGACGACAGAGTCCCTGACAGGGATCGAATCGTTAACCTTCTGATACATATATCAATCGAACCAGTACATCATTGTCTCGGTAGCTCAATGGTTAGAGCGTCTCACTGGCAATCAGAAGGTTACATGTTCGATTACTCTCTGGGAAGATTCGAGCTTGACGATCGTTCATGTATCGTGTGTCTACATAACACATTCGTTCTTGGAACACAGTACCTTTCGAATTCCCTCCAACTCTGTGTTTCCGTCAGGCCATGAAATCACGGCAAAACGGTTTATACAGTCGAATCTCTCCTTGTGACTGCTCTCGTAAGCGACCAGCCCTATAGTTACGACCACCATTGTGAAACTCCGGTCGAGTTGTCACTAAAATTCTGTAATTTAAAGCTCCCGTAAGCGACAGCGACAAATTTTGGGAATTACCAACTGATTTTTCCTTCCTTTTTAAACTTTCATAAGTGACCACTCAAAGAGTCTTGTTCGTAATTTTTGGCAGTTATTGCGCCTACACATGTGTTTTATCATGAGACATTGTAATCATGTGAATACGAGAAGTTTTGAATTCTCTGTGGATGTGTGACCTGTACATTCACGAACCTCTTCTGTGATAGGCAATAACTACAGTATTAATATAATGTTAATAACGATTTACATATCCCAATCTTCATGCTACAAGCTCTCGTGAAGGCATGTTGTAAAACATGGACTGATAAAACATGGACTGATAAAACATGGACTGGTAAAACATGGAGGGTTAGGATCTTTGTTGTTTTGGGGTTAGCGATTATTTGTTAATGTATAGACATCATATATGAGATGTCTACATTAACAAATAATCTCCAACCCCAAAACAATAAAGATCCTAACCCTCCATGTTTTACCAGTCCATGTTTTACCAGTCCATGTTTTATCAGTCCATGTTTTATCAGTCCATGTTTTACCAGTCCATGTTTTACCAGTCCATGTTTTATCAGTCCATGTTTTATCAGTCCATGTTTTATCAGTCCATGTTTTACCAGTCCATGTTTTACCAGTCCATGTTTTACCAGTCCATGTTTTACCAGTCCATGTTTTATCAGTCCATGTTTTATCAGTCCATGTTTTATCAGTCCATGTTTTATCAGTCCATGTTTTATCAGTCCATGTTTTATCAGTCCAGTCCAGTCCATGTTTTATCAGTCCATGTTTTATCAGTCCATGTTTTATCAGTCCATGTTTTACAACATGCCTCTCGTGAAGTAGAACGACCAATCTCTATTTTTTCAACACGTAGTCACTTACGGAAACCCATTCTCGTAAACGATCAGCTCTAGTTACTATACCATTTTTCAAATTCCCAAGGTGATTAAGATAGCTTTATTATAATAATCTTTAATGAGGAAACTTTGTCACCAAAGTGATTTTCGCAAAGGTCCTACACATAGAGACCACTATACATACAATAATCATACAAATATATGTAACTAAGAAATTATTAAGTAAAAATAGGTCTAAGTTAAAAGTTTTGAGAATAGATTTCTCTTAAAAGTCACTATGATGTAGAAGCATTAACTATGAATCTGACTACATCTAACAATATCTAAAGAATGTTCAGTAAGACCATTAACGCACTTATAGATATAAATGCAGCTATGGTAAGTCCTCCAACTGTATTTTTGAAATGTTTGTTTAGATGAAGGTGCTGAGGCGTCTCCACTTCTCATCTCCGTCGTTTCCTCAACAAGTGGCGACCAACATCGGCCAGCGGACTTTTCCGAACAGAATGTCCCGGAAACGAGCGAAGAACATGACATCATTGAGATTGCTGACGAAGAGTTAGCAGTCAGTGATGAGGAAAGCAAGGGGAAGGATGATGGCGTAGAGTCTGGATCCAACATAAAACTGTAAGTTAAATTATGAGAACGAGCAAGGTAGTGAACTGTGAAAGTAAAGGAATGAGACACCTACGTTTCATCAAAGTGAAATTTTAAGGTGTTATTATTTATTTCATTTATTTATTGATACATATTTGAAAACAGTATCCCATTCAGAACTAAGGCAAATACTTTCCAGCACTGACCGAGCAAATGAGTTTAATAAAGTATTTATTATATGGCTTTTTCTCTCTGTTTTTAACGCTGTTTTATATGAACTTCTAAAATAACGAAGAATTGTAATTTAGAGCTCTTTCATATCTCCTGTCGTTCTTGAGATATTTAGACTTCTGTGATATGAAAATGAATGACCTCCGACGTCAAACCTCCACGTTTTTAGAAAATCAGGTATATCTTTCAGATGATTCGACAAATCACTTGAAACTTTGTACATTACTACAGTTCGTGAAACTTAACATCCAACAGCGATGTCAAATTAATTTACTATATTTGTAATTATTTGATTTTCTGAAAATTTGCAAACCTCGTGACGTCGAGCATATCAAAATTTGCATATCACAAAAGTCTAAATATCTCAAGAACGTCGTGAGATGCGAAAGAGCTCTAAATTACCATTCCTCGTTATTTTAGGAGTTCGTTTAAATAACTAAAACTTAATTTTCGTTTCATAAACACTTTAAGGAAAATTCTAGATTCAATGCGTGAATAAATAATTAATGATTCATTCTATTTCAGAGAATTGTCGAGTGGAGAAGGAAACGAAGATGATGATGCCGCTCTAGTGATTAGTCAAGCAGAAAAGGAATCTTTAGCTGGTAATTTATTTTTGATTATATTATAATTTATTATTATAATTTATTGTTATTATTAGACACTTATTAACCTCGTTTGGTTAGTCTTTACGGCAAATTGATCCTGCCCGCGGTCTTTCAGTACAGACCAAGCGACAAAGGAGCGAGGTTTGTGCGAAAAGATCAAGGGTAAGATGATTTTGCCGTAAAGACTGGTCAAACGAGGTTAATAAGGTTTTTATTATATATGGCTCTTTTAAGGGGGCAAGCTACCTTACATTTTATGTTCGCAAACCCATGATGTAATAATGGCTCTATCTTATTATGGTTAAATGTATATGCAACATGCTATATATCATTTTAAAGATTACATCCCAGTCAACAAATTAATGGAAGCTTTTGGGGTTACGCTGCATTTTATTGCCATAGCAACAAATTTAGGTGAGGATCTTATTTGTAAATACCAGATTCGGTATAGAACACTCAATTTTTTTATCACAGGGTAAAACGCTTCCATTAATTTGTTGTCTGGGATGTAATCTATTTTACAAGTTAAAATGACCAATTCTTGATGCTTAGTTTTTGACTAGATAGCATCCAAAGATGGTTTTCAGATTTGCAGGTTTTTTTACATTTATGTTTTTGCCTGGGAGGGCATCTGTAATGCTATTTATTTAGAGCATGTTATAAGCTTTAAAATTATATATAGAATGTTGTATATACATTTAACCATAATAAGATAGAGCCATTATTACATCATGGGTTCGTGAACATAAAATTTAAGGTAGCTTGCCCCCTTAAATTTCTCACATTTCCTTAATTTTTTCGTAATTTTTAAAATCTTTTTAGCGGTTCCCCAATGACCAGTCTTTACTTAATAGTTCAAACACGAGAAGGAGGACTTTACCGGGATTTCAAAGTCCGAGTGCCTATTGAAAATGCGAACCGAAGGCGAGCATTTTTTTAATGCACAAGGGCTTTGAAATCGCGGTAAAGTCTGACGTCGAGTATTTGAACTGACTTCTCAAACATAGTAATTTACATATTTTAAAAGTCCTAGCACTTTGAAATATTTCAGTAAATACCTACCTAACATGAACAGGTTTTGTGATTGGCTATATGGAACAAAAGTGGTGAGGGTTAGTAAAGACCCCTCAGGGAAAGTGAAAAGGTGAGAAACTGCCAAGATATTTCGTGACGAAATACTCGAAACGTCCGTATTTCGTTACTAAAAATCTTTGCAGTTTACCACCTTTTCACTTTGCTATATATCCAAAACACTATCTACACAGCACTTTACTTTTTTACTACCCTCAGGGATCAAACAGATTGCAGAAAAGCTGCGTTAAGACCGCTCAAAAAAAATTTGTTAATAGATATAAATTCATTAGCGAATTTGTTTTGTTTCATTTTTTCAATGTTCAATAAAAAAAAGGAGAAAATCCTTCAAAACATTTATTATGTCACATAAATAGGCTATAAAAGAACGAACATATCGTCCTGATTTAATATTCAATGTCACTAACGGTATTAATAATCATGGTACACGAAAGTGAATCGACATGAAAATAAACTAAAAACTAAAAACACTCTCCTTTTCGTCTGGTGTTTTTGTTATATTTTTCTCAGGTCTCGCAACATCCCGCGTATTTATATCGCAGTAATATAAACATTTTATATTAATTTTTTTTTATTCATTAATAATTTTTCAGATCCATCAAAAGACTCGTGTGTTGAAGATACTGCCTGTTCATCTGTCACACCTGAACCTTCGTCTTCAAGCGCAAGAATCACCATGCAGACAACACAAGGTAATATTTTTGAACTAGAAGTTACTATCGCAAGGGAAGTGCTGCCTCGAAATCCAAGGCAGTTGTGATAGTTGCAAAATTGCAAAAATAAGTGGTGGGCTTATTGAAGTCAAAGTCGCAGCGGAGGTAATAGAGCTTCGTAACACCTAAAAGTAGAGTGCTTCGTTGGCAATGTTTTAAGGGGGCAGCCATTTTTTCAACTAAAATATTTTGGCGAACTGTTTAACAAATCCCTAACATCTATATATCAAATTAAACTGCAGAAAATGCTCTATAATAATATTGAGATAAAAAATGCCAACTGTTCAATGTAGAAGTGAACGATTATGGCCTGAATGGTGCCAGGTTCCCGAGTGTGAAAGGACCTATTTTGTGGCAGAAATGCCAAGCTTAATAATTTATCAAGGGATTCAAGTTATACACTACCCTTACAATTATGGTAAGATTATTTAAATCATTAAATATCAATATGAATTACGAGCTCCAAACGAAATGTCACAATACAATGTTGCATGTAGGGGCTGGCAATATTTCAGATCATAATAAATAAAGAAAATCAGAGGTTCATAGAGGGATAATCACAGATTCTAAAAATATATAGGTTATGTGTACCTTTTTATGAAGCCCGGAAGTTAGAAGCGCCAAACGACAGCCAAAACCATTGGAAAAGGATGATTATAACTATAGTGGATTATATTCCTTAATGTTTAACAAACACTTCATTTTGAAGTGTGCAACATTTCAAAACAATTCACCGAAGGAAACGCAAGATATTTGAGTTTATTTTTATTTTTAAAATTTTTTTTATTTTCGCATGATGACATCATAATATTTCCCGATTATCAGTAAATGTCCCGCCAAATTAGCAACCAGCTCGCCCGCGGTCATAAAATCAAAGGGAGCCATCTTAAATGTTGTTTTTTGTCTCCAGAAGTTCGTCCCAAGACTACTGTTGTCCAACTTCGACGACCAGCTGCTCAGCCGTCAACTCAGTTACCAAACTCCCAAGTTTCAGGTATATAATTTAATCATATATATTTCAAATCGAATACAGTAAAAACCCGCATAAAAGAACCAGTGGATTAAGAACCATCAGCCTGAAATTTAGGCAATTAAGTACCCAAAATACAAGAACCACTTCAGGCTGACAAATGAGACTGGTTCTTAAAAAAACTTGACTTTTGTACTTTAGCTGAAGTAGAAAGCATGTTCTAAGGGCAGGTATAGGCAGGTACATACTTAATTTAATATTATTGCAAATGTAAAAACATAATCTGTTGTTTAGTACTCAACGAGGATACATTTTATCAAATTTGGAGGCTTTTAATATGAAATACAATATGAAATGTGTTTGGCAATATGAAATACCATTAGGATGTTAATGTTCAATTTTTGTGAATACAAGACCCTCCAGGGTCAACAGCTCGCTAATTAAGGAAACAAATCATTTAAAACACTAAACCAAGAACAATTGTTTTTGACTAGAAATAAGAACCAATTAAGAACCAACTCGGCCTGATTTCTCACTAAGTACCATTATATAAGAACCACTTCAGCCTGACGTAAAAAAATAGTGGTTCTTTTATGCGGGTTTTTACTGTACTCTGAGAGGTAGTGTGTAAGAGGTCTAACGTTTCGAGCGAAGGACCTTCGTCAAAGAGTGAAACATAACGTGAAATGAAAACTGAGTGAAAGTTTTATATGTAAAATAATCATGTGACAAAAAATAAACCAATCAGGTACGAAAAACAATAACAAATAATTAATGTAAAAGTAGGAATGTCATTTGCTATAGACCTTATTTCATAAATGGCCGACAATTTAAAATTCCTTCATATGCATATAAATTGACCCTTATGACCTCGTTTTAAAGTAAGAATCCTTTCAAACTACGTACATGAAAACGAGTTCATCAGGGCCAATTTATACGCATATAAAAGAATATTAATTCGGCGGCCGTTTTTGAATAAGGTCTATTTTTAACGTCAAACCGTAAACAGGCCATGCAAAGGAATGCTAATAGTCGCGAGGTGAAATAAAGAAAAAGCCCAATGAAATTAACGAGAAGCCAGTGTATTTGTCCCCCTGGTTCCAAGTTTGAAAATGATACGCTTTTCTTGTTTTCATTTCCATTGGAAATGGTGAGATGGCACAAACTTTCATGTCCGAATTTCATCTGACGAAGGGCCTTCGCTCTAAACGTTAGACCTCCTACACACTATTTCAGCAGTTTGTATTTCTACACTGCCTACACATGACAACACGTTTCACGCATCGCGTGGCTATTTTTTATCTAGTAAGTGGAAAAATGTCTGCGAATTGAGTAAAAATGAAATATGGTTGACTGTTGGGAAGAGTGTTGGTGTAATGCCGGGAGAAGAGTTTGGTATATTACAAGTAATATTTGGCATTTCACTCGATTAAACTGCATGTTGTTGTCGTCGTCCTCCTACTGCTCCTCCTCCTGCTCCTCCTCCTGCTACTCCTCGTCCTCTTCTTCCTCCTCTTCCTCCTCTTCCTCCTCCTCCTCCACCTCCACTGTAAATTCTCACAACATGCAGTTTAATCGAGTGAAATGCCAAATATTACTTGTAATATACCTTGGTATAGATTGACGATACATGGACGATAGTCAAACTCATATCCTCAGAAAAATATTTCTGACTTCCGGACAGGAATCGAACCTGTAACCTTCTGATTGCCGGTGAGACCCTCTAACCATTGAACCACCGAGACTCAGATGGAGAGCGAAGATTACAATGATGTAGAGCGTCTCACCAGCAATGAGAAGGTTATAGGTTCGATTCTTGTTCGGGACTCATAGACATTTTTTCTGAGGATATGAACTTGACGATCCATGTATCGTCTGTGTCTACTCCAAGGCTCTCCCGCGTTCACTACAGCAGTGTATATATTGGAATAGATTGTCGTAAGGAAACACCGCGTGGATTAGAGTTATCTATGGTGAAGTCATGGTGTAAATTCATATTTTATTTTTATTTTTTATTTTAGGGACGCAAGCTTTGGCTGGACGGAGAATTATACGACGTGTCCAAGGTACCCAAGGTACGACGACCTGTTTCGTACTTCGCGCGTCGTAATTTCGTGATTTCAAAAAATTGCGAAAATTAAGACTCGCGAAAGATGAATATTGCCCCACATTTCCAAAGCATTCACTTCACACATCCAAAATGGGCACGCCCGTTTTTAAATATTATGTTAATGTCATCCAATTCATAGCCTTATACCGCACCTGAATTTACTCCAGTGTATATCGATTGTCCATATGCCCTACCTATCACCATACTCAACACCGGTGTAGGTCCCATTACACATCTTTTTTTATCAAAATACCCCACATTTCCAAAGCATACATCGTCTCACGCATTCACAATCGCTATCTATACTCCACACTGCTTATACACGCCATTTATTCAATTCACTTAACACATTTCTAATCCAAACTATTAATATTTCTAAACATCGTACTTAAAGGCCTTTTATTTAAGAATAATTTATTATATGACTTGGCTCGTGAGCGGTCTTAACGCAGCTTTTCCGCAGCTTTTCCGCAATTTGTTTGGTTCCTGAGCGTTCATTAACATAGACCTAATTCTTCTCCCTGCATTACCACCACTATATGTACAGAACTCGTGGCTGGGCTCTCGGCAACGGCCTCCGCAGCTCAGTGGTCAGAGCACTGCACTAGCATCGCAGGGTCGCGGGTTCAATTCCAGCCGGAATTCCTTGATGTTGCATTTTTCGCAACTGGTCCCGGTTTAAAGTTGTAAAGGTTTTGCTGTGCAAGCTGTGTTATAAGCTGTGTTGTAAATACTCAGAAAAACTCTGAGCTACAGACAGGACTCGAACCCGCAACCTTCTGAATGCTAGCCATTGGGTCATCACCTACCTATACTATCAAGTTTTGTGATTGGTTGATTAAAACAATAAAACAATAGAATCCACCACAAAGAAACCAATGTCCTAACCTAACCACTTTTTTTCCATATAGCCAATCGCAAAACCTGTTCATTTTAGGTACGTATTTACTGAGCCATTGACGCTCTAACCATTGAGCCACTAGAACTTAACGCAGCTTGCACAGCAAAACCTTTACAACTTTACAATCATCAAGCTGCAACTAACTAACTTAAAGGCCTGGTCAAACGTGGATGAGAGTTGATGAGAGTTGAAACTCACGCTTGCGTTTGAGCGTCAGTTCCCATCAACTCTCGTCAACTCTCATCCACTCTCATCCACTTTGAGCTGCTTCAAATTTTGATGAGAGTTTTAGTTCGTTTGACCGGTGCGCGAGAGTCGATGAGAGTTATAAACGGCTAGCGGTTTGCACTTTGCAGTGGCAGACTCAACAAAATGGCTGCTGTTTCTGAGCGTTTTTCTGAATATCAGCCTCAGGAAAAACCAGAAACAAACGACGTTGAAGTCATTACCCATAATAAAAAGAAAAAGAAAAAAAGAA
This sequence comes from Chrysogorgia sp. JL179-B06, assembly GCA_035772405.1. Classification (NCBI taxonomy): domain Eukaryota; kingdom Metazoa; phylum Cnidaria; class Anthozoa; order Scleralcyonacea; family Chrysogorgiidae; genus Chrysogorgia; species Chrysogorgia sp. JL179-B06. The sequence continues at coordinate 2,154,785 of JAYKKM010000416.1, read as the reverse complement.
AATATTATTACATATCGACAAGTGACAGTAATAGTAGTGACTCGGACTGTCAGCAACTTGACAAGCGTCAAAAAAACAAAGATAAAGAAGCGTGGAAGCAACATGGAAGTAACAACACCAACAACGAGGTCTTTCTCTTGGACGACAAAGGCATTTGCCTTTTGCTTTTCACGAAGCACCAGGCGCCATATTTGTTTACATAACATTTTAAAATTCGAGCCTAGGCCCTAAGGTTGTGCTTCGCGCGGTTTTTAAACTCTCATCAACTCTCATGCAACTCTCGTGCTCGTTTGACCGAGCAATGAGAGTTTAGGAAAAACTCATGCAAACTCTCGCCTGCCAACTCTCATCGACTCTCGCTCTCGTTTGATCAAGGCTTAACTAACAACATTTGGTCCCAGTTTGTTCTTAAAATGTATATACATTCCAACACTCGAAATTTTGCTTCCCACAAATCCTTAGAACATGCAGTTTAATCGAGTGAAATGCCAAATATTACTTGCCATATACAGTTAACTCTCCCGTAAGCGGACACCTTCGGGAATCTGAAAAAGTGTCCGTAAGTGGAGTTGTCCGTTTATGGGAATAGTTCTCGTAAACGGACACTTGTCAAAATATATGAGTTTTGTCCGCCTACAGGAGCTTCTACTGGTGACTTTCAATGGTACTCACACAAAATGAAACTTAGAATGTCTTAAAAACAAAAGAAAAATCCAAATTATAACCACAAAAAGTGTCCGCGTCCGCTTATGGGAGTGTCCGGCTACGGGAACGTATAAATACAGAGTTTTACTGAGAGTTCAAACGGGGTTTTGGAAAGATGTCCGTATCTGGAGCTGTCCGCTTACGAGAGTGTCCGCACAGAGAGAGTCAACTGTAATATAAAACTTATTAACCTCGTTTGGTCTTTATTTACGGTCAAATTATCCTGCCCTTGGTCTTTTCGCACAGATCTCGCTCCTTCATCGCTCGGTCTGTACTGAAAGACCACGATAATTTTACCATAAAGACCTCCCACTTGGTCAATAAGTGTTTAATATTTTTTGGTTACAGTTCCTCTTTAAAGTGCCTATGCACTGCAAAAATTCAGTTGTAAAATAACTCTTTTGTTTGAAAGAACTCTTGAAACTATAAAGACTAACCATTTACAACTTTACATCTCACTTCACTCTTGAGATATTAAGATTTGTTTAATATGTTAATGATCATACTTATGACATCACAATGCATAATGACTTATTGAAAAATTCTGCATACTTTACCATTATCACATGGAATCGTTTGATGATTTGCATATTTGATGTCATTGGATACATCCATATATGCAACTGTATTTCAAGTGATTTTATTACATAATCTCAAGGATATATAAGCGTTTTCAATAAGTTATTATGCAGTGTGATGTCATAAGTATGATCTCATTTACATATCAAACAAATCTTAATATCTCAAGAGTGAAGTGAGATATGAAAAACTTGTAAATGGTTAGTCTTTATAGTTTCAAGAGCTCTTTCAAACAAAAAAGTTATTTTATAACTGAATTTTTCATTGCAGAGGCACTTTAACGTAAAATATATTCCGAAAAATATTGACATCCTAAAATCTCAAGATTTGAGTGCATAACAAGATTGTAATATTTTTACTTTATTACAACGTCATCTGGCCAGTGCTACTTTCGGAAAAATTACGCAATATGATTTGTCAACGTCAGGTTCCTGCACAGGAATTGTGAGGGCCTTACGAACATTGTGCCCTCGGAATTCAAATTTCAAAGACCGTGACAAAACTCTTCAAAATACCTGAAACATTCAATTTTTAGTAACAGCTTGTTTACTCGTTATTTATTCTCTCAGTTAAAATCTTGAGTGACAAAAAAACACTCAGAAAGCGAATTCTGTTATGCAGACTTCTGACGAATTCGAAGGTACACACATAAACAATGAAAAGTCAAAAGAGGATTTAAACAGTCAGCAAGAAATTGAAAACATTATAAAGGAACAACAAAGGAACGGATACCGTGAAGTAAACTGTTTATCTTCACTTTGAAAACTAAACAAGAAAGGGAATCAAATAAAATCGCTGACCATAGGCCATATAATAAACAGTTTATTGTCCTCGCTATTATAACTACCCCAGTAGGCCCTTTGCTTGCCCCAGTAGTGAAGCAAAATGTTTGGTTTACGTTTGGCGTTTATACGTTTGAGGGCGGTGGCAACATGTCATACGAAAAATCATCCAGTCTGACAAAAATTATGTATCCGGATTAAAAATCGTCACCTTTATGATTGGGACGAGCTGGACAGTCGGATTTCATTGTGAAATAAAGACTATTGTGCAGTTCATGCTTATGAATTTACGGACTCACAGCACGTCGTTTGCGAAGAGTTAATGCACCGATTATTTTGCCTATTATTATTACTTATTGGGTTCCTCTGAGCCCAATATTACAAAATATTTAAATATTAAAATATGTAAGCCTAATATTGCAAATCGAGACTTAAATATTTTGTAATATTGGGCGAAGATGTATCCAATAGGTGTTTTACTATATCGAACAAAATATCTTAACAAAAGATGTTTCTTCGCACGTAAACAGTCAAAAGGTTGCTGCCCAATATGTAGCTGTCCAACATCGTAAAATATTGGGCTGCCATGTGACGGGTATAATAAACTTCGATATAAAAAGTAGTTATGTTTTATTGCCAATGTCCTTTAACTTAAATATTTATCTTTTCGTCTCTTGTCCAGGACGTGGCCGAGGAAATCAGCGCCGTGGTCGTGGAAGTCAGCGGTCGACTCCGCAATAAATAGAAATATTTGTACATAAAAGGACTTAAGCTTGAGCTTCATATGCAAACCATTTTTTTTAAATATTTTCATTACCATTGAAAATTTAGTGTATGATAAAATTTTGTTCGCCAAAGCATGTTTTTTAAGATAATTAAATGTTTGAGAAATAGAGATAAAATATTGTGTTAGTAAAGTACCGAAAACGACCAGTGTGTACTTTTTATTTATTTGTTAGGTTTGTCTTATAAATGTGGCTGCGGTCCCATGTATGGATAGATATCATAGTGGATTATTGTTAGATTTTAGCCAGGTTAATTGATAGCTTTGAAGAAGAATATTAAAGAGTGTGTTTTCTTCATGGCGGCCATTTTATGGGACGCCTATTTCAGTTCACAAACGAATCCGTCGATATTTGATCAATCCTTCTTATAAATTATCCATTTTCAAGTTTTCTAAGAAGTAAATATACCCGAGTGATCAATTATTGTGATATTTTTCGTAAAATTGATCATTTACTATAGTAATCTTTTCGATACATAGAAGCTGCTACGAGCGCTTCGCCTCCGAAGCATGGAAGGCCGGGTTATGCTGCTGAAACAGCGCGAATAAGTTTGCGAATGGAAGTGTTTGATGAGTGACTAGTAAAGAAATATATTTTGTTTCTTCTGATGTTTTGTTCATTTGAATTTGCAAAGATGCAGGAACTAAAGCCAGCCAGGCCAGCTTGTTCGTCAGAAACGGCGTTGCGCGCGGCCCGCAGTGGTTCACAAACAAGCGAACCGTAACTGTTCAAATCGTCTTGAACATTAACTTCATAACGCCCCGAAGTCAGGATCGGACTCCAATTTCAACATTTCCAGATAAATCTAGAGTTCACATGCAAATTATAGTTCTAACGATGCGATGCACTGCAATCAATTCGTATGAAAACAAAAACACAAGCGCGAAAAGCACTACCCTGACACTCACTCTTTAAAGTGCCTATAACGTCTGGGGATTTAACATATTTGTAATCTATGGATTCTCCTGAGATAAATTGTAATATATCTTGTCAGCTGAAAATCTCATCTTCATACACTTTTTTGCAGTTAAAGTTGACGGAAATGACGTCAAATCGGGCATCTGTAAAGAGGTTTTCATGTAGACAGATTCCCGATTTGACGTCATTTCCGTCAACTTTAACAGCAAAAAAGTGTATGAAGATGACATTTTCAGCTGACAAGGTATATTACAATTTATCTCCGGATAATCCATAGATTACAAATATGTTAAATCCCCACAGACGTTATAGGCACTTTAAGTCAAGGTATTCGTACCAGTTATACGCGCCTCATTAGTTCTGTTGATTGCGGTGACCATATCTGAGTCCAGCAATACTACTTATGTAAGAAGTAGAGTGAAAATAGAATAGTTATGAAAAAGTTTAGAAAATTCATTTTTTTACATTGACAAGTTGATTTGATCGTGGTTCGTCGCAGTTTGGTGAACAACTTCCTGCTTTGAATTTGATTGGTTTTTGGTTGTTTACTCGTAGTCCTATTGGTTGGTCAAAAAACCAATCTAGTACCGAAACAGGAAGTTGTTCAATAAACTTCATCTAACCGACTTGCTCAACCTCTTCGGAATTCTGCGATTACCACGACAGTAACAACAACGATTTTTTCCCTTGCGTGACAACATTTTTGGAAATCTCGTATATCTTGCAACACCAATTGCTTCAGCCAGGGCAAAAGGAACACAAGGCTTCTCTCATTATAAATTATGATGAAATCGTAGTGGAAACACACGTCCTCCCAAACTTTCACTCGTGTTTCTATAAGGTAATGACTGAAGGGTATGGACGAGAGGTAGTTTTCAAGGGTTAGGGTAAGGGATAGTATTAGGAAACCAGCTTAATTACAATTCGTAAACAGGATGGCGGCCATCATGAAACCTACCTCCCGTCCATACCCTTTAGCTACGACCGTTTCTATAACTATGGAAACATGGAAAATGTTTTCTATTTCTTAACAGGTTTTCCCCTATTCAACAAGTGATATCGTCACATGTGAAGATAAATAAATGTTATTCATCGGTTGGAAGGTCCGTGCAGGAAAATATTTGCCCGAGGGCAAATATTTTTCTATACGGACTGACCAAAACGGTAAATAACTTTTATTTTTTTATTATACAAGGTAAAATATTTGAGTTACTTTAGTTTTGTAAAACTGCATTATTTGGATAAGGAGAGGAAAACAAAGCAATAAAGTTATTACGATTTTATTAGATATTAATGTAATTACAAAAAATACCCAAACGGAAGAGCGCGAACACGACTCGTGGACCCATGCGAGGCGTTGAAATTAAAAATAGATGTATAAGAACATTCAATGATGCTCTGCGGTGCGGTAGCGTCTGTATGTGTGTCACGCACACTTAGCTTCTGTATGTGCGTTGCGCACACTTAGCGTTTGTATGTGCGCGACGAACACTTAGCGTTTGTATGTGCGCGACGAACACTTAGCGTGTGTATGTCCATGACTCACTTAGCCTTTTTATGTGTGACGCACACTTAGCGTGTGTATGTGCGTCACGCACACTTGAAGTTTATATGTGCGTGACGCACACTTAGGTTCTGTATGTGCGTGACGCACACTTAGCGTTTGATTGTGCGTGACGCAAACTTAGCGTTTGTCCGCGAATCGAAACTTTATTTCAACATAATCTATTTACAATTAAACTGTTCAAAAAAACATTTAATCATTTATATTTCGACCTTCTGATGTAATCAATAAACGATCAGGAGTGTTAATAAACGAGGCGAGTATTTTAGAACTGATGAAACCATAGTTCTTCAAAGCGGTTATGTTGAACCGTATGTCACCGTGCACCAACCCTTTGTTTTAGGTTTATTAATATTTAAACAGCTGTACGGTTGAACGATTGAACTATTGCTTCATTATACCAAGAAAACAATGTGTTCACTAACCGTCACCGTGCAAAATTTTCATCATAGTCAATCGAGATATGGTCTGGAAACTCGGCAAACTTCAAAGCGACTATAATGAGCTACGTTTTGATGTTGAACCGTACCTTACACCGTGCACATCCTTTGTTTTAGGTTTATTAATATTTAAACTAGAAATACGTGTACGCAACAACCCCTCGCCTGCCGTAATAGCGTAGTCCTTAGTTATTTTTACTTAAAAATATATAACCCATTGATTTGCCAATCGAATGGACTTATAATAGACACTACATGTATCTCTGAGAGCCTTTAAACTATCAAGCTTGTGTTGTTCTGAATTTCATTGTTTCATACTAAACATACGAAGTTACTTACGTTTTGAGTGCTTTGATTTAATCCCATTTTTCAGTAAGTTATTATACAGTGTGACATCACAGTGAGGATCCGGCCTTTACATATCAAACAAATCTTAATCAGTGCAGCCAAAAAGTAAACACTTTAAGTTATTTGGTTTGATGTCTAATTATCATGGGAATGGGATTACACACTTTCATAATTTTGTTACACAATCCCAAAACTGTATATATGCAGGCTTCTTCAATAAGTCACTATGCAGCAAGGTGAGATTATGGAAGTAAATACCAATCTTTATAATTAATTATAGTTCTTTCAAGTAAGAGAGTTTATTTCAAACTGAATTTTTCACTCTATATAATATAAACACTTTAAGTCTTCTGGTATTAATACTACCATCGGTCCGATCACTAGGAAATATATTTTGTTGCGTAAGACACCAATATATAGCAATATAAAATATAGCTGCATAAGATTATTGATAAATATTTTACTCCACTGGAAGACAGCTCTAAATTGCAATCATAATTATAATTAACACATGTCATATTTATTCCAATAGTAATTAACACAATGCTAGCCTATGCAACAGAGCACAACATTATGTATTATCTAAATTATATCAGTACTTGTTTAACCCATTCAGGATGACATGCCCTTTACCAGCTTAACTCTTTCCCGACCGGCGCAGTCATCAATCGAAAAACACGGCACACGGTAACGCAAGATTAAAAATTGAAATTCGACAAGCGCCAGGAACATGAAATCCACGCACACGCCAAGTTTGATTTGATTTCATAAACAACTCTGCGATTGGTGGCATTTTGAGTTTTCAAGATGCTACGCGGGCGTGCAAGATGGCCTTTTCTAGAAAAATGTAAATTTTTCAACCTGATTTCTGATAATTAATGCTAATTTATATTAACATAATGTGTTTTGTTCTAGAAATTTAAAAGCACAAGTAAAAGCCGGTTTATTGGGCTTCCAGAAAATGTATAGCTTTCGCAACAGTTATGGTTATTTCAAGAGATATCAATAGAACAACGTGGTGTTCAATTTTTGATATTTTTCAGCCTGTCGGGAAAGAGTTAATGCATTATTGCAAGTGAGCTGACACCTAACATTTCCCCCTAACACAGTGAGATGTATACATCAACCTACCAATCATAAAATACCGCACAATCCCGCTTATCCTAGTTATTGGCCCCCTGTTTGTTAACAGAAAATACCTTCTGATTTAATATAAGGTAATTAAGCCCAAAAACAACAAAAAATCAGAGAATAAAAGTAAATAATAATAGATAGAAAGTTATGGCAGCATTCTGTATCTCACTACTGACAATTAATCATTTTGAGGCTGCTACATAACGTGTGTAGCAGGTTTTGCTATATACAATACAGGGCATCATTTTTCACATTATTATAAATTCTAGTTAATATTTGTTAATATTTGAAATCATGTTTTGAGAATCAATTTGCTTTATTTTGTACCCATTAGATAAGAGGAAGTTCTCCTCTTTCCAATGACGTGAAAATGAGCGAATTTGGTCGTACATTCAGGACGTTATGGCAGTTTGAATAATGGACAAAAATAAGGCTTAAAAATCAAATTGCTTAACAAAATCATGTTTTGAGTTTGACAGCAATTTTGATGGAAATATTTTTGGAATCAATTTGCTTTATTTTGTACCATTAGAAAGGGTACAAAAGGGTAATTGTCTATTAAGCAAAATTTGAGTAAAAAGTGCCAACAGTTTGCCTGTTATGCATTTTGAAACATTTTTCTATCTTTGGAAGTAAGTTGTATAATCCCAGGGCATATAAACAGATTGTACGGCATATATATCTTCTTCTGTTCAGGTTTATAAACATTATATACCGCATGCACCTTCAAAAATAACTCTGAACACATTTGCTTATAGTTTTTAATGTATCGGGACCCTGCTCCTTTATCAAAATGACACATTAGTTACAAAAGTGAATTAGCCCTATTTATAACAGATTACAAGATAATGATATTCAAAAAAAGTCTCTCAGGTTCAGTTCCATGGGAATATAAAGCTGTTTTAAATTAATTTATATGTCCAGAATCATATTTTATTGTCCCACATATAAATTCTCTCCTGGCCGGTGCATGCCCAATTAGTGTTGCCAGATTTGTTGATGAAGGTAATACTTTTAGTTCGAGTGATCGCACATATATTAATTTTACAATTGATTGTTTGTAAGAAATGTAATAAAATCTATGTTGCAGTTGTACTATGATGTCCTTCAGAAAGCACTTCAACAAGAGTAGCTTAAATATATATGAGACCGGCCAGGTATAACATGTGTATGTCTATAAAACCTGTACAATGCATGTTTACACCACTCAAATGTACAAATGCCTTTATGCCCATACAAAAATTAAAAGCACGACATTCATACATGCATTACAGTAAATTATATCACCACATTGATCAAGGGTGCACTTCACCTGCTTGTTGGTTGAGCCGACACATCCATGCAATTATATCTGGTATTATAAAATAATCGGAAGTAAATGAGCGACAACACGCTGTCTGATTGAGCTCAAAAACAGTGTCATTATAAGTCAATAAAGCATAAGCTGACGTGTTCCTCGCGTAGATTTTGTCGTTTTTTGACGTAGTTTAAATCAGTCAAAGAATACCTGGATACAAGGCTAATCAAAGTACTATTAACACAACAGAATGTTTTAACTGCAGTACGTTGAGTACATTTTCATCTTAAATCTGCATTTTTCATGGGCTTTAGTGTTAATTTAATGGTGTTATTTTATAAAAGAAATAAAAAGCTTTGTCTTGTGTGATTATCGAGTTATAATCATAATGGCACTCGAGAAGCTAGCAAAACACAGTGGCGAAGCAACCTCGTACCCAGGGTCTTACCTCCGCTACCCCGTCCCCCCCCCCCCCCCCCCCCCCCCCCCCCCCCTTCAAAATTTGCATGCCGTACGACGAAATGCTAACGTTAATATCATCAAAACCCTAAACCTAACCCTAAACCTAGTCAAATTACTAACCCTAACCAAAAAAACTATGCAGAAAAGGCAAATTAATTGCTCAACACAGACTCGCAGTGTACTATTATTAGCCATTATTTGAGAAATTATTAATTTATTTACCTTTATTTGTGTCTGTTCTTGCCCGTCAACACTGCAGTCTACAATTACGGCTTGAAATCATCTGATAAAATCTGTATAATTTGATGCTTTAGTGCAGAGGTTCTGCCGCCCCGAAAGCCGCCCCCCCAATATACCTTTGTTACCACGGCAACAATAAATGATCGTTTACCATACATACAAATATATACAGGGTGTATAAAAAAACAGACCTTTAGAAATTAACCTATTGTTGTTAAGCACAAGATTTTATGCTCCTGGGAATTTAAAATAGCTTCTAATCGTATGAAGGAGCATAACTGCATAACAAATTGTCAAAGTACTAATTAGTCATATCATCAGTTCGAATAAAAATGGTTCAACTGACCACAGAGCAACGAGTTGTTACTGTTTTACATAATACCGAGACTCAAAGTACTTTGAGTAAAAACTCGTTGCTCTGTGGTCAGTTGAACCATTTTTATTCGAACTGATGATATGACTAATTAGTACTTTGACAATTTGTTATGCAGTTATGCTCCTTCATACGATTAGAAGCTATTTTAAATTCCCAAAAATCTTGTGCTTAAAGGGGTAGTGTCATGAGTTCACAACTTGAAAAATTCAGGCTGAACTTTTCAAGTTTGTATTGCCATTCATCATGCCAGTGCTCATACGAGCCATTTCTGACCTATTGTATGTGTTCTATAAAGCACTTTTTCGGCAATTATTTTTTATTAAGCCTTCCCAGTCCTATATGATGCCATATTTTAAATAAAACTTGAGACATGTGCATTTCACGACACTGCCCCTTTAACAACAATAGATTAATTTCTAAAGGTCTCGTTTTTTTGATACACCCTGTATATATTCCGACAAAAGGCGACTTTCACTTCTTGCATAAAAAAACGCGGGAAAAAATTTTGGTCGAGATTAGCACCCTCGCCCCAGGGCCTTCGGCCACGGCGGGCGGGGAGGGGACAACACGGTTGAGCGATTAAACCCAAACGATTCTATTGGATGATTGTTTCATTATACTAAAATACAATAGGTTCAGTGACCGTGCACCGTGCACAAAATTGCATAAAGACGAACAAAAAGATAGAACAAAGACTTTAGCTGAGTTTCCAGACCATATCTCGATTGACTATGCCTCCATTGACTATGATACGAGTTTATAACTACTTAGAAGATGAAAAATGTATACGTTCAACGGGAAACGTGTCTCTTTATCACTTATTAAGACACTCATTAAACATGGATTTCTTTTGTTTTTCCTTCATGAATCTTTTAATGTGTGTTGAACTGATGAACATTTAAGCCACCAATGAACCATATTCCATAGCTTTCTCAAAATAATTAATGAGATAATTATGCAATCAGAAGCGCCGAATTGCACCGTGGTTCAAGTCCTTGGACTTTAAACAATATTTATCAAATCACTAATTAATAATTCATGAAGAAAAAAACAAAGAAAATCAGTGGCGTGACGGAGGTTTTAATCAGATAAAGATTCGTCCTGATTTACATAAACTTTTCCTTCGATTTCCGCAGTTGAAACAACTTCTATCTTCAAGAGAGTAGATAGATATTAACATATATATGTGTATTCATTTGATAAGCCATATAAAATATGAGCGTCCGATTTTATCTGATGTACAAACGCGAGTCGAAGACGAGCGTTTGTATTTCAGATAGATATCAGCCGTTCATATTTTATCTATCACTTAAAGTGCCTATCCGCGGTTTGGGAATTTTACATATTTGTGATCTATTGATCTCTTGAGAAGAATTGTAAAATATCTTGTCGTGCGAAAATTTCATCTTCAATTAACATGAAATGACGTCAAAGCAGGGACACGCAAACACATTGCACATTGATTCAGCAGTAAAATACGATGAAAGTTTGGGAGTTGAGCGAATTTTGTCGAAACAGGTGTGTTTAAAGTTCAGGGCCAAACTTTCTTTGTATTTCGCTGTTGAGTTAGTTGCAACGACGTCGCGTGTCACTGCTTTGACGTCATTTCCTGTGAATAGTAAATCAACTTTAGCAGGGAAAAAGGCATGAAGGTGAAGATATATTACATTTCAATATATATTACAAGATATATTACATTTCTTCTTGGTAGAACCCAAAGATTATTATATTCGTAGAATATGTAAAATCCCCAAACCCCGGATAGGCACTTTGAAGTATCAAATACCAAAAACTAACCAAATAAGCATGTGCATGAGCATGATTTATTTAGAGTCGATCACGCAGGATAAGGTTGCCCTATTTATCCGAGCCAGAGGCTCATGTTTAAGCGCTCGACTATTAAGTTTATCACTCTTAGGTGAACGGAAAATCCAACTGATAACGATCCGAGGGCCTACGATTTAAGGTCGTTTTCCGAGAAGACCTGAAAGTCTTACCATTTGCTGGTGTTGTTGCAAAGGCAGCAATTTCTCCTAAATTATTTTGCGACCCTGACCCGACCCACTCAAACATTCAGTATAACATTACTCAAACATTCAGCATAATATATACTCTAATTGATTTGAGCATATATAAAGGCCTTAAATTCGAACTTGACCGGGTTTTCAAGTACGAGGAATTCGTTCCAGTCCTCGACTTCCCCTACGAACTCCTCTCATACTTGAAAACCCTTTTTCTCAAAAGTCGCTTTTTTGCAAAAGACTGCAAAAGTCTCAATCTTTAATCTTTTTGAAAAATAGCTTACAAACTAAATTCAATCCAACTTCTACGAAATGAAATGTATTCCTCTTAGTGCGTCCTACCAAGAGGGCTGGCTCGCCTTCACATAAACATCCTCTAACTTTGATAGATGGCATGCTTCATATTCTGTTTCACTTGATACAGTCTTTTGTATTTCCATATTATATATATAGTATTTAGTAGAGTTCTGATCCAGTCCCTGGATACTTTTTCAATCAACTTTCAATTCAATGTATTCTCACGACTATCCTGGGAGTCTTTTAAACCTAAAATCCAAAATTAAACTGTCACGTGTTCGTTTAGCAAAGCTCTTTTCAAAGTTTTCAACGGTCAGCTGGTTACTGAGTTGGGTGTGAGTAAATGATATAATAAAAGTAAACATTAGGGTGCATGGTGAACTTATAATATATACAATAATAATTAAAACAAAATTCATAAGGTGCAACTTCATCTATATTTAGCATGACAATTAAGCTCGGGAAGAAACTACGGCGGAATCTTTCAGTTCTGCAGCATTTAAATAATAAAAATAAAAATAAAAATAAAAATAATAAATAAATAAAGGGCTCCGCTAGAAGCGTCAGTATTTCGTCACTAAAAAGCTTGGCAGTTTACCACCTTGAAAATTGTTTGAAATTGAAAATTGTTTGAGTTCCCTAGTCTGGGGGAGATGTTTCGAGAGTGGGCTCCCACTGCGTTCATTGTGCAGATAAAGTTCTTAAAAGTTGATTTATTTGTCTTAAATTGTAGTAAAAATAACACGAAGATAATGATTTCAATGGTGCACGATTACGTATCTTCAAAATAATAATCACACTCAGTGTAAATGTAAAATTAATGCGGTTAATATAATAGCAAGCAGATTTTAATTAAAGTAAACAGATTTTATTTTATTTTGTTAACCTGAATTTAAATTTGTAAAAACTAAAGTCATCCCAAGAACTTGGTCAGCATTAGATATCATCCGTCTGGGCTCCACACTTGGAATATCCAATTCATCCCCATGGGCTTAAAGGGATACTCCAGTCAAAATACAAGTGCAGTTCATATGAAAGATCTTACTGACTTTAGATTATTTCCAAAGTTTCAGCATTCAAATCAATTAAGTAAAGAAGATATCGCAAGTTGAAGTTGGAGATTTTATTCAATTTCGACGCCATATTTGTTTCTCAAATATAATAATAATAATAATAAAGACGTATTAGGAGCATTATACAATAGTCTCAATGCTCTTACAACGATATATTCTTAATGTTACTTTTAAAACTAATTACAGTTTCATTATAAGATAAAGCCTACTACTTAGGAAGGCCACAACGTAACAAGGCCACTATAGGTTCTCCTCAGTATGACGAATCCCGCGAAGAACCAACCAACAAAAAGGATAACGTGGATTGTTCGGAGCAAAATCATGGCGCGTGTGTCTACAGCGAGTGCAGTTCGATGAGTTTTATTCCAAGTTAATTACTGCACGCACGCGCACAGATCAAATCGAAGCACGCGCACTGTCGTCAGCATACGTAGCGTGCTTCGTTTGCTTGCGTGTGAAGACCAACCGTTTTTGCGCGAGCTTGAAAAACAAACGTTAAAAATCTCGGTATAGACAACCGGTATTTCACTAAATATTATTTAGATAACGAAAAGGATACTTGGAGTTTCTCAGATTCCATGAATGACGTCATTGAGTGCTACTATCTCGTATTATGCCTAAGAAGCTTCTCTACTTTCCCCCATGAGGAACTAAATAGTTCATTTCGACTAATTTTCATCCAAACAGCATAAAAAACAGCCAAAACGTCATATTTTCAAAACAAATATGGTGGTCAAAATCCTCAAATTTTCAACTTCAACTAGACGATAGTCAGGAATGGTGAAACTTTGGGAATAAAATGTAGCCAGTAAGATCTTTCATACGAACTTCATTTGTATTTTGGCTAAAGTTGCCTTTTAATGGACGTTTTCCTTTAATTAATAGCACTGAAGTTATTGTTTTTGTTGTCTAACATGGGCGGACAAAAACAGTGGCTTCTCACTTTATTCCCTTGAGTTTTTTCTTTATACCTTTCCCTAGGATCCATTTAATATTAAGCAATCCAACTTCTTCTCCAGATCGTTAATTAATATTAAATTGACAGAATTCTAATTCGCTTTGAGGTAAGTGATCTCCCTTGTTTTTGTGTTAATATTTTTTAATATTGCATAAGAATGTTATTTAATGATTGCATGAGAAAAATTCATCAAAGTGAGTTGGGCTTGGGTTAATGGGTTTCAATGGGGCTTATATGTTACTGAATTTTTCTGCCGTTTGACGTTTCAACATTACGTCAGTGGTTTTATGTTTTAGTTTATCGTCACGTGCTTTTTCTCTCTTTCAAGTTCTCTTCTCGACGTTATATTCTTTCAAAAAGCAAACATCGGTCAAGTTGGCGTTTTGGCGTACGATACAGTCCAGACACCAAGGTTTAAAGTGCTCATGACCTCAAATGCGACATTACGTCATATAGATTCTACACGAAGCGAATAGTTGCATGCCAATATGTATTATGTTTTGAGCTTTGAGTTGATGTTCTGCAATGGTTTGTCTGTCAGAAATGCTTATCAACTTTTTCGCTCAAATCCCCCAATCAATTCAACCTATATATGGTTACTCCCAGTCTTATATGTGAATACTTACGTATTTCTTGAGTTTTGATTCTATTTAAAATATTTCCGCGTTCTGGTCTCTTTGATTTTAATAAAGCCTGTTGCACCTGATAATTAAAAAAGATGCCACAGATTAAGGCTCGACAGAATAATTGTCACTAAATCAGATAGATGAAAAACAGAGATAGACGTTGACCGAAAAAATCGATGGTCATACAGGATCTATCTATACCTATAGGGGGTATAATGGGGGACCGATCCTGAAGTACGTAAAATAACACATTTATTGTTCCCCCAACTCAAGAGAGCCTGATACTCAGGTTACCAGTAATCCCATAACAAGGCTTAGTAATCCCTAATACGTTTTGCGTTTAATAATTCAAGTCTTGGAATATCTCAGATAGATATTGCGGTGGGCCCCACCTTTTAGAGTTTTCGATTTGTTTCTCTACACTTCCTGCACCACACGACACTTTAACGTTTACATACCTTCTTATTCAATAGGCAATGAAACAGAAATATAAAAAATCCTTGGAGGGAGTTGAAAATTGCAAACAAATACTTGAAAGTAACTTGATCAAAGAAGAAATCAACGACGGCAAAAGCCCATGTGAAACCCAGAATAGGTAGTATGATGACAGATGCTCGAACACTGGCCTTCAACTTTCCCACCACGTCTTCCTGCTGGACTTTGTGTGAAGTGAGAACTCGATACAACATAATGCCGTATACCACATAATTGGCCTATAAAAAATCAATTATAAAACACGTTATACTTCTTACGCAAGCTCTGCCTTGGCCCGTGACTGTTACATAGATAGATAGTTAGTTAGTTAGTTAGATAGTTTATTTCAAAAGATTACATCGCATTGGGAACTTGCGTAACTAGCATGTACTAAAAAACATTTACTAATTTGGTTTATAGTTTAGTTTAAAGTGCCCATGACCCCAAATACGATATTACTGATATAGATGCTACATGAAGTGAAAAGTTGAATGCCAAAATATTTTATGATTTGAGCTTTGCGTTGATGTGCTAGAAAGAATTGTTTGTCAGAAATGGTAATGAGTGTGACGTCATTTACGGCATCATTTCGGATACAATATTCTACTGATAAAGCAAATTAATCTAACTCAAACGTTGATGATGTACTTGACCGCTATAGTAAAGATTTTATCAACTTTTTCTCTCAAATCCTCAACCAGTCTATCACACGGAAAGCAGAAAAGAAAGCCAAATGCCGTAAATGACGTCACACTCATTACCATTTCTGACAAACAAACCTTTATAGCACATCAACGCAAATCATAAAATATTATGGCATTCGACTTTTCACTTGATGTAGAATGCTAAAAATAAACCTTAAAAAATTTTCAATGTCTATAACCCTAAATAAGATAACACTGATATATGTTGATGTTCTACAAAGGTTGGTTTGTCCAAAATGTGACGACAACCCAGGCCAAATTGGCTTTTTTTCCTGCTTTCAGTGTCATAGACTGTTTGAGGATTTGAGTGAAAAAAGTTGATAACATCTCTAGTATAGCGTTCAAGTACTGTACATCATCATCAACGTTTGAATTCGGTTAAATTTCTCGAGAAGCAGAATATTGTATCGGAAACGATGACTGATTTGATGCCGTCAAACTCAGCGATCGTGGCGATCGTGGCGATTGAAGCGATCGTTATGGACGAAGAAACAAAGACAACTTTCGTTTACTATCGCAAGCACAGCTTTTTACTCTAGTTGCTCTTATTAGTAAGGCCTATTTCAAACGTCGAATTTATCATGTGTCGAATCTAATACACATTAGGTTCGACAAAATTCGACGTCGGTTTCAAACATCGAATTTATCATGTGTCTAACGTATAATCGGCCTCCCGTAAAAAGAACTCGTTCGGATTGCATTTTAAAAGTATACTGCCTTAATCTCGTCCCAGTTTGTTTGGACGAACTTGCGCCAAGGAAACATCGTTTTTGGTTCGATAGATATTTCGAATGAGAGAAGAGCTTGGAGCTTTTCACACTCTCGTCCCACAGCTTCGGGCACAGCTACGTCTTCAAGACAGATAATTCTTTTACAGATATTTACATAAAATATTTACATAAAATCCTTTAGTTTCACTGATTCATCTAAATTTGCGTGATGTATACAATGAAGGAATCGTTTAATCTTACCACGGTAATGTGTTTTATAGATATATAGCCGAATGTCGCTGGGGTTACCGTACCGATCGCTGAGATCGCCAGGATCGCTGAACCAGTGTTTCCATATAATCGCTGCGATCCGCGCTACGATCGCCGAGATAGAACATTTTCTATCTGGGCGATCGCGATCGCTACGATCGCTGCGATCGCCAGGATCGCTGAGCCGGTTTTAAAATTGAGCGATCGCAGCGATCGCAGCGATCGTAGCGATCGTAGCGATCATATGGAAACCAGGCTTAAAGGGGTAGTAAGACCGAAAATCGTCTATCCAATTTTTATTTTATCTATTAGTACTAAAAAAATGAGGAAGAATAGCGTTCTTATACTTAGTCAATATATTATGTTGTTCCAGAGATATTGACGTTTTTGAAAGCTGCAAATGAACTTATGACGTCATCTACTCCAAAATTTAAACTAAAGGAAATCTCTAAAATGAAAAATGTATAAAGCATTAACTATGTATTGTTTAAAAAAACGAGCAGCAGTGTTTTATCAGATTTAAAACACGAGGGCGTAGCCCGAGTGTTTTAGATCTGATAAAACACGTGCTGCGAGTTTATTAAACGGCTTCAAACACGACCCATTTGATAAGTTCATTGGCGTAGTAATTTTGAAAATCGATGTTGTCTAAGCCGAGAAAATCAAAGATAAAGTTTATGTAAATCAGGACGAATCTTTATCACATTTAAAGACACGATACGGTAGTTATTTTCTTTTGTCTTTTCCTCATGAATTATTAATGAGTGTTTGAAACACAGTGCAGTGTACCATTTTAGTAGCATACATCTGGAACGTTTCAGCACAATCTAGCCGCTATCTCCAAAGATATTCCTCATTTTTAGAATTTGAGTGGAGTAGATGACGTCATCATCTCATTTACAGCTTTTAAAAACTGAAATATCTCTAGAACAAGATAAGACATTGACAAAGTAAGAGCGCTATTCTTGCTTATTTCGAATGCACTTCTAGATAAAGCCCAAATTGGGATAAATGATTTTTGCGTCTTACTGCCCCTTTAAAGAACATCAACACAAAGCTCAAATTATAAAACATTTTGGCATTCTACTATTCACTTCATGTAGAATTTATATCAGTAATATCGTATCAGTAATATGATATCATTTGGGGTTATAGGCACTTTAATTTGTTAGTCCATCTGTTATTATTCGCTGCTCCTAATTATAATAAAGAAGTTTGAAAATCGTTTCGTTCATGAGTTCATCATTATAACCTTCGCTCATCATCTGAGTCTCGGTAGCTCAATGGTTAGAGCGTCTCACCAACGATTACAAGGTTACAGAAGATTTACCACTTTTTGTAGTACTGGGTTATCACGTTGGAGGTGAACCAATCGTCGTTATTCCAACGGCAATCCCATCCGTCGCCTTAGGTAATAGCTCAGTTTGCAAATTGGACTCTGTCTGCGATCCTCGGTCGTCTGGTCTGATTCATCGTATTCCCTAGGAGGTAATAATCCGTCTGCGATAATCCGATATAATCCCGAGATAATCCGTCTGCGTCCTGGGCGTGTTAGATTGAAAAGTGGAACTCTTAACCTGTCCTTTGGGTTGCTTGAAGTTATTTAGCCATGTTAGTGTATTATGGTGAGTTCGCGCCATAAATTCTCTCCCCAGCTTAACGCAAGCAATTCCTTCCTTGATATGCTGTAATTGCGTTTTGGATAACTCGTTCCTTTCCGTTTTGTACAGCTCCCAGCCTCCAGGATAAACGGTCGATTGAAGTTAGGGTAGGCGAAAATTGGTGAACTTGTTAGCCGGTTCTTGAGGGTGTCAAAAGATGCTTGGCACTCTGTAGACCACTTGAAGTTTGCTCACTTCCTCTCGAGGCCATAAAGTGGGGACGCGATATCAGCGAAGTTTGGTACGAACTGTCTGTAGTATCCAGCGCACCCAAAGAATGAGCGTAGGGTGCTTAAATCATGTGGCTAGGGAACTCCTTGATCGCTTTCACCTATTCTGGATTGCGGTTGCAATACCCTTCTGGCTAACCACATGTCCCAAAAATCAGTGTCTCCGTCTTGAGTAGCTCACATTTTTTTGCATTTAGCTTCACCCCAGGGGTTTCAAAACAGCTTCTAATCTGCGATTGTGTTCTTGGAAATCCCTTGCGAAGATGACGATATCGTCCAGATAAACCAGGCAATCTGTCCATGTGAGGCCATTTAAAGTGACACTCCAAAACAAGTGTTGCTTAAATGAAAGTTATTTGTCGCCTGACATGAGAATGGGTATTAGTTTTCTTCTAATCTTTTTAGTTTTAGAAAAATTGGCTTTGTTTATCGTATCAAGTCGTATCAAGTCGTATCTTGGATTGTGGATTACCCCAGGGCTCTGTCCTTGGGCCTATATTGTATTTGCTTTACACCACACCACTTGGTGACATTATGAGACGGCATGAAGTATTATTCCATCAATACGCTGATGATACTCAGATTTACCTAAACGTTCAATCATTGGAATCTGCAGATCTTGAACAGTCCCGTGTAATGGTGGAGGCGTGTGTCCGTGACATTGATAAATGGATGGTTGAGAATAAATTGAAACTAAACAGTGACAAGACTGAGCTGTTAGTATTGCACTCAAAGTTCCGTCCTAGACCATTAATCGATACTCTCGTTGTTGTGGACACTCCAGTTATAGTAACAAATTCTGCAAGAAACATTGGTGTTCTTTTCGACACATGTATGAATTTTGAGCAACAAGCACGCAAAATATGTAAAGCGGCGTTTTATCATATTCGGAATATTTCCAAAGTAAGAGGAATTTTGAGTGCTGATTCAACTGAAACGTTGATTTATGCTTTTGTTACCTCAAGAATTGACAATTGTAACGTCCTGTTGTATGGTCTTCCAAAGCGCCTGATGCATCGTTTGCAACATGTACTAAACTGTGCTGCGAGACTTGTCACCTTGTCCCGCAAGGCCAATCATATTACACCAATCCTCATTCAACTGCCATTCCTGTTGAGCAACGTGTGATTTATAAAGTTTTGTTATACACGTTTAAGATCGTTAATGGTCTGGCTCCAACGTATTTAAGCGATCTAGTTACACCTTATGTACAGTACCTACTAGAAATCTTAGATCTGCAGACAAATTGCTGCTTAAGCCTACAACGTATCGGCTGAAAACATATGGATCTAGAGCGTTTAGTGTTTGTGCACCGACTCTTTGGAACGCACTTCCTACGAAACTAAAAGTGAATACCTCGATTGACATTTTTAAACGCAAATTGAAGACACATCTTTTTAAGATAGCATTTGATTAATTAGTTTATCATTTATTTTAAGTAATTATTCTAGTGTAGGTAACATTCTATTTTATAAACATTTGAAATTAAGATATCAAAAGAACGTGCGAAGAGGTTAATGCGGTCACCATTAATTTTTGACATCATTGAGTGATAGAAACACTACACAAAGAAACCCTTCACAATAGCATGACAATAACGTGGTATTAAGGTGCAGTTACACGATGCGATTTTTCTTGCAACTTGCAACAAATCATTAAATGTTGCAAGTTCCAAGAAATCGCATCGTGTAACACCCCGTAGCAAGTTGCAAGAAAAGTTGGATGGATTCTACTTTTTACTGTTACACTGAACGTGCAACACCCGTCCTGCAACTTGCGACACAATTATTTTCAATGCTAATCCATGGGTAAATTTGTTGCAAGTTGCAAGAAAAATCGCATCGTGTAACAGCAGCACCTTTAGTCTTCGCCCGCAATCAGAACAAAAATGGCGGCCTTCAATTTACAAAAATACGATAAACAATGCCAAATTTCGCTAAAACTAAAACGATTAGAAGAAAACTAATACCCATTCTCATATAAGGCGGAAAAGAACTTTTATTTAAGCAACACTTGTTTTGGAGGTGGAGTATCCCTTTGAGATAGTGTTCATGGCACGATGGAATGTGGCTGGGGTATTGGTTAGTCCGAAAGGCATTCTCTTGAGTTGGAAATGTCCTTCCGGGGTTGAAAATGTTGTCTTTTATTGGTGCTCGTTATTCACATCTAATTGCCGACGAAGTCCAAATGAGTGAAGAAAACTGACAGGGTTTCCAGTACGTCGTCATATCTTGGCAAGGGCTATACGTCTTTCTTTGCAAAGGTGATTCAAACGTTTCGATGTCGTCGCTTGCGAGCATTGACTCGATTTCCTTACGTGTTTGTTCTCTCTGGTGGCAAGCTAATCGGCGCACCGGGACTCTGATAGGCCTGGTTTCTCCTGCGTCAATGAAATGCTGACTGGTTTCCAATTTTCCTATGTCATACTAACTTCCCTCTAGAAACTGCACCACTACTGTACACATGTATGTCGACTTAGTATGTTGTACACAATCTCCTTCTGTTCTTTTGACAAGGATGGATTATCAATATTGAATAAGTCAGCCATTTCTTTCATTCCTTCTTTGTTATTTTCTCGACAAGTCGTCGTGGAGGAAATTGCCTCGTTGCCATTCTCTTCGCTGTTAGTTGTTGTCTTTCACCTCGGTATATGTGATAACATTGTAGCATGGGATTGTAGCATGGGATCGTAGCCTATTACTTTCCTTCCTGATCAGTTTCTAGTTGTGGGCATAACTTCGCAACTGTGCCATACCCTTGTAGGTTGAATACTCGAAGGAGATATATTCCACCCTTGTTCACTATCGCTCCTCAAATCTCGGATCGGGTGCTCCAGTTGTTTTACCGATAATACTGGCTCCTTCTACGTTACAACAAACGTTCACCATACATCGGGCTGATATGGTAATTGAAGATGCGACCGCGATGTGGCAAATCCTTCTAGAACTCTTTGAATCCATCTTATACTCTCGATCTCTGCATGTTCCAAGTTAATAACACAGTTATTCTTCCTAAGAAAGTCGGCTCCTTGCAGCAACTCTTGAGCCAGCTATGATTCATGGTGAAGAACGAATTCAATCTTTGCAGCGATTTCCGTGATTCCATAAATAGCTAAGGGATTGTTGTTTGCTCCAAGGATTATTTTATTGAAGACGTCCAAGTGGATTAACGTGACGGCTGCGCGTCTTGTGCGTCTTGCGCACACCATGTTCACATCAGCGGTCGTCATCTCGCTCTCATGTTGATTCTTGCATCTCGGTGTTTGCTTTCAATAGCATGAAGGATCTCCAGTCTCAGGGCAGTAGAAAGTACTGCATCTAGGCTTGATGGACTTACTCCGATGCGTAATTCTCTTGAATCGAGTGCACTGATGAACTGGTCAAATATCTCGTCCTCGATAAACAACGGATCCTTTCTCGGATACGAGGTTAGTCGCAAAGTTCGCGCGAGTTCTCCTTTTTATCTTTTCTCTGACGGAATTCCAATTTGTGGACGACTCTTTCTTGAGGCGGTGTCATTGCCAGTAAATGTTTTGTAGCTTGACTTCTCCTCTGTACCAAGGGTGACAATATAAACCGTCTGAGCTTGGCCTCTCAAAGACACTGTTACTGTAGTTGCTGACAGCATTGCTCTAGTAAGTAAGTAAGTAAGTAAATTCTTTATTCAGACGGCCTGTTCACCAAGACGATGATTTTCAACAGGGCTCTGCTAAAGTTATAACTAATTACAATTGTAAATTGAGTCTAACAAGACTAAAATGTATAGTAAATACAAGATAAAGAAGACAAAGCAATAGATAATTAATACAGAAAAGTTAAAAATATTTAAAATGATTAAAAATGGCTTTCTTAAAATATTCTTCAGATGATAATGTCCTAATATCTTGTGACAATAAATTCCAATCATTTATAGAGTGGTTATAAGATCTAAGTTGACCTTTTCTTCTGTTAGATTTTGTTGATCTTAAATCAAGTTTAAGACGAGTATCATGAGTATGTATATCAACACCTCTAATTGATATATCATTATCTGTTAAATTAAAAATATAAATACATCGTTGGATTTTTCTCCTAGTACTAAGGTCTAACCATTTCAAAGATTTCAAGGAATCAGTAGCGCTGGAATATACTGGGCGATCGAGTATAAGTTTTGCCGCCTTATTTTGTATAACCTGTATTATGTTCATTAAGGTGATATTGTCTTTATCGCCCCAGATATTGTCTTTATCGCCCCAGATGGGCTCTGCGTCCCACTGGTTTATCTCGGCGCAGAGTTGAATGTGGTCACCCATTCTTCCCACGGTCCGTCTTTATAGACGTCTGGTTTCGCCCTGGAATTTACTGCTTGTTTTGTGATTGAAGTTGATGCCGTCCGTCCTAGCATTTCTTCTTCCACGGTTCTAATTGCTCTGGTTTAATTCCTTTTTCTCAGCCATCCCACTTTCAAATATCACTCGCAGTGTAAACCCTTAGTTACACTCGCTATCATATGATTACCTATACTAATTAAGTGATATATTTTCTTTAAATAATGTTAATAAACAAATCAGGTCATACAAAGCAGATCTTACCAATAAAACAACAATCATTGGTCCCAGTGCTGCCCAAATAAATCCATTTGTTCTACTCAACCAGCAGTCTCCATATTCTGACGGTCCAGCGATACCCAGCGTTATGGCAACGATGACAGCTGGAAGACCTAATGAGAGATCAAGAAATTGATTAGCTTAACTCTTTCCTGACCGGCACAGTCAAAATGGGTCGTAGAAGACCCGCAAAGTCGTCAATCGAAAAACACGGCACACGGTAACGCAAGATTAAAAATTGAAATTTGACAAGCGCCAGGCACATGAGATCCATTCACACGCCAAGTTTGATTTGATTTCATAAACAACTCTGCGATTAGTGGCATTTTGAGTTTTCAACTCAAAATGCTACGCGGGCGTTCAAGATGGCCTTTTCTAGAAAAATGTAAAATTTTCAACCTGATTTATGATAATTAATGCTAATTTATATTAACATAATGACTGCTTTGTTCGGTAAATTTAAAAGCACAAGTAAAAGCCGGTTTATTGGGCTTTTAGTGGGGCAGATAAAAGGAAAATCATTCGGATTGTGATACAAGCATGACATTTGACGCGAGTGATCAGTTTAGGTTGATAACAAAATGTAGCCGATTAGCCAGCGCAGAATCAGCTTTAAACCAGATAACTAGATGAATAAAGAAATTCAAGATGGCGGCCATTTTCAAGATGGCGGATGATAATTTTTTTGAAAGAAAACTGAAGTTATTAAAACATTTTTATATTCGCAATCATCCCTAGTGTTTAATAAACTCCCTTATCGCTCTTATTTGAAAATGAAGACTTTAAACGGCAGAGGAACAGAATTGAGATTTTATAGGATCCGATTCGCTGTTGTAGTTCATGGGTAGCTGTGTCTGATGCGTTTTTGTTTATTGAGACCAACAAATAGTAAGGTGGTTATTGATTAATATTGTTTTTTATTATATAATAGACAGTGTTTTATTGATGGTTATAATCACACATGTGCGATTATTTATGGTAATTATACACATGTTTTGATTATCGTGTTTTAAAATATTTGTAAAATCGCTTTAGACTCTTGTGCTCTATTTTAATAAATAATATTATATAATAAACAGAAAAATACATGGATTCTTAGAAATATGAAATTTATTTATCGTGTTCACCAGGATATCTCACTCGTTCGCTGCGCTCACTTGTTCAATATCCCAGTCAACAATCGAAATAAATTTATCATGTATTATTCTCTATATAATATTACAATATTATAATTATACTTCCTTTCATATCTAAACAAGCATGTTTGAACTCTGATGTCGAAGGAAATAGAAACTTCATTCCTGTCATAGTCCAGAGAGTTGAAGTTATTGGAAAATGGTAAGAATACCTATAGTAAAATAGTGAAAATCGTAGCGTTGGAGAATGTATTTAGATGCTAAAATTGCTGTAATTTTATTTGGGCTCAAAATGTATCGCGATAGATAACTGTACGTGACTATACAGTACTCGAGCTTTTGACTTGTTTGTCTTTATAGCCAGTAATTGCCATGAAAAAATCATTTATCCAACAAACGTGTCTAAACGGTTATTTTGTTTCTTTGACCCTCAAGTGATTATTCATATCAGTGATTATTCAGTATCAGAAAATGGCAACACCTATGATATTCAAACCAGACTCGAGTAAGTGTTGTCTATGTCAGCAAGAAAAGAACGAAGAGTTGAAGTCACCTCACTCAAATCCCACTAAAAGAGAAACATGGCGGTTACAGCAATATTGCAAGCAACATCCCACAATTTAAGGCAATTAATGCACTACCAATTTTGCTGGATCCTCGTAGACTAGACAGACGAAGGAGGGGATATAGACTACACTTTAAGAAAATTAAATAATGCAAAGTATCACCAGTGCTGTAGATTACTTTTGAGCAACACTACATTTGACAGAGCTATAAGAAAAGAACCCTGGCAACAACAACAGAGGAAACGGGGTATAAAAACAAAGGAGATCTTCCAGTTGCTCGAAATTACAATGCTTTTTATGTGATAAAGAAGATAAAGAGAAAAGCAATGACAATGAAGCTGAATAATAGGTTAAACAAGTGTGCGAAAATCATAAGTGATGGCAAACTACATGTACTAACAAAACTCAGTGCAGGAGACATAGTTTGAAGAGTTTAAGTACCACCCAGTCTACTTAGCAGCACTGTATAACAGGGACTAGCAAGCCAAACAATCCTAATGTGAGGGAATACTTCCAAAGAGAGAGGCCTATGCCATTGCTTTTTCTGCACTTGTCACATTCATAACCTAGTCAAAAATAGCTACATCAGATGGTGCAGTCAGATTCAAGTTGGCTGAACTAGTGAAACTGTATGGGCAGCGACTTGAGCAACTGGGTGTTGATTGTCCAGATCTGAACTCCACAAGATTGAAAGAGCAATTGTTATTATTACACATGCCAGAGGTACAAGCGTATCATGAGGGGCATGATGTCTTCACAGTGTTCCACAGTGATATCGGTGATGTGTTAACGCTGATATCGGTGATGTGTCATCTTGCAAAAGCTGCATCAATAATTCGAAAGGACATGTTATCCCTGAAGAACCCTCAATGGAGATTCTATTGAGGAGGCTGTCCCCGTATCCTTACTTGAATTTGTGTGCATGTTAGAACATGGGGCGGATATATAATCACATCTTAGAAATGGTGCCTCATAAACAGATCTAGTATTGACTCAATGTCTTCGGTACAACTGCTCTGCCAGGTACAACGAAGGTGCAAAGACGCACAGGCACTCCAAAGATCGTGAAACTCCTTTTTCAGTTTATGTTGGGTAGTCTGTTTCTCAGGGTCAAAAGATGCAAATGCCCCCAAGAAGCACCATGAGGATACTGCAAAGGAACAACAAGAATTTCTCAAGAATGTCAACCGGCTAGTGGAGGTACTGTTGGAATTTGGTAAACCATTCCAAGAAGAATCCTCTTATCTTCTATCTCTCGACACTAAAGATATAGCCCATCCAGACAGAGCTGAATTGATAACAGGGAAAGATAAACTTCAAGTCTTTTTAAAGGAGATGGAAAAGGAATCGTTCTACGAGTCTATTAAGATGAACGATATTGCCTCTTCAAGCAACAACAAGAAGCAGAAAGTGCATCAAATGACAAGACACTAAAATAAGATTGCAAGCTGTTTTCCAGACTGTTCATTTCATGTCAAAGCAGGGGATGTGACCTGCAAGAGTTTTTCCAGAGAGCATTTTTGCGAGACGGCAAAAACAAAACAGAATTTTTAAGTTCCTTGCTGACAAGATATCTGAAGCTGATGGCCTTGTAAACACTGTCCTATAGTAACAAAGGCGGAAGATGTCGTTAGTAATAGAGCCGTATCTCACGAGGTTACTCCGTGTATTCACGAAGAGGCGGATACACGGATTTCTGTACATGCCAGACGTCTAACATTACAAGGGGTTAAGTCTGTTATATTCAAAACAAACGATACTGATGTCGTTGTTATCGCTGTTGCTGTAATGCCATCCTTACGACACCTTGCTTTTGATTTAATGTGGATTACGTTTGGAAGAGGGCAGAAAATGCGTTGCATTCCAGTCCACGATTTAGTCAACGCCGTAGGACCTGTACGATCCAGCCCATGACGCGGTGTCAGCCTTCCATGGAAAGGGGAAGAAGTCAGCATGGTAGACATGCATCCACATTGCTGCTTTCATCCATATTCAATCAGAAGTAAGTGACTGGGATCTGTCCATCTTGGAAATGTTTGTTGTTGCTATGTATGACAGGTCTAGCACAGCCACAACGGTAAATGATGTAAGACTAGATCTTTTCCCGAAAGCAGCGGTCATACCAGGCAATCCCTCGAACTCGAGCATCCCTTCAGAGGCACGCACAACGTGTCGCATATCATGCTGGATTAATCTGGGGACAAGCTACAAAGTCGAGTGCAAACAAGGCCAGACCGATAACATTTACATCTCCCACAGCAAACTTTCTTGCAGCCACATTTTGTTAGTTCCTGGCAGCTGGATGCAAAAGGTGGAAGATCTGTTCAATGAATCTTCCATTGATCACCTTCGTTTCTCCAACACCATCTCGAAGGACTTGGTATATCAGGATTTGGGTTAGTAGCTGTAGCTGCCAGATCTGAGAAAATGATGATGTTATTCAAAATGACTCCTCCTCCTCTATAATGACCCCTTTCAAATTTATTGTCAATCATTAAAAAGTGCTATATGTAACAATAGTTCCAATAAAAAGTCAGATAAAAGAATGAACATAGCGTTCGATGGAAAATATACCAACAGGGATATCACAAGATGGCGGCCATCTTCAAAAAGACGTCATATTTCAAAACGCCATTATCGCCGAACACTTTTGATTTTCAAGTGGCTAATCGATTAGAATTTTCAAGGAGTGTCTAAATGTCAATCCTGTGAAGTTTCATGCTTGTATCACATTTCGAACGATTCTCAAAAAAATTGCAGTTATCTGCCCCACTATTTCAGAAAATGTATAGCTTTCGAAACAGTTATGGTTATTTCAAGAGATATCAATACAACAAAGGGGTGGTTCAATTTTGGATGTTTTTCAGCCTGTCAGGAAAGAGTTAAAGCTTTAATCACGACACTGGATGGCTTTTAAATGTCCGATTCGAGCCTTTAATTCGAGGTTTAATTAAGTGCCTATGAAACGAATATTTGTATTTGATATTTTTGAAGGGAAATATTCAAAACTAAGAATGTGTATTAAAATATTGTTCAACTAAAAATAATCCATTGGAAAATCTCTTCCACTTTCGACCCTGATTTATGCGACAATTTATAATGGCCTGAGACGAGTAGTGATGCAAGAAATACCTTTGCTTTACGGCCGCGCTGAATTTGTCGTATGAAGTTCATCATGTTTGGTGAGGTGGGATGTAAAAGGATATAATATTAGGTTTTAACAGCAGAAACCTAATATTTTGTCTGTAAAATATCAAATAAAGATTTACGTTTCATAGATCCTTTAACCAAACGTCTCCCTCGCCTAAAATATTTTTGATTCTATTTAAAAATATCTACTCAGTTTTTAAAGTGCCCATGCAATGAAAAATTCAGTTGTAAAATAAGTAACTCTTTTGTTTGAAAGAACTCTTGAAACTATAAAGACTAACCATTTACAACTTTTCACATCTCACTTCACTCTTGAGATATTAAAATTTGTTTATTATGTAAATGATCATACTTATGACATTACTATACACTGCATAATAACTTATTGAAAACGCTTATATATCCTTGAGATTATGTAATGAAATCACTTGAAATACAGGTGCATGTGCGTGGATGTATCCAATGACATCACATTTGAAAATCATCAAACGATTCCATGTGATAATGGTAAATATATGCAGAATTTTTCAATAAGTCATCATGCATTGTGATGTCATAAGTATGATGATTTACATATTAAACAAATCTTAATATCTATAAAGAGTGAAGTGAGATATGAAAACGTTGTAAATAGTTTATAATTTCAAGAGTTCTTTCAAACACAAGAGTTATTTTGCAACTGAATTTTTCATTGAATAGGCACTTTAAGGTAAGTTCTGTGAGTTGAGTATTTTTTTTGAATACCTTATCAATTATCCGGTATTGTAACATCAAATTATTATAAGACGCTTTGCATGAGTTATTTTTAAAATAACATTTTGAAAAGCTGTGTTCTGATTGGCTAAAAGCCGTGTGAATATAAGAATTAGATTACGATCTCGACATCTGAGGTGATAGTTAACGAGGGAGAAGCGCTGGAATTAAATTTATATTTATCTTTCATAATGACGGACAGTTATTAAATATTCAAATTATATATTCAAATTTAAATATTCTTTTATATGTATGTAAATTAGCCTTTCTGGTCTCGTTACAAAGCAAAGATTCTTTTGAATTACAGACACACCAACAAGGTCGAAAGGTTAATTTAAATGCATATAAAAGAATATTTAATTTGGGTGCCTTTATGAAAGATCGGGTCTATGCAACAATGCTTTGAAACTGTTTACTTATTTATTTTGTAACCAACTGTATATGTACGCATTTCGTACCCACTTTCTTCTCCGGGATGATATTAATACCCTCTTCTGGCGGTACTGCGGCAGCTATTTCACCAAGTGTTATGGATAGTTAGATGATTATTTACTATCCGTGGTTTCAGGATTCCCACAATTAAAATATATACCAATAAGCAGGGGAATAATATAAGCAGAGGAACCAAAAAATTTGTAATCAACTACATAGTTGTCTGCAACCAGCCATACGCCCGGCATTTGGACCCTAAGCTCTTTAATTTACTCACTCGTTGCGTCTGTACTCGTGACGCAATTTATTCGGTTTGACCGTGTGGTCTGGATAATTTAATAGAACACTTTTACGATCCATGGTTTACCACCTTGATAAAAAAGACATAGACGAAGCAACAGAAGCAAGAAGGCAGCGAAGAAATGAACGAGAACGTCGGCGACTGAGCGACAGGAAGATGAAACAGCAGAAGAATGGGAAGGAAACAAAGAAGCAGACCAAGCATGATCACGGAAAAAATTATAAAATCCTGCAACCATCAAATCTATAAATATATGCCTCATATATAAACTGGCTCGCCCTATGACGCTTTGCATCTTTCTGGTTACCATGTTTATACATAACATGCAAACGCTGCCAATCACAACGTGCATAAGAAACGGACGATTTTTTTATAGTAAAAATTAATAAAAACGTAGCTCCAACATACAAATACAAAAGGTTTACTAGGTTCCCAAAAGGGATCTTCATACCTAATTTACAATGTAGTAATAAGTTCTAAAGAGAAATATTACAGGTTTCAGAAATTTTAAAATTACATATAGATTAAGTAAGAATAAAATCATGCAGAGTAAACTAACCATGCAATATTAAAAATTGTTGTTTAACCAACTACTTAGAAGATTGTTTTTTTAATTTGCTTTTAAACAGTCCGATAGAAGTACAGTTGCGTACATCGGCTTGTAAGGAAATCCTAATAACCAAACCTCGGTATGTGTGAGACTGCTGTCCTAAAGTAGTACGGCATTTGGGTAGATGAAGGCTCTCACTATTCCGAGTATTATAACGATGAATTTGCAATCTTTTGCAGAACATATCTACGAGGTAATCCGGTGCTAAGCCGTGCATACATTTATACATCTGTGTAGCGTCTCTAATATAAAGAAGATCCGACACAGGAAGGAGTTTTAATTTCTTGAGCGTAGGTGTTATATGCTCGAATTTCTTCTTTCCCGAAAGTAGGCGAGCGGCAACATTCTGTACTAATTGAAGTTTTGCAATATTAAATTTACTGGTACCGGACCAGATCGAGGAGCAGTAAAATAACTTGGTAAAAATGAGTGAGTTGATTACAATGAATAGGGTCGAATGATCAAAGAGGTGACGAATTCTACTTATCATGCCTAATTTTCCCATGAGGTCCGAAGCTAAGGTGTTAATGTGTTCATTAAAAGATAGGGATTTGTCGAGTAAAACGCCAAGATCCTTTACAGAATCCACGACGGAAAGTTTCTTTCCCAAGAACTCTATCGGCGGGATCGTAACTTTGGTAAGCATTTTGTTTGAACCAAAAACGCAGAATTTAGTTTTGACAGGATTAATTAGTAGTCGATTTGAGCAGCACCAAGAAGCAACACGGTTTAGGTCCTGTTTAAGGTCCTCAAGTCCTCTGCTGGTATCTTTTCCAAAGAAGGAAATGTACAGTTTGGAGTCGTCTACATAGGACTCAAGCTGACATGTGTTGCAGACAGATGGTAGGTCATTTATATAAAGGTTGAATAGCAAAGGTCCCAATATGGATCCTTGAGGTACGCCATTTTTTATGGTGAGCGGTCGTGACAGTGTACTGTTGACTCTTACGCGCTGTTTTCTGTCCGTCAGGTAGCTTTCGAACCATGCTAAGGCTCCATCGGCTAGATTGAGTTTCCCAAGCTTTGTTAGTAGTATTTCATGGTGAATACTATCAAAAGCCTTGCTGAGATCTAACATCAGGACGGCGGTTACCTTTTTCTCGTCTATCGCCTAATACAATTGGCTGGTGAACAGGATGCCAAGCGTTTCAGTGGAATGTAATTTCTTATTACCACTCTGATGGACGGACAACTTTTTATGAGAAGTAAGATAGCTGACAAACTGGTCATGTGCAATTCGTTCTAAGACCTTCGACAGGACAACCAGCAAGGAAATGGGACGATTGTTACCGGCAACTTCGTGGTCTCCTTCTTTGAGATGAGCAATCACTTCAGCTATCTTCCAGTCCTCTGACTTGCAAGATATGAGGAAGACAAGTCTTAATGTCCTTCATACTAATTTTGTCATACCCTGGCGATTTATTAGAGGGCATGTTCATGATGGTTTCCTTGACTTTTTCCTGCGAGACACGTTCGAAGCTGAACTTTGGAGTAAAATCTCCATTTTCGTCAATGTCTGCAGGCAAGTTTAATAAAGCTGGTTCTATATGTGGTAGGTCAAAGTCCAACGCCAGCTGCTGGGCCTGTACTGCAGCGTTGTTGCCAACAGATACAAAATATTCATTGAATTCGTTCGCAACTTCTGTGCAATCACGTGAGTAAGGCAAGGTGGAACGGCCACACGGGTTTAAGCAAGAACGAACAGTCTTCCAAACGGATATTTTGTTTTCTTTGTTGGACACGATTTCATTCTTAACAAGTCGGGTCTCGGCAAGTGTGATCTTAGACTTGACCTCTCGACGTAAAGCCCTATAGGTCTCCCAGTCATGTGGATGCGATGTCTGACGGGCAAGTTTCTGCAAATTATCACGTTTGAGCATCAGTTGTTTTATCTCAGGAGTTATCATTTTAGACTTCCTGTGTTTGTCTTTAAACGTTTTTAGAGGCGCGTGTTGTTCTAACACTTCTAAAAAAAGCTTATTAAAACAGAAAACTTGGTCATCAACTTGATCAAAGAGTCCGGAATTTGGGTGGTCTGTATGACACGCAAATCACAAGAGACTTTAGTTTCTTATGCTGTAGACTAAACCAAAGTTGCTGAAAACCTTCAGCAGATGTAGCAGTGATATCTTGTAGTGTCTTAACCTTCATGGAGTTGCGAATGTAAGCACCCGAGAGTGTTTTCCAAAATTAGAGCTCTGGTATAAAAAGCAAACACTAAAATATCGATCAGGACTTACCCCATCCAAGAGCGTGGACAAAGATGTACCATTTTCTGCCATAGTCGGTTTTAAAAATTTCAGCCAAAAGAAGATAAAGCAAAATGCCTTCGCAAAACATCCACAGAAACAAAGCAAGAAGGAAATAGTGCAACAGTATGCCAATCGCCGTACAGACTTTCTAAAAAGAATCAAAGACACAATTTTATAAGAAAGTATGTATTAATAAATTTTATAAAATAACATTTTGAAAAGGTGTGTTCTTATTGGCTAAAACACGTGTTTCCATTTAACCAATATACTTAAATTCAGCTTGGAACATGGATGGCATCATTTCAACAGGAAAAATGCCAGGTTGAAATGGACTCACAGCTTTTACAGCACATAGATGTATATGTACATGAATAATAAGTACATGAACATCGACAAGGAAATGTTATAAACAAATTCAGAAAATGTGCATCAGGGATTTGTTATCCACCTTTAACAACAACAGCAATAAGAACGTCATAAATTTTTATTTGAATTACGACAATATAGATCTTCTCGTTCCTTGAATTTAGGACTTTATTAGGGACATACACTGTAAGTTGCTGTATTTCAAATACATGGGTGTTTTAACGATCGGTTATCCGTTAAAATACATTGACATTAATGGTTTATAGGAGCTTTACCTCGTCGTTTTGATAAGGACCTCTTAGCACTGAAAAGATATCCAGCATTCCAATGGCCACACAAACGTTCATAAGATTAACGACTCTTGGCGTGTTGAGAGTTTTCCACAGGTAAGCGTAAATAACAACGGTTAAAACAACAGCCGCCAGTGAAATAGCGGAACCCACAGTGGATATTACTTCCAAACTTGACGACACAGCGGACTTCTGTAAGGGTAAACAATTAGGTTGAGCAGATTTTATAGCACAGTATAACAAACTAGACAGTCAGAGAACATGAGTGAACGGACAGTGTGCTAGTTTGGATATATCCGCTCCGAAGGATATTGTTAAACGGATTTTTATCTTATTGGGGTTGTTATGTTGGACGTCATATTGCTCTATTTCTCGTAATGAAACAACGAATTTTTTAATAATAATAATAATAATAACATTTATTTAATACCGCGCAAATTCAACTTAAGGTTTTCAAATGCGCCTTACAAATACTAATATATACATAAATATTAACAAAGTGATAATAAATTACTGGTTAAATGCTATATTAAATAAGTATGTCTTCAGTTCTGTCTTAAATCTGGTAATTGAGTTAATATCTTTAAAGTTAGATGGTAGTGTGTTCCACAACTTCGGGGCTGCGGCGACAAAGGCCCTATCGGCATCAGTAATAACTTATTATTAGATCTTAGAGCGTATTTTGATTGTGGTTTGACAGTCACTAGGTCTAGGTCACATATGTATTTGGGAGCTAATCCATGGATGGCTTTGAAAGCAAGCAAAAGTTCCCACTTCCAAGCAAAAGCTCCCACTTCCTTTATTTCAGCCATGGATATTTATAAGTAATACCATTGAAAGAAGTGTATTAGCTATTACACCTATTACACTGCACGTACATTTTACTAAATGACCAGAATCGAGTGGGAGGTTTCATAGCTAACGCACTTCATTTTATGGTATTCCCTTGTAATACCATGTTTGCCAAAATTTCTGTCGAGGTCGTATCGTAGAACTAATAAGATGGTGGAAATTAATTTTAATGAGGTATATTAGTTGTTAATGTGACCTAAAAAAGCAAACGAAATTCAGGCAAATATGGTATTACTAGAATTATTTTCAATGCATACACCTTTAACACTTACATCACTATCACCATAACTGTCTACCATCACTGCAAATAAAGTCAAGTGGTTGCATTCACATGTGGTAATATGTTCATTGGTTTCCTCGGCAACAACACGGCATCCTTCATCGCTCCATCTGCTGTTCTCTTCTTCTGGCATCCAAAAGACACATCGTTTTCGTAAAGTTTTATTAAAGAACTATATCAAATAGAAGATTAACGAATCGTTAAGAGTACGCTAACGAAAACTGAAAAACACATTCCATCCATGCGACTGTCCAACGACTCGTCCGCACGTCCATCCATCCGTCCGTTCGTTCGTTCGTCCGTCCAATCATCATCCATCCACCCATGACACACCCACCCACCACTTGTTCACTATTCGGCCTGCCTTAAAAAGTTAAAAATCTTGTAAATACATAACATTTCATACCGTTCCATTATTTTCCAGTACAATTTTAACCGGCTGTTTGAACGCCTTTTTACCAAGAGGTTTCACAGTGCTGGAGATTATCTTTGAATTTTCAAGAAGAGTAGCATTCCTGCTGATATTTCCCATGTCACGTGTACTGTACACGTGATGTG
>JAYKKM010000416.1:1395000-1515000 GCA_035772405.1 Chrysogorgia sp. JL179-B06 | reverse complement strand
CTAAAAAAGAATGGGCTGTCTGCAGGATAGTCGCTATTGTCGAACTTTTCGCACTCCATCATAAAGTCGGAATAAACGTCGTCAGTTTTGATTGAGTACAACAGACTGTCAGTGTCAGTGAAGTGCAATCTACAGGTGTCGCTAGAGTACTTTTTCATAATATAATTGTAGTGAAAATTGTACATCAGCGTTTTACTCAAGTCTAGTATGCACATACCCACATATGCAGGTCTATTTAGTGTCAACGTTTCTTTAACTTTGTGGACAGCGACTAAGTTCTCGCTAAATATTTTGCAAGACACGAACGTCGGCTTCGAGACAAGCTTTTCTAATTTCTTCGCAGTGGTCACTAATCTTACGTCCACACGCTTCCTCAAGTTTTCCATCGTTTTTCCGAACACACTGTTGTTCATCAACTTGAAGAAGTCCTTCTCAAAAGCGTTCTTAGCCGCAGTTCTTTTGACTGTGTTAAAGTCGATGTACTTGCCTAGCCACTTGGACTGGTCAAACTGCAGGACCCTGTGAATCTTATTGATTTTTAATCCAAGATCCATGTACAACTGCAGATTTCCGTAGTGACACACATACTTTTTTTTGTCCATCAAATTAGTCACCAGCTTCTTCACACCACCAACACTCACGTTAAACTTATTTTTGATTTTCGTGCAGTACTCCGACAACATGTCAACGGCTATCTCCATCTTCTCGGGAGCCAACGGGTAATCGTTGTGTAGGTCATGCAAATGGGTTGGGTACTCCAAGTCGACCTCGAGCAGTAAACCTTTTTTACTATTGTTGTGATAGTCGTGCAGATTAACCTTTTTTATTTCTTTCTCAGTCAACCACTTGAAGCCGCCTGTGGGTAGACTTCGACTCATTGCCCATCCATACAAGTTGTTGGCGTCAAGGTACATCAAATACTTCGACTCTTGCTCTTTGTCATACCCTTCCATGTACTTATTATTCGCCACGCCATGTCTGTTGCATATGTAGCTCACACCACCACGCATAC
This sequence comes from Chrysogorgia sp. JL179-B06, assembly GCA_035772405.1. Classification (NCBI taxonomy): domain Eukaryota; kingdom Metazoa; phylum Cnidaria; class Anthozoa; order Scleralcyonacea; family Chrysogorgiidae; genus Chrysogorgia; species Chrysogorgia sp. JL179-B06. The sequence goes on along the minus strand of JAYKKM010000416.1, from coordinate 1,513,988 downwards.
CTAATTCTACGAACTGGAACATGTCAATGTCGGACAATAACTCGAGTTCTACTCCAGTCATCTTTAACATGGCATCCCAAGCCAGTCCAGGCGATGTGAAATAGTGACACGGGTCTAATTTATACTCACGATGGCATGTCTTTCTAAAGTTCTCAAAAACGTCGGCAAGCAAGAGCACATCACTTTTCAAATACAGGTCGTGGTACCCACCCATATTTTTAACGTCAAAGTAGTCCCACACGTCACAAGCACGCTCGTGCATTTCTTCCGTAATGTGCTCGTCGTTCAGAACGCTGTAAAAGTCTTTTTTAGAGGGTAACTCGCTTTCATCGAATTTTTCAAAGGAGTCCGTATAATCATAGGGGTAGACCCCCTTTCTTGACATTAGTGCCAACCCGTGGTCATGAAACACTTCTGACGTGTATTTGAAAGCGTCCCTCGGTAGGTTCTTCACCAAGTTGTCTAGACCACTACTCATGAACTGAAAGCTGTCCAAGAACACCAAGTTTTTTCCAAGCATGAACGCCATGTACTTCTCCATGTTGTTCGGTATCACGTTAATGTCTTGACCAAACTTGCCAATCTCCTGCATGATGAAATGACTATCGTAGCCACGTAAGTTATGAAAGATCACAGGAATTTTATCAGTCAACTTAAAGTTCACGTTACATTCACGATGTGCAGACCCTCTGTACTTACCTGACACGTGACAGTGGTCTCTCACTCTAACGTTAGCACCAGTGTACTCAACACTGCAAATATGACAACTCTTAGCCTCGTCAAAGTTCTTCTTATCGGCATCAGTCAGTATCATTTCTTTGTTAAAGTGACTCTCAGATGTCTCTTTACAATATTCAACAATTTCTAGCATCTCCCCAATGAACTTGTTGACTGCATTTTCACCGCGGTACACTTTTACTGGCTTACTGTACTCATTGTCATAGCAACAAACCAGTTTATACCCATAACCACAGTCAACGTGTCTCTGGTAGGCGTTTGTGTAGCTACACTCGCTTGATGGTGTTGTTGTGTGCACCTTCTGTGTGATAGCCTCGAAATCTGCGTACACCACAAATGGTACGTTTAGCTGTCTACTAAAATTCTCGTATTTCACTTTCGCACCTTTTTGCGGCATTTTAATAGCTTGCTTCCCATTGATGACCAAACACACTTCAATATGACTTTCAAGCACGTCCGCGCGGGTGAAACACTGCAAACAATACCTGCAAAAGTGCTTTCTCGCCTTATACTTTGTCTGACGGTACATGAATTTGTTAAAATCGCGAATGTACACATAATGCTTGTTGCCCACGTCATTAGTTATCAACAATAGGTCCATATGGTCAGGATACGCCTCCTTAGAAACGTACACAGGGAATGGCTGCTTATCTTCATACCCAAAAACATTTATGCTAATATCGTTTGCCTTTTCGATCTTGTTGTAGTCTTTGAGTGTGACTGGGAAGTCAATTCCGTCATAATTCAGCTCACCGACATGCCTAGCGTACTTCGACGTTCTATCGGAGTGTTTTCCAACAGGAAACTTATGCGCTAGGTGGCACCATCTAAAGCACTCGTTGTCGTCATCGTTATTTACATTTATCAGACCCTTCATACTGTTGCGCAGCTCCTTTGGCAACGCAATGTAGCTACTCCCATGCAAAGGTCTGTAAATAGCAACATTGACGTAGTGCGCATCTATTTTGTCGATAGTCCATCCAGACCCCTCAGATAACCACCCAGCTATCCGCGTCAAAATCTGCTCCGACCCACGATTGACAACACCCTCGATGTCATGCTCGTTAATGACGACGAACGTTTCGCTGTTAAAGTAGGCAGTTTTGTATGTGGTCTTATCGAGTTCTAAAACTTTCTCAAAAGTGACCTTGACTGTCTCTACCACTTTCATTCCGTTGGTCTCACCCAGCTCGCGTCTCAAAAGGTTAGTGACAGCACTTCTACTACCATTTACCTGATTGATGTCTCTGTCGTCAATCACTTCGACTCCATAGGACCTTGTGAACCCTCTCAGTGCTCGATCCAACAGATGCGTTGACGGCGCGAGGTCTTCGACTACAGGTTGTGTTTCTTGGTCTCTAAAGAAGCCGTGAACGTTGGTCGCTTCATCTGTTAGTGAATTGACAACGGCTGCACTCGTCTTATGCGCCCGTCTTTTTGTCAGTGGGTTTTTCACAGTCCGACTCATTGGCTTCTATATACTACACTTGTTTTTTTCCTAAACCACTCGTCGTAATAATTGTCGCCACTTTCGCACCACCCCAGCTTTGGGTACACCACCCCAAACAAATTATCGTCGAACAAGTCTTTCACCTTCCCGTCTTTGAGGTCTGACACCTTCTTGAGTGTCTTGACTCGTCTTCTATGACACAACCTAATAATGTAGTATCCATATCTGCTGACATTTCTACCCTTGATCAAATTGCATGAGTGCAGCGCATTGACAACTTTCAGGAAGTCCTCTTTTATCAACTCGAGGTGCTCACCCTTCACAACGTTCCGCAGTCTCCTCCCCATCCACCAAGACCGTTTGTGAACGCTTTTTAATCGCGTGAGTCTCATGTCGCTGTAACTCTGAGTGTAACCCCATTCGATGTCGCCACACTTTGGACACGCGTACCCACCACAGTCACTCACGTTTTTCACAACGTCACAATCCGAGCAGTAGTAAATTCTGAAGGTGTCTCCACACTCAACTTGCGTCTCACTCGCGATCTCGTCAATTGTGTAGCCGTAGCTCATCTGCCTCATAAGTTCGTCCATCACTCTTATACTACTCCAACATTTTTTTTCACCGAACTAGTACCCATACCGCTATTCCACTACCCAAACCTAGCGCACCAACAAACAATAATTGGTATTCCTTCATTTCCGCACTCGGTTGGTAGTAATCCGCAATCTTCGGGAGGTCAGTGAACACTCGTCCGCCGTGCTGAATAGTCATCGCTCTTCCAAGCTCCTCCAACGCGCGGCTTGTGTCATTGATGTCAGCATTAGCATCAGAGAGCCGTTGTCGTAAACGCTGGATCTTATCTCTCTTGGCGACTTCGTTTTCAGACCACGCTTCTTTCGCGCTGGCTAACTGCTCCAACGCATGGTTGTGTCTTTTCATCTCAGCTTCATAGCCTGTGCGATTAAACTTTGAAAACATAAAGCCGGCGCCTGCAAAAGCCACTGCATTAAAAATCCCTCCAGCCACAACACTCACCATTAACTTACGTTGATTTGAATGGATCTGTTGGTATCCACTTTTTCGATTGCGCCCATTTTACTAACAGCGTTCCTGCACCAACAGCTGCAGCAAGTTTCACTGTACCTTTCACAGTCTCTGGTGTTCCCAATGGTTCTCCCAAAGCCTTTTTCGAAATCATACTCACTACCACAGCGCCAGTCGTAACAAGTAGCGCATCGTACAATTCGTTCATAAGTTCTTTTCGATCGATCGCAGTCATATACATTGTCGTGTGTTTTGTTTAAGAATCAAATGTGTCTAACGCTGGACGACGAGTTCTATGACTTTCTGACGCAGGCGCTGGTGCAGTGCTCACAGGTTCTTTTTCACTGCTAATTGTGTACCACAACGAAGCACCAGCAATGATAACACCAAGTGTTCCGACAATATAACCATAGCTCCACTCACCACCCTGTTCTTCGTTAACTATCATTTCACGCATTTTCTTTTCTTTCGCAGCTTTCGATATCTCAGCCAGCTTTTTACCAGCAGCGACGCGCTTTGGGTCCTTCACCTTAACACTTTTCACATCAGCCGTGATCTTAGCGTCGACAGCCGTCTGTGAGTCTTCAACCATCTAATACACTATCACGTGTTATCTTACTCACAGTTGACCTCACAGGTGTCTCACAGATGACCTCACAGGTATCTCACAGCTCCAGACCAAACGCACTAAAAAATTAGGATTTTTTCTGGGAGTATAACATAATGACTCAAGCCCGAGAGGTTAGCGAAGAAGATATTGCCAACATGCTTAGAACGGCCTTCACCAGTGTGTCTACCCCACAAGACGCCTCTGGACCCAAGGTCTTAAACGAGTACTTCTCAATATGCTCACCACTCCTTGACCTCAACCCTGACGGAGAGTTGCCAAAACGGTTTGGCTCTCAAGTCAACCGCACTAGGCATCTTCTCGACGCTTGGATCGATCTTCGGGAGGAAAGAGCCAACGAGCTTGCTGATAGATTAGCTAGCATAATCCCTGTGTGGTGTTACTCACCATTCAAGTACCTTATGTTAGCAAGTGATGTCTACTTGAACAACCCTCGTGAGTCCAACGCTACATTACTCGGTAACTTCCTCGAAGTGTTCTTAGCGACCCTTATGTGGAAACCATGCCCAACCAAAGCCAAAGCGTGGCTAGAGCTCGCCGCAAACCGCGACGTTCACGTTTGCAAGGTGGGGTGTAATGAGATACTAGGTGTGGATGATATCAGGGACCACGTACTCTCGCCCACCCACAGACACTTTGTGAGAGATGAAAACGTGTACACCTGTCACCCGTGCGGTGTGGTCACCAACGACCCACTGCATCGCTTAAGACATGAGAGCTCGAGGTCCCATCTTAAAAACTTAGAGCTCCAGCGGATATTCAACATGGAACGACGGTTTCCACCACAATAAAAAATATTTCTCTGAGGGTATAGTAACCATGAAGAAAGTTGGTAAACTAGAAATCGTGATTGGTCCCATGTTTGCAGGAAAAACAACAGAGACTCTTCGTAGGTTAGTCACGTTAAGTAAATCAGGGCTCAAAGTCCTTTACATGAACAACACAGGTGACACTAGGCGAACTGACCACGCGTTCTCCACACATCGTCAGACCATTGTTGTCGGATCAGACAGTTTACCTGCGAAGTTAATCACCAACCTCCCGAGTTCTTCCGAGATAGCCGATTATGACGTCATCGGAATTGACGAAGGCCATTGGTACTCTGGGTTACTCCCAATTATTCGCGAATACATTAAAGCCGGCATTCACGTCATTATTTGTGGTCTCATAACAACAGAGCATTTAAAAAGACTTGGTGAACTCGACACGCTCTTCCCAATGGCAGACGACATCACATTTCTAAAAGCGCATTGCGTCGTTTGCCGCGACACTTACGGAACAACTGTTGAAGCGCCATTCAATTGGAGACACAACCCAGGACCGTCATTCGTTGGTGGTGCTGAGCAATATCGCGCAGTGTGCAGACGTCATCATCCTTCCACACAAAATTAAGGGTGTTCTCGGATACCCCACTTTTTAAATTTAGACATTGGTCACATGAAGCGTCCAATGTACTGTAGAAACATTTTTTCACACAGTGGTCAGAAGGTTTGTGAAATAAATAGAGAAAGTTTTGCAGATATTTTTATCAAGTTAAAAACGTCTTTTAAAAACGCTAGAGCAGTTGTCGCTTCAAACGTCGTCTCAACAACGAGAACGAGCGCTAATTCGACTTATTACTCGCTGTCTAAAAAGTCTCTTTACAATAGCGTCTCTCATGGTTACTCAACGCTGATTTATTTTTAAATTTACGAAAACACTGAGAGCACTGAAACCCAACGTCAAAGAAATATTTTATTACTGCGGTAATAGCGTCGTCGTACGAGTCACACAAGAGTGTTAGATACCCAGCGGATTTATATCTGAGCAACAGAGACTCTTGCTCTTCAGATGTCTTACCTGTGCCACCTGGGTTCTTGAACTCAATCACGAGTCCGCTATGCTGTCGGTTTGCGTTGGCAATAATCAAGTCAGGCGTTCCACGTTGGTAACCTTTTTTCCACGAGTTTATTCTTTTACTCGAAGTGTCTTGATTCTCACCACAAGCAGCTATCAAAATAGCTTCTGGATAGTATTTCCTTAGAAAACCAACAACTTTCGTATGAAGGTCGAACTCAGTGATCATTTTAAACTGATTGTGTTTGAGACCAACGTCAGCTAAACTTTTTTTAACGCTTGGCAAGACTTCTGTGTGCACCCACCTTCCAAAGTGTTTCGCACACTCTAGGTTACTCGAGAACGTTAATGAGTAGACCCCAAGTTCGTTGATAAACGAGGCTTGTTCCATCTTCATTCTACAGTCAGGTTCGACGTGGTCGTGAACCGCATCTTTTGGTCGAGCATAACCTAGAGCGCTCGCGACTTCTTTCGCTTTGAACCATATTTCACCGTTGTGATTAACCGTCGTGATTTGGTGACCATCGAATAATTGCACTGAGTTGGTTGCCATTACTATAGCCCCACAAAAAAACTACTCGACATAGGTGTCAGGTTTTTTATAGATCTGGTTTGTTGTGTACCAATGCAGCAGGTGTGTTTTATTAGTCCTCAGTTTTCTACGTCGTCTGAAAAAGTTTCTAATGTTACGAGCCAGTTTTCTAAGCCAACCCATTACATAACTTAAGTCACGTCTCCTACCACTCCCACAGTGTCTGACTCTGGTAACATAATAGGTTTGCCGTAAGTCTTTTTAGACCTCATACCAATCTCAGCGTGGAGCTCGAGAGTTATATCACCACGGCCAAATGACCCACCAGCTTTGAACATGTGATCAGTCGTTTTATTTATTTTATATATTTCACGAGGTCTCGAAATACATGCTCCCATTTACTTTATACCATATTCCTTCATCATCTCTCCACCCATGATTATGATGTCTCGGTTCGTCATGTAGCCACTCACGATTCTCACACCGTAGAATTCTATCAACGATGGGTACGCATAAGGCGCGAGTGGTATTCTTGGTCGGTGTATCCCAAAAATTGTTCCATAGGGTGTGCCTATCTTTTTCATATTCGCTACGAAGTCTGAGTCGGTTGACTTAACGTTGTTGACCCTGACATGTGAATTGTCCATTTGCCAGTGTATTGATATCATATGCATTTTTGTGAGGTCAACACCACTCGGAATAGTGCATATGCTCTCCATTGCTGGGATGCTACCACCATACGCGAGTCCATTAGACATACCAGTCTTGTACCCTATGAACTTATCCCACTGACCATCGTCGTTTGATATAATTGTCTCCCAATTTGATCCAGCGGTGCGAGTAGGTAACCTCACCACAACAAAAATAGAGAGATCACACCATTGCATACTCGGACAATTAAAATGGAGACCTGACTCAAGTGGGAGTGGTGTTAACACAGGGGATAGAAAACTTTGGCTTACACTGCTGATGCCAATAATAGGACCATAAGTTGGGTTGTTTTGCACTAATTTGCTTGTTTCACCAATGGCTTTCACTTTGTTTGAACCATTGGTGTGAAATTCCACATTTTTCAAGGCGTGTGTGCTAACGTTGAAGTCGAGCACAAGATTGTAGGACTGACTCTTGAGGAAACCTGATAGCAATTGCTCTAGAGTTCTTTTATTGATAGCGTCTGAGTCATCGACTGGATCTGCTACGTTTTTTATTGCTGAGCCTTGCATGTCTATTAGTCCAGACATCCTTCCACCGGTCGCGCTTAATTTAGGATCTTCATCCAGATGCCTTTTCGTTCTCTTCAGTATTTTATCATGAGGGTCATCAGACTCATACCCATAGTTTAGACTCATTACTACCTGAAGGTGTATTTGGTTAGCAGATAGCCAGAGGCTGCTGAGAACCCCAAGATTATCACCAACGTCGTCGTGGTGTTTGACTTACTCGCAGTGACTCGCGTAGTGTGCTCTGTTTGATTGGTGGTGACCACTGTTTTCTCCACGGGTGGCACTACTAGAGTATCCAAGTGGGGTTGCGAGTCCTGGTGAACTTTTTTATGCTTCACTTTTGGCGCTCGATAGTTCAACCCATCGTTGTACCCAAATGTCATCCCAGTTTCAGACGAAGTTCTGAGCGCGTTATTGTAACCAACAATGGGGTCCTTTAACAAGACCATGCTTCTGGGGATCAGCCAAGTGTTGGGTGTCACAGCTGTGTCTAGCTTAACTTTGATCTCACTAATCGCTTTGTTCATAAGGTTGATCCAAACACTTGGTGAATACTGAACCACACCGTCTTCAACGATGCCTCTAAAGATTTGTTGTGTTTCTCGAGCACTGGCCCTAGTTCCCACGATGCTTTGCTTTGACTTCGCTTGGGCTCCAAGAATGGCACGCATGTAAACTTCAATCGATTGGTTTAGTAGTTCTTGTCCTAATGGTGTGAACCCGTCAGAGTGTCTTGGGCAATACCGACGATAATCACCTTGGATGTCCTTGATGTATCTATTGTCAACATCAGTCAATGGTACATGGCCTCTCAAAAGTCGCCAGTCAGGGAGGTACAGTCTTAAGATGTCGTTAATGTCAACTTGACTCTTACTCAAACGAAACATCACACGACGAATGGTGAAGTATACATGGAACCTCATGAGACTCACGATTTGCTTTGGGACGTCGACTTGATAACTTAAGTTCTGTAGAGACACCCCTGAGCGATATGTAGCGATGTACATACCTGCGATCGCTTGATAGTAACTCTCCGTTAGAGTCCAAACTGTGTTAACGCTACCACCAATTGCCTTGTCATAGTGACGTCTTTTGGTGTCGATGAGTATTCTCGGTAGATTTGATTTGAAGGAATTATTGTCGTCAACAAAGACGTCAAAATTGTGGGTTGGGTAGTTGAGGACATATGGTGGAAACGTCTCGACTTCTCTGTAGCTCTTGTGGGTCTCTGTCAGTAATAACTTTGGGACACGCCCATCGCTCGACCATATTTTTGGGAATCTTGGTGTGTTGCTAAGGAATTTCGTAAAGCCCTCGTTCTCCGTGAACTTTGGTGACTTTATGTTTATCATGTCAGAATACTTTGGACCTGACTTGAAGTAAATGTCAACGGTCTTGACTGTTTTGTTGTCGTCTGCGAGGTTGTATCCAAACTCGAACTTATCTAGTTGCGCGTTTGGAAATTTACTAAGAAGAATTAGTTCACCTTGTTTTCTCTTTGTCAACATCTACATAATACACGCTACATTATATGGTCAGGATTGTAGTGTTGATTAGAGGCCCAACGGAAACTGTGGATCTACCAGAGGCACTTTTGACGTTTGGCTTAGATCCTCACTTACTAGTGAAAAAAGCGACCATCTTTTGGGACTACGTTAACGTGGAGACCGGTGTGAATGATGAAATAAGCTACAACAGCAACAAACACGTTTTTGAGTCTGGGTACCACACTTTTAAAATGATTGCCGACGAATTGAAGGGATTAGGGGCTATCGAGCTAGTAGCCAACAAACACAATTCAAAGTGTGCGATAAGAACTGACCAACAATTAGAGCTGTTTAAATTTGGAGAACTCTTAGGGTTCAACGATAACACAACGATAAGTAGTAGTGGTTTGGTCAGCCCTAATGTTGTGGATGTTAACAAAGGGTTGAAGTACGTACAAGTGGGTTGTAGCGTTGTGAACAGACCTGAGAATATTGTTAATGGTAGCAAAAGCGAGGTTATCGTCGAGCTACCATTGACCACCACCCAACCACTGAAGAGCTCCGTTCAACACTTCTTCAACATTGAGTCGAAGGTGTCGATAAACAAAGGCGTTTTTACGCAGCTGGTGTTTAATGTGACTGACCAAGATGGTAGTGGTGTCAACGTTGGTGACATATTGTTGGACTTGTATGCGACGCTTGAGTAGCTAAACGTACGCTAAAGTAATGAGTCTGAACTATGGGTTCGACTCTGGTGGTTACACTGAAAAGCGACGTACACACAACAACCCTCAAAAGTTGACGGTGCTTATTGAAGGTGTGGAGAAAGTTGTAACTTTTGACTACAGTGTAGTAGCCACACACGATAACCCGCACATTGTAGTCAAGACGGCCACTGTGTTTTGGAGCTATGATAATGTGGTGAGTAATGCCGATATTCGATTCTTAAATATTAGAACAGGGAGACCAGCGTCAATGTTCACGGCAACTCGATTGGGTGGGGGCTACTACGACTTCGACGCGTTGGTTAGGGCTATACGACACGCGCTCAGGGGGGTTAATGTGGGCTTTGTGGTGGAGAAGCTGGTGGCCACAGGTAAAAGTAGGGTCAGAGCTTGGCCTATGAGGCATAGCGCCACCACCACATATGAACTTAGGCTAGGTGACATTGGGCTTTTGCTTGGTTTCGCGAAGGACGCGGGAATTACGTTAGACGCTAAGTGGCACGACAGTCTAAACAAGATTGACATGAACAAAGGTCTAAAGTATGTAGAAGTCTCGTGTGGCGCTGTTGAGACGGAGAGCAATGTGGGCACTGATGGGAATCGTAGCGATGTGATCACAACATTGCCAGTGCCCACCGAGCAGTCTCTAGATGGGGGGATACAGCGCTACGCATACGTTGAGTCCAAGGTGAGAATTAAAAAAGGTATTTACTCAAGTATGACGTTTCGTGTCAAACCAAACAATGGTGACGCTGACGTTGGCGCGGTGCTATTGGAACTGTATATTGTGTGAGTTATATGGAGCTTGGTGTGGAAACAGAACAAGGGTTGCGAGACATTTATTATAGTCCCAAGACAGGGTACAGTGGTGTAGAGAGGTTGTATCAAAGTGCATTGGGAGACGGGTTGAAAGTAACTAGAAAAACAGTGAAAGAATGGTTGACAGCGCAGGACACTTACACTAGGTACAAACCCATTGTGAGAAGACATGAGTTCCGTGCGACTTTTGTTGGATTTCTTGGTGAGGAGCTCCAAATGGACTTAGTGGACATGAATAAGTACTTAAAACAGAATGGAGGGTATTATTGGATATTGACAGGTATTGAAATATTGAGTAGATACGCTTTCGGCATTGCAGTTTATAGAAAAGACACTAAGAACATGACTAAGGCTGTTGGAAAATTGTTGGTTGACTTTAAAGATCGGTTTGGAACCACGCCTAAGTTAGCACAATTTGACGATGGACTCGAATTCTACAACGTTGGTGTTAAAAGTTTGCTGAAAGAACATGGTGTTGAATATTTCAGCACTAAGAGCGATAAAAAGGCCGCTGTTGTTGAGCGTTTTAATAGAAGTCTGAAGAGTGTTATGTGGAAGTACTTTTACACTCATGGGACGTACAAATGGACTGACGTTTTGGTTCAGTTCGTGAGCAATTACAATAGCAGTGTGAACCGTAGTATTATGATGAAGCCGAAGGATGTCAATAAGTCAAACGAAGGCGAAGTGTGGACCACTTTGTTTGGTCACCAATTTGCAGACAACCCATTGCCAAAGTTCAAGATTGGTCAATCGGTGAGAATTAGTAAATACAAGAGTGTGTTCACAAAGGGCTACGAAGCCAACTTCACTGAAGAGCTGTTTAAAGTGGTGAGAGTTATTCGTGGTGATCCGAACGTGTACGAAATTGAGGACCACACCGGTGAACAGATTATTGGTAAATTTTACGAACAGGAACTATCGCTGGTCAATAGGAAACGTGGTGGCGACGATGTGTACAGAGTTGAAAAGGTGTTGAAAAGAAAGAAAGTCAGAGGGAAGAAGATGGCGCTGGTCAAATGGTTGGGTTATGAGAGCAAACATAATTCGTGGATACCAGAAAGCGACATTCAAAACGTGAGCTAATGTAATATGGCTAAAGGTGGGGGAGATTTCGACGACTTTGAGATGGAAAACCTCGACAAGTACAAAGACATGAGTGAGAAGCAATTAGAAGAGGAGATCACCGAGACTAATGAGGAGCTCAGCGAGATAACCGTGGGGTTTGGTATGAGAGATATGCCGGAAAGCGTTCGTGTTAGTTATGCCAAGGTTAGTGACAATTTGAAAAGGATGAAAAGTGAGCTAGACGTGAGGCGAGGTTGGCAAAAAGAGGCGTCATTTATCGACACTGACGATGGTAAAACGGTGACAATAAGGGGAACCAACACAGAAGTCCCAACAGTAGAGTTTGTTGAACAGGAGTTGTACGGTGACGTTGGTGATGCAAGTTTCGATCTATCTTTTGTAAAGTCGGACGATCTTGAGAGAAGACTTGGTGAGCTAAATGCATTCAACAAAGAGTTAGAAAAAAATCGAGTAAAAAACGAAGTAGAAAGAATCAAGCTAATAGATAAGAAAATACATAAGTTGTATAAAAAAAAAAGACTCGGTCGTGACGACGCGTCAAGGAAAATAGCCAACAGATCATATGTGACGAGATCGGGGTCTATTCTTTTCAAACCGATAAACAAAGATGGTAAACAAGGGGTACCCAAACTAATTCTAATACCTGGGAAAAAAGGTTTGATCTACAGTAAAGATGCGAGTAGTAAAAACGCGATTGAGCAGTTCAAACAGTTAGTTAGTCAAATCCCTGAGAATACAGAAACAACAGTTGTCACAACAGAAGTGATCCCAGATGACTTCCCAGTAGTTGAGACAAAAGTGGTCTATGACGACATACCTGGGTTATCACCAGACGAAAACCGCGAGCTGAATGGTGTGCTCAACCCAAGCGATGGTGTGGTGCGCGAATCAAGAATAGATGCCAATGGCGCGTTGCGAATACAAGCAAACCATTTTCAAGAAGCGATAGATAAAGCGAATGAAAGAATAGTAGAGCTTGAGGGAAAAGACCTTACAACTGCAGAGAACGAAGAGTACATTGATCTACACGAAAGAGTTATTGGACTTACGCAAGCTAAATACAGAACTTTAGGACAGCTAGAAATAGAAGAGGTTAGAGAGCGACAAGAGATCGACATTGACAGGTTTCAGAAATTCAAGGAATGGGCTAAAGAGAATATGGTTGGGTTGAGCGCTGTGGCAATTTCAGTGGCTGGAATTATAACAACTATTATTATCGCTGGGAGATCTGCTGTTATGAGGGGCGCTATGGCTACAAAGTCGTTCGCAGGGGCTGTTAAGAACGCAATCACGAAGATGGGCCCATGGGCTGTTGGGTTGGCTAATTTAGTTTATAATGCGTTGACGTTGGGTGCGAAGGGTCTCGCATGGTTGGCTCAAAATCTGTGGGTGCTCGCGGTGGTACTTGCGTGGTTTGTGTATGATTATTACAAGCTAAAACGGTAGTCTCAGCCTCGAGGGTCTCAGCTTCGAGGGTCTCATTTTCGAGGGTCTCAGCTTCGAGAATAACAAAACATATGCAAAGTATATGAACGTCACGTCAGCAGAGTTGAGCCCTGGTTTTAGACGAGCAACCATGGGTGTCATAAAAGGGGCGAGAACGCAACACGTAATCACGTTGAACCCTAATAAGGTCAGTCCTGGCGAGGAACTTTACATTGATATACCGAAGCTTAAGGTTAGCAGCTGTTTGGTGCCTGGATCGTTGGGTCTAGTGTTCGACTTTAAGAATGCAAACGCCAAAAGCTGGTTCTTGAACAATGTGAGCAAGTTGTTGGTTGAGAAGCTTGTTGTGAGACTAGCCGGGGAAACTGTGTATGACAACAACGGGGAAAACTACACTGGTGTTTATCGCGACCTTTGGGAGAGTGTCACTGCGCGAGACCAAATGATTGACTATGGTATTGGTGGTGAGAACTTGAGAAAGCTAATTTCCAAGGATGACAGTGGCGCGACGAGTGGGAACGTTGCTAAAGTTAACGACGCGTTGATGTTTGGTGTGATTGGAACGAAACAGCGGATTAAGCTTGGTAAGATTATGAATGACCACGGGTTGTACGCTCCTTTTAGCATGAACAACAACTTGCAGTATGTGATCACACTTCCGAAGGCCGCAGACATCATGGTGGCGCAATCCGGTAGCGCTGTGGGTGGATACACTCTGGAGAACCTCGAGCTTGAGTATGAGACGATTGATAACCAGGAGCTCGCTGACGAAATAGCGTCGGGCTATGCAAGTGGTCGTAGTTTGTCATATGAGCACGTTACGTTGATGAAAACCACCGAATGGGACAGAGGCACGACCATTGTGAATGAAAACATTAATCTTCCAAGAAAAAGCATGAAGGCAATCGTGTTGCTATTCACGAATAAGGTGCGAACAGACAGTGAGGAGTTTCTTTATCCAAATATTGAGAGTGTTAGAGTCACAATTGAGGGTGTGCCAAATAGTGTGTACTCACAGGGTATTCCAAAGTCGAAGTTCTACGCAGAAGCGAAGCGACTGTTTGGGTTGGGTGAAGAACACGCTCAGTTCATGACCATACAGAAGTTCTATAAAGATGGCTTTGCGTTAGTCATCGACTTGAGGAGCGTTCAAGATAATCGCAATGTCGCCACTGGCAAGAACATTGTAAACACACAATCCGGCGTGCTTCTTGAAATCACGAAGAAAGCGACGACCGCAAATGTCATGTGCAGGGTGTTTGTGGTAAGCGATGGGTTGGTCAACTTTATGAACAATGGGTTGCAATCAATCCAGTATTAAATCAAACGTGAGTTAATGGAGACTCCGTTTAATATGTTAATTGTTGGTATGACAGCTTGTGGCAAGACGCATTATTTGCTGGAAACATTGGAATCTGAGTACTTTAGTAAATTTGACTACATTGTGTTGATTTGTCCTACTTTCGAGTGGAACAAAGCGTATCAAGATTGGAAATATGTATGTGACCCTGACGTGTTAGCGATAGACTGCACACAAGACAATGTCGACGCTGTTCTCAAGTGTGTAACAAACATTTTTAAAGGCACTAACACTCTGATTGTGTTGGACGACTGTGCGAGTTCTCAAGATGTCAAGAATAGGACTAGTCAATTAGTCAACTTAGCTTTTAGTGCGCGACATTTTATGTTGAGCGTTATTGTCATCACACAACAACTGACGTCGATCGCAAAACCGTACAGAGAAAATATTAGTAAGCTCGTTTGCTTCTACTGCCCGAGTAGGAGTGATATGAAGGTCGTTATCGACGATTACCTTGGAAACATTAGCAGAGAAAAATCGTCGGCGATTGTGACCGCATTAAAAAATAATAAGTACGCTAGACTCGAAATCTCACTGCGCTATCCGCACAGTCACGAAGTTGTTATTCCGCAATAAAATATGGGTATAAGTAATAGCGTGATGGTAAAACGTAAAAGTGAGGAAAATCCTACGATTGAGGAATTAGTCGAGGATACTCAAGCCGCTAGTGCCTCGACTGTGGAAGACGACATTGACGTTAGGAGAGCCGAACTTATTAGACTGTCTGGCGATGGTGTGGTAAGCCAATCTGAAGCGTATATTAAAAAAGCGTCCGCAAAGGTTATCGACAAGATATGGCGTCAATATGAGTTGAAGAGAATGGAAATCGCAAACGCTTTTCTCACCGACTTGCTAATCAGCAAATTCGCTAGCTTACTGGATGGGTTGAACGCTATTGAGAACCCTGACGAACTAAATGATGAGTTGCAAAAAGACTCGCTACTAAAGAAAGACGTTGAGAGCATTGTCGCGATTGTGACGCCGTACGTGCCTTTCTTGGGCTTGTTGTCGGGAGGAATCACAACGTCAAAATATGTGTACGATCACCATTTTAGAAGTGCGACAAACGCTGAAAATAGTGAACAAACGGACTAATCTATTATTAACAGGTGGCAATAACCTAATTTGCATAACAGGTGGCAATTTTATCACGCGTGAGACACTTTTACGACACATAAATTTGTAAAAATGTTTAAACGACTATTTTTTTAAATGTGATTTAACAAATTTGTGAAAATATTGAAACGGCTATTTTCCTGTGATTTGACAAATTTGTGAAAATGTTGAAACGATTATTTTTTAAATGTGATTTGACAAATTTGTGAAAATGTTGAAACAACACTTTCTATTTTTTTAAATGTGATTTGACAAATTTGTGAAAATGTTGAAACGACACTCTCTATTTTTTAAATGCGATTCGACAAATTTGTGAAAATGTTGAAATGACACTTTCTATTTTTTAATATGTGAGAGTGGGCTCGTACCACATTTTATTTTTTTAACACGCGAAAATGTTGAAATGACACTTTCTATTTTTTCCTAAATGTAATTTGTGAGAATTTTGAAACGACACTTTCTATTTTTTTAAATGTGGCTGAAATGGTGTCAAATTTAGTATAAACTTGGTATTGTTTCGCTAGTCTCGCGTGTGTTTGACATCAATTTAGTAGAAAACGTGTGAAGGGTGTCTAGATTGACTAACGATCGCTGTAGTAGTATAGCAAGTAGGGCTGAGAGCTTATTCGACTTCAAACGTGAATATAAACACCAAAACATCGTCAAATTTGTCGAATCGCGATTTGGCAAAATTTGGTGATGTTTTGGTGTTTATATTCACGTTTGAAGTCGATTGGGCTCGCAGCCCTAGTTGCTATACTACTATGGCGTATCGCGATGGCGTAATCCATCCATGTTATATAGCCTGATATAAACACGGTAACTGACCAATCACAGCGTGCGTAAGACACGACTTATTTGATAAATATATATATTATATATATATATATATATATATATATATATATATATATATATATATATATATATATATATATATATATATATATATATATATATATATATATATATATGTTTGGGCCTAATTTTCCATCCTATATAGTAATGCCATTAAGACACGCGTGTCTCTCGCGAGTGTACTCATAATTTATGAGTATAATTGCTCATACCCCCCACTGCTCCCCCGCTTCCACCGCCCATGGGGATAGGATAGGTATAGGTAGATAGGTATAAGTAGATAGGTATAGGTATAGGTGTATTAGGACACGTTCCTTCGTTTTATAACAATAACAATAATAATAAATACTATATTTCAATAGGTTGATATTACTGTTACAGTATTCTACCTAATGTCCTTCCTACCACACTACAAGACACGCAAGTAATTTTCTACTGTACATCTCACCGTGTTCATAAAAATGCAAAACTTCTGAAGCTTGAATCAATCGTTTCCAAATAACCAAGTCGTCGATGGTTAAACTGCTATAGCTCACACCTTGAGGCTCCCCAATAATAACAATATTTTCTAGTTCCTTTACAGGTTCAGGAACCGGATAAACAGAAACCGTGTTTCCAGCTGGATTCCCGTTTTCGTAATACGTCAGTCCATCGGAGCTACTCCACGTGGCAGTCACGTGAAAGCTTCCCATCGGCACACACGGTCGTTGTATTATCCACAAATGGGTAAGGTTTCGAAAGGTGATGTGGAGTTTCTGTTGATAAACAAAGATATTGAATCCAATTCGGCCAGTTCGTAAAATTTTAATTCCTGAATTATACTGCAGCCAAAATGAGACGGAGATACCAGCAGGGCAGTGATGAGGGCTTGCCAGGCAATCGTCCGTCAGAAGACCTTTTTAACAAGAAGACAAGGGAAGGTTAATGGTTCACTCACTATATATAGATTGCTTTCATTTGACGTCATAGCCGCCATTTTGGTGTACCTCAACAATATAATTTTAATTAGCTTCTTTTGTTAGGTACACCAACATGGCCGCCCCAGCTCTTTGTCTTTTGGATCTTTGTCACGTGGCTGAAAACCTTAATATATTTTGTATAATTTCAGTGTTGAACAGAGAGTATACAGCGAATGATTGAATAACTTTATTTATCCACGGCAGCAACATTCAGTATATAACAAATATTATAATAAATTAAAAAGAACGGATTTTCAATTAGGCCGTAACTATACCTTAAATTAACTACTCTACTACGCAAGCTCTGATTGGTCAATACCCGTGTTTGCATCAGGTCATCCAAACACGGGGTTTAAAGGAAACAAAACTAGTGTGTTATTGTTCTTTTATAAAAGAAATATCTAATGGTTTGCATGTTTGAATGGTGTTTCTTTTATTATTTTAGATGTAGCGAGCGAGCGAGCTTGACTCCCTTACAGAGTTTGTAGAGTTTTTTTCCAAGTGACCATATTATTTATTATATTTATTATATTGTTTATACAGTAAGTAACTATTGTATTCTATTTAATAATGATTTGATATAATTATAACTGTTATTATTATAATTATAATTATAATTTAAAAAGTGTTTAATAAATTAGATTCAATCCCATTTCACTTAAAGTTGACTCTTGTAGCTTTGATTTCATTTTCGGAGTGATTATATGTTTACCCCTGCATATATGATAGTTATTCTGTATTTCTCTAATTCCAGTTTTGGAGTAATATTTTTGGAGTAGGTAACTACTCCAACAGGAGTTATTTTTACTCCAATTTTGGAGTCGCGTCTACTCCGAAAATGGAGTTACAATTTTGGAGTTAAAATTAACTCCAAAAAAGGAGTCAATCTGTACCTTTTTATTCTACTCAACTTTTGGAGTCAAATTGACTGCTTGAAAATAACATAACTACATAGCCAAGGGAAACCCAATAAGCATAGAAATGTGGTACGGGCTTTTATCCATCACACCTACTGTTACTATACCTGAGCGTAGAACTCCCCTTCCTAAATGATTCAACGTTGCCACATTTCCAAGTTCGCGAGATCTGGTAATACGTGCATCTCCTATGAACCATAAACAAAATATTTCCAATGAATCTTTCCAGTTATGGTAAATAATAACGACTTTTATTTTTTTCTGTATCGTGAGCGGGCGGGATCCTAGCCTTTCCTGCAACCTGATTGGCTGCAGCAGCGAGCGGAATTTTGACAATATTTTGACCACGGTCACGGAATCCTAAATGCTAAAAATGTTTATCGTGATTTTTGCTAAATTATATTAACTGGAAAATGGAAAACTAATACAGAATTTGATTCAAATTGTTTTTCTTTCCTTATCCAAATAATGCAGTTTTACCGAACTAAAAGTCTTTTACCTTGTTTAATAAAAAAATTAATATGTTATTTACCGTTTTTGGTCGGTCCGGATAAATAAATATTTACCGGTCTCAAAAACGTCCCTCGGCCTGCGACCTCAGACAAATATTTCTCTATCCGTACCTCCCAGCCGGTAAATAACATATATTTATTTTTTTCCGCTCCGTATCTTACCAAATCCTGCTTTCTGATTGGCTAACGAGCGGTCCGTATGAGCCCATACGGACCGCTCGACATAATTTCAGTTTTAAATGCGTTTTATAAGCCGTAAAATATTCTAAAAACATTTGAAAATGAACTCAAACGAGATTGAACATATTGAAAGACATATAAGTGATATTTTTATCCGGATAGAGACTTAACTCTCAATTTCCTTTGACGAAGAAAAAGCACAGACTTTTCTATTTTGTCCACTGACTAGAAATACTGATGACGACCAAAAAAACAAGCCAGGATATTAAGGAAAAAAATAAATAAATTATTTACCGTTTTGGTCGGTCCGTATTGAGAAATATTTCCCGAGGTCTCAAAAACGTCCCTCGGACTGCGGCCTCGGGCCGTTTTTGAGACCTCGGGAAATATTTCTCCATACGGACCTCCAAACCGGTAAATAACATATATGTATCACCATTGGCTTGGTTTCTTTGTTCTCTACAAGTCCTACATTTCTGATAACACGCATGAGAATCCAAGAACTGTCGTAATGTTGGGGTCGGTTTTGAATATTTCCAGTGCCAGGTCTGTACGACAAATACTTTCCATACAGACCGAGCAAACGAGGCTAATATGTAGTTTATTACATGGCTTTTATTTCATTTATTTTTTTAACTCTGTTTGTATTGCTTTACCTTACCTCTAATTCCTCTAAATCACTTCGTGTTTACACCTGTTGGTATTCTTTCCGAATGAAACATTCGTCGTGCAAGCATTAAAGAAAAGCAACACACATTTTCCAGCATGCTTCACTGTTTGATATTTTTCAAAGAAGATACCTAGTTCTCTTCTATTTCTGCTCAGATCAACAAAAAAGGTTTTGGCGGCAAAACCGTCAGAAAATTCGTAATGGCGCCCACGCGCATTACGTAAAAATCCGGGCCGCAAATTAACCAATCATATTCCACCGGACGTAGTCCTAGCCATATAATAATTAACAATTATACCATGATTAACAATTAATCAAAATATGATTAAATAAAGTAAAACATTCCGCCATTTCGTTTTTCATTACTAATAGAAAGTTATTATTTATAGATCCAGAGCGAGAGGAATTCGACGAAATATTACCCTAGGCAAGATATATCATCTCCACGGGTAATATTTCGTCGAATTCCCCAAGCAGAGGGTCTGTAAATTACTAAATTATATATTATACCGAAACAATCTTGAATACGGTCTTGAAACGTCTTAAAACGTCTTAAAACCTCCATTGTTGACAGGCTCGTTTTGGTTTACACGCGTGGTGTTTGCTTTTCACGCTTGGTATTTGGTTTCCGCGCGTGGTATTTGAGCTCGAATACTCACTAAAATATATCCCGCCATAGCGGGCTATTCGAATTGGCGTGCTATTTGAACTAGAATATCACGAAGTGCACGGATTGGTTGAATTTTAAAATGGGCAAATAATATGATATGATATGATATGATATATGATATATGATATATGATATATGATAGAATCGACCGATCCCAGGGATATACTTCATGGTAACAATACATATAGTCTCCCACCATATTTTACGGTTATTATTAGGATTAGGGTTAGGATTAGAGTGACGGTTAGGGTTAGGGACTGTGGAGTTATTATCTATTATCTATTGTGTAACACGACATGAGGATGTTATAACAATAATAATAATAATAATAATAAAGACGTATTAGGAGCATCATACAATAGTCTCAATGCTCTTACAACAATATATTCTTAATGTTACTTGTATGACTAATTACAGTTTCATTATAAGATAAAGCCTATTATAAAAGATAAAAACTATTAACTTTATTAATTAATAATATATAAGATAAAAACTATTAATTTAAAAGAAGAAAAGTCTTAAATGCTGACTTAAAACTACTTAAAATATCAAACGACGTGTTTGAGAAAAATAAGGTGGTCGAAGTTGATTCGTTGCGGTGTATGACGAATCGGCCGCGAAGAACCAACCAAACAAAAAGGATAACGTGGATTGTTCGGAGCAAAATCATGGCGCATGTGTCTACAGCGAGTACAGTTCGATGAGTTTTATTCCAAGTTAATTACTGCACGCACGCGCACAGATCAAATTGAAGCACTCGCACTGTCGTCAGCATACGTAGCGTGCTTCGTTTGCTTGCATGTGAAGACCAACCGTTATAACGACATTATCACAACATTACTACGACAGATTTGATATTTACGCACCATATCTGGTAAGATGCAGGTAATCAACATTGTCCACAAACAGGTGACCAAATATGATCTTATTAAACGACCAGTAATGGGAAAACAGACTTCTCGCTGAATCGGGCAGAGTATCTAAGAAAACGAAATCCACAATTACTCAGTCACTGTATTCCAAGTACGAACATTGAAAAAGTGATCGAGCACTGATTAATTCCAGATGGGGATGGGATGTGGTGGGTTGTGATGGGATGTGATATGATATTATGGGATATGATAGCGATATGAGATGTGACGTAATGGGATGTAATGAGATGATAGCAAGGGATGGGAAGGTATGGATGGGAAGGGTTGGCAAGGGATGGAAATGGATGGAAAGGGATGGGATGAAAAGGGATGGAAAGGGATAAAAAGGGATGAAAATGGATGCAAAGGGATGCAAAAGGATGGAAAGGGACTGACGGACATCCAGTATTGAGTGGTTACAGCATCGCACCAGCTCACCTGGTGTGACGGACAATTCACAAAAGAACCCAGTTTTGTCCATGTCACAATTGCAATATTTTCGACCTTCGTAATCAGTGCAAGTTTCATTTCCTGCACACTTTGAATCAACTGCACAGGAGATGCGATCTGAGCAGAATGGTCCAATAAATCCGGTGGTACATCTGCAGAAACGTTCTTCCGTTTCTCCCACTGTGTCACAATTGCCGCCATTCTCGCAACCCTTGCCGGAGTGGCACAACTGAATATCGCACAGAGTGCCGGTGTAACCAGAGTTGCAGACGCACGTATATTTTAATGTTTCGCTATCTTGAGAGCACCAGCCACCTTCTGGAGAGCATGCCAAGGAACAGTCGGATGACGTAGCAGCTAAAAAAGACAAAGAATATACCACAGATCAATATCGAGATTGAGAGCGGATAATCTAAAAGTTAAAATTAAAGTTGAGTAGACTATAATAACATTTAGTGCTCAATGGATACCCAGAGCATAATTAAATGAAGATGAAACGACTCAACAAATTTGACTGGGCATATTTATTACTATTTAGTTTCGTACAACGAGAAGTGGCACTCTTCAGATAAAAAAGCCTAATGGGTATTAGGTATATTATGTGTACTCTTCGAGACGTCAATAGACAGATCACTATATTTTACTATATATATATATATATATATATATATATATATATGTAGAGAGAGGAGAGAGAGAGAGGAGAGAGAGAGGAGAGAGAGAGGAGAGAGAGAGGAGAGAGAGAGAGGAGAGAGAGAGAGGAGAGAGAGAGAGGAGAGAGAGGAGAGGAGAGAGAGAGAGAGAGAGGAGAGAGAGAGAGGAGAGAGAGAGGAGAGAGAGAGAGAGAGAGAGATTTGTAGATAAAAAACAAATTACTTTTAAACAAAAGCCTAATGTTTACAAATGTTAATAGTTCAACGGTATCTGCTCTTATACTCGAGAAGTAACGTTTTCATTTTCGTATTTTATTCTTCTGGACGCCGCTATTTTAGAGTTTGCTTCACGGCTCTCAAAGTTGATGTATAGCACGTGGTTTACTTTTCAATTTTGACGTCATTGAGTGCTTGTCTTTTGTTCCTTTCTGCACTCAATGGCGTCAACATTGAAATGAACATCGAGTTTGAGCCTAGAATGCCTAAAATGGTGGCATGCAGAAGCATAAAATACGAGAACGAAAACATTATTTCTCGAGTACAATAGCATGTACCGTAAAACTATTAACATTTATAAACATTATACTTAGATGCCTATTATTTAAAAGTAATTTATTTTTTGACTGCAGTTTCCCTTTAACCAGTTAATATTCATAGGTTGGATATTTGGTAGAATTATTTTGCAAGTAATAATAGTGTATATGAGATACCTATAGAAATAAAGATTATTATTATTATTACGTTAGCAACAAACGGAAATCAAAGTTTCTGTTTACACATAATGCTTCCTTATCTCATAACGAAACTGCGAAAGGCCCTGTCCACCTTTGAAAGGCACAGCGCGAGCCCTTCCGCACTGACAAGAATGCACACGCTCATGCAGCATTAACGCAGCTGCCTAACATATAATCAATAAAGAAACAACGATAGTGTTTTCCAGAACTTGCCAGTTGTTCGTCGTGGTATCAAAAACGACGACAACACATCGGGCTCGCTTCTCGTGCTTCGGATCTCGCTAAATAAGCAACAGGCTACAACTCGATATACATCAGACATTCCAGGTATTTCCTTTCTGGCTAAGTGAAAAGGAGGTGAATTGCCGAGATTTTTAGTAACGAAATACTGACGTTTCGAGCGGAGCCCTTTATCAGAGTAAGACGAGATGAAATAAAATAAATAGGGCTTATGACAAAAGGGTGTCACAATAAAAAGTAGCTTGTCAAATGCACGGGAGATAAAAATCTAATAATTAATGAAATGCGAAAAGTTAAATCATTTGCTATCTTTACAGTCGATCAGCAAACAGAGGGGGAGGGAGAACTAGTCAAGGGTTCAATGACAGGTCCAATATTCAAGTGGATTGTGCGATAGTAAAGCGGTAGGAAACAAAAAAACAAAAAAGTGCATGATTTAATAATAAAGTGTTCATTGCAAATTAAGGACTGCCCCAACTTCTGTATTTTTCACAAAACTCGACGTTTTCTTGACTTTCGTTTCGAAATATGTCAGCCTCGTGCAAGACCAAGTAACGAGGTTCAAACAAAAAAATCAGAGTTTGAGTCGATGTATGTTTGAATTGTGGATGAATAAGAAAGCCTCTATAGGGTTTTCTGAAGTATTTACCCCGACGAAGCACTTCAAAACACTTCGTTATCGTATACGGAAGGTAAACACAAACGCGCAATGCACGATGGTTGAGGCTGTAACCTTATCACTAGTGAGACGATCTAACCCGATTGAACTACGTATAGATTCATGAGATGGTAGAGCGGAGGTTACATATATGCATGTGTTTCGGTTCGCAATTCGCATCGTAGATACTTTTTCATGGTTATTCATGGTTCGACTCTAACACGAGTTGTTGAGGTACAGTTTGACTCGAAAACAACGTTGACTGAAAATTTACCTTTTATAAAATTCGATTTAACTATGGGTATAGTTAAGTCCAACCTACAATCCTGGCCAAAAGTAGCTGGGACAGTCGCATTTATTTCCTACTCAAGTTTTACTAAATTATATTATCACATATGAACACCCCCCCCCCCCTCCCCCCTACAATGTTGAATAAAATGTAACTAACTATATGAGAATTCTGTGTGCGTTGTCGTTTGAAACACCAAAAAATACAACATTGATGGGGGATGGGGGGGGCGGGGGGCGTTGGGGCTGGATTTTTCAAGAACTCAACAACACTGTCCCACGACTTTTGGCCATGATTGTAGTTAAAGTTAACCATCTTTTTGTACAACCGGGCCCAGAAGGTTACAGTTCTACTTCAGTGTTTTCTATGAAATTAACAGCATGACTAGAATTTAACTTATCACGATTACCAAGTTGTAACTTTTGAACTCAAAATTGCTAATAACTTTGTGCGTAAAGTTTCATATAATTCTCGAAATGGCGTCACATAGCCTATAGCTAGTAAAATTCGAATAATTAAAATCAAATTAAGATCAAAATCAGCTGTTATTAAAATCAACTGTTATTTCTAAAATAGAGCGTTATCCTAAGAGTTAAGGTTAGTGTTAGGTTTAGGGTTAGGACTATATTTTGAATTGGGAATTATATATGAAACCCAACTTTGTTTTTGAAAGTATCGGATATATGGGTCATTGCACTGTTGTCTAGCAATCTCAACTATCTTAACTTTGCTCTTTCTACATATAAACTGATTGTTATCAGTATATGTACGTCAGTGAGACATACTCCCATTTCCAAGCAAACATTATTCTTATAATACACAGCTTTTTATATAATATTATTTATTTAGTATAAATATATATTATTTAGATCTGATAAAAATTCCTTAAAGGGACACTCCGGCCCAAATACAAATGCAGTTCATATGAAAGATCTTACTGACTTTAGTTTATTTGCAAAGTTTCAGCATTCCTATCAATTTAGTTGAGAAGATATTGCTAGTTGAAGTTGAAAATTTGTGGATTTTGACGCCATATTGGTTTTGAAAATATGACGTCATTGAGTGATTCTTTATCGTCAGTGGAGTTGTTTTGATGGCGATCACATAGTGATAGTTATTGTGAATGGTCTTTGCACGAAAATTAGTCGAAATAAACTATTTAGTTCATCATGCAGGAAAGTAGAGGAGCTTCTTAGGCATAATACGAGATCACGTCACTCAGTGACGTCATATTTGAGAAACAAAATGGCGTCGAAATTGGACAAACTCTCCAACTTCAACTAGCCACATCTTCTTAACTAAATTGATAGGAATGCTGAAACTTTGGAAATAATCTAAAGTCAGTAAGATCTTTCATATGAACTACATTTGTATTTGGGCCGGAGTGTCCCTTTAATATTACTTGTTAAAGTTTCATTTTGATGCCTTTCCCGCTGCTAAATTTGGTTAGCTTTTACAGGAATTGACGTCAAGGTACACGTAAAGACGTTAAAATACGAAGAAATGTTTGGAATTGAACGATTTTTTGTCTAAACAGGTCTATTTGAAGCTAAGAGCAAACTCTCTTCGTAGTTGACTGTTGAATCACTGCGTAACGTCTTGTCCCTTGGTTGACGTCACTTCCTGTGACTTTATCAGGGGAAAATGGCATGAAGATTAAACGTAGCTATGTGATGATAATGTTAAGGAATTCTCATCCGAAAATGGCAAATATTTTAATTATATATAAAAAACCCAATCATGATAAATGTACATTCCTATAATACCAGATATACCTCTTTGCAAAATTTATATAAATCTTCAGTTCGAACGAACACTGGTAAACAAACCTTATCATACGTGGAAAATTAGAATATTGTTAAGAACTTCCTGATGCAATAAAATAACAAAATTATTCTATTTTTCAAAAAGTAAAGTTCAAACTAAAATAACAAAAAAACTTGTAGGAAATAAAATAAAATAAAAACGTTCGTTAAGACCAAGGGCATGTGTGGTGCCAAGTTTAAAAATAAGACGCATATCTTGCCGTTTGCGGTTATCGTTACCACCTGAGATGGGAAGGATGGCACAGACTTTGTCTGAAACCAAATGGTTAGAGCTGTTGAAATGGCGGTCTACAGGTTTATCAACATCATTTTTTCAGAAGCAGGGTAAACATGATGAAACTTTCCTTTCTGGTACCTGAATTTATGTGGTATACTTTTAAAAGTATTGTGGTTCAATTGATAAAGAAAAACATCCACAAAAATCAAGTTTTAGACCTATATATACGTGAAATTATGGCTGACTAAAGTTTTCACTTTACTTTTTTTTTTTAATTTTTCACTTTACCTTTTTGTGACGTCACACGCAATCGAAAAATTATCCAAGATGGCGGATCATGGTCGAAATTAGTGATGCTGTTTTGCACAAGAGTCGTTTTGTTTACTTAGATTACCTTCGTATGACCGTTTGTTTAACAGAAAGGCAAAAATAATTTTTATTGCCATATCCCTTTAAGTATTTTTCGACATATCGAAGTTCTTATTTCTCTTTTGGTTACTTAAAGAGTGAGGTTGTTCACATATATGTAACCTTTGTTCCATATCATGTAGCTCAATGGTTAGAGCCGTGTCACTAGCGATTAGAAGGTTACAGGTTCAGTTGTTCATGACATATGTAACTTCTGTACCCTTTTTATATTATACCTATTTCGTATAGTCCTGCATGTAGCTCAATAGTTAGAGCATCTCACGTACTGGTCATCAGAAGGTTCCAGCTAGTTGTTCACATGTCTATAACCTTTGCCTTACAATCTTAGTACATAGATCGAGCATCTCACTGGTATCAGAAGGTTCCAGCTAGTTGTTCACATGTCTATATAACCTTTGCCTTACAATCTTAGTACATAGATCGAGCATCTCACTGGTATCAGAAGGTTCCAGCTAGTTGTTCACATGTCTATATAACCTTTGCCTTACAATCTTAGTACATAGATCGAGCATCTCACTGGTATCAGAAGGTTCCAGCTAGTTGTTCACATGTCTATATAACCTTTGCCTTACAATCTTAGTACATAGATCGAGCATCTCACTGGTATCAGAAGGTTCCAGCTATAGTTGTTCACATATGCAACCATAGGGTTAGAGCATCTTACTCAACAACCAGACGGTAAAATATTACGCGTTTGATCCCCGTCAGAGACTCGCACACTTTTTCTGACGGTCGTAAAATGAGCTTGACGACGGTCCATTTATTATCTCTTCACTTCAAGCTCGCAAATCCCACGGATAAGCGGCTGCGTCAACTCATCTCGCAAATACATCTCGTCAACGGAAAGTAGATTATACGAATTGATTCACATTGTAAAATTTTAACAAAACGTATTTACTTACATGAGGATTGACACAAGCTGGCGCAGAAAAACAAGAACCACGGATAAAACCGAACCATTGCCTCGGCCTAAAGAAGGAATAATTAAAAAACGAGAAGTTTACTATATACTATAAATGGATTGAAGTGCAACTCACAGTTGTTAATCGCTAATGAGATATGCTCTAACTATATGAATTAAGTAAAGTTATTAATAATTCATAATAAATCAGATACGACATCGTCCTGATTTAAGGTGAGTTTTCACACTGAGAAACTGTCAGAGAAATGATTTGTGGACTCATAATCCTTACTCTTCAGTTCTTCCTATATTTCTCTTTGATATTAAGTACAGAATACAAGGATAAAATGCTAATTTATGCTATTCAAAATATTAAAGTGCAAATGAATCGAAAATTAAGATTATCTTATTTGAAAACACTCTTAAAACAATGAGGAATAACAACTTACAGCTCTTCCATATTTCACTCAGTTCTTGAGATATTTAGACTTATGTGATATTTAAATGAGCTGATCTATGACGTAGCAAGTTGTACACAACATTAGAAAATCATGTATATCTTTCCAATATTATTGATCAGAAAGAAATCACTCAAAACTTTGTAATTGCTACAGCTCATGAAACAAAACATTAAAGACAAGCTTCAAGTGATTTCTAAGTGATTTCGTTCAATAATCTTTCAGATATACAGGATTTTTCAATGTTGTATACAACTTGCTACGTCATAGATTATCTCACTTGAATATCAGCTAAGTCTAAATATCTCAAGAAGTAAGTTAAAAATGGAAGAGCCGTAAATTGTTATTCCTCGTTGTTTTAAGAGTTCTTTCAAATAAGACAAACTTAATTTTCGATTCATTGGCACATTCAGGGGGGCCGAAGAGAAAATGGTTGGGTAACTGAAAATTGTAAGACCTAAATGGTTGGGTAAAAAAAATCATCACTTCTACAGTTCTATGAAAGGTTTGGTAGCAAAATTTTCATGACTATATTTACATAAAAAATTAAGAGTTTAATATTGGAATTTAATTTTGAAATCTCATCATCAATTCTCTTAATTTAGTCATCATTCATCATTGCACATTAGCTTTTGTTATTGTATTCCTCTCCTTGTTTTCCTTGGATTCCTGCTCTGTATATGGAGATAATAATCTGAATGTTACAGTAGGATCTGTCTGTATATCTATTTCAGTTTGTTATTAAAACTTGTATCGACGATATGCTGGGAATTGGGCTTTATCTAACTTTTTCTGCTTGGGTTGGGTAAAAGATTTTCTTTACCCATAAATGGTTGGGTAAAATTTTTTTTCAGGACCAAATCTATTTCTCTTCGGCTCCCACTCCAACCATAAATAATGACCGCAATGACATAATTATCGCACACTTGGGCTTTTTATATACTCAGTATTTGTGATCTTAAGATGATGAAGATGATAGTTTCATCTTTCCCCTGCTAAAGTTGGTTAATTTGATGCTGTTAATTAGTTCTAAAACTACATGAATACAACGAACTTCAGTAAAGTCAAAAAAATACTTAAAATGCCTATGAAATGAAATTTTTTATTTGACAAAAATGAAAGAAAAATATTGAAAACTAAAAATCTGTATTAAAATATTGTTCAAGGAAAAATAAGCCACTGGAAAATCAAATTCCACTTTACTCTTTCCATTGAGACTAGTAGGGACGTAAAACAGCTCATGCACAGGAATTTTGCTATTGAAAACGAACTCTGGTATTTTACTGAAGGTATTTACGTC
This sequence comes from Chrysogorgia sp. JL179-B06, assembly GCA_035772405.1. NCBI lineage: Eukaryota > Metazoa > Cnidaria > Anthozoa > Scleralcyonacea > Chrysogorgiidae > Chrysogorgia > Chrysogorgia sp. JL179-B06. Next base: position 1,484,660 of record JAYKKM010000416.1, on the reverse strand, counting down.
ACATACCTATTATTCCCATATTTTCGGCCGCGCGGTATTTGTCGCATAAAGTTTAGTTTATTAGATGTATCACTCTTTGGTGAACGGAATACCCCAACAGCTAGAAGCCCATTTATAGGGGCTCCGAGGGCCTACGATTTAAGGTCGTTATCCGAGAAGACCCGACCCGAAACGCTTGCTTCGCAGGCTAATATTATTGCAAAGGCAGCACTTTCTCCTCGATTATTTTTAAGACCCTGAGTGGAGGTCCGACCCAGGACTTGAACCTGTGTCTCCCAGCTCATAGACATGTGTGGTAACCACTAGACCACAACAGCTGATGATCATGTTTGTTCAAAGTTCATCATGTTTGATTGAGATTTTGGAATGGAAAACGACACGATATTAAGTTTTAAATAACAGAAACCTAATTTCTATTCCTTAGTCAGCGAAAATATCAAATAAAAATTTTCGTTTCATAGGCACTTTAAGTAAATAGAAACAATTAATGATGCTAGTGCTACGTTCTCAAAAGAACTTAATCGGCAATCTTAGGTAAATAATGTGGAGCACTTCACTTAAAGGGGAACTGTATTTTTTACCTTAAGTATAAGGTTTAGAAATATTAATAGATAATTAGATAATAACTTAAATAATAACATTTTCATTCTCATATTCTGTGCTTCTGGACGCCGCCATTTTGTTATCGTTAAGGCAGTATATCATATAATCGTCACGATCGGTCAGAGTCGTTAAATTTAAAAAAGTGCGCAAGTGCGCAGACAATAATCGTTCGTCTGGGCACTTTTTGTAACGACTCGGACGATTTGACGAAAAAATGAGGAAATACAAGAGAACTCGAGAGATTGTTTATATGACCGTGCACATGCATGTTAGCTCGGCTAAGCGGGATTTGCGAATCTTTCCTCGTTCGTTAAATGCCTAACATCATGTTTGGCTTTTTATATATTTATGATCTTTGGTATTTCTGATAAAACTTGCTTAATCTTGATGCCTTTTTCATCTGCAAAAGTCGGTTAACTATTCACAGGAAGTGATATGCACTCTGGGGCACGCGAAGAGGATATAATTAGTATTAGGGTTGTTATATATTTATTAAATGAAGGATTACCTTTCACCGTTTATCACCTAGCCTGCGTGGCGGCGTTAGGGGCAGGGTGAAAGCGGAAAGGCAAAGTGGGGAGGGGGGGGGGGGGGGGGGCGGAGGAAGCGCCTGCACGAAAGACCCATGTTTTTGGATTTCCGCCCACATGAAAAACTGTCAAAAACAACCAATCAGCGACTAGCGGGCTTTCGACCTCAATGATTAAAACATTTCGCTTCGGGCTGAATCGTGAAATATCCATGTCTGAAACTCCGTAAAAAGCTTGACTGCATCTGCTGGAAACAAGATTTATTTTGAAAATTTATTCAAGCAATCGTGTAGACATGGAAGCACAGAGTTGATTCTGGCTGAGGCTTGTGAATCAATCGGCTTTGCATTACTACGTAGTGAAACTTTCACCGTGCGGGTTTGTAGGTCTTGCGGCAGAAAAAATAAGAAATGCTTTTGAACTTTATAACTTTACGAAATCAGTATTAACACATGCGAAAGGAGACAGCAATGTTCCACCACCCGATAACATTAATAGCTCTGATAGAATGAAGCGACATCTGACTACCGAACACCGTAACTCCAGAATGGGATTTGGCCAAGAAATTTCATATGCAAGACAACGTAGAAACCATCACTTATATACGTTTAGCCTTAAATCTCTTTATTCTGAAACGTCGAAGGAATTCTCCGAAGTTCCAGAGAGCATTGTTGAAACACCTGAAGACAAGGACAAGGTAGAAATCACAATAATATAGCTGCTTCCCCTGCCGACTGATAATCACGCGCTCGCACGAACGTTTGATAAATCTACCAAATCCATAATGAAACTCTTGCCAAATCCCGTTGGTAATACCATCAAAACATCTTTTCCTGCCAGCAGCTCCCTCGTAGCAACTTTTTGTTCCTGTTTTAATGTAAAACCAGCTACGACCAGCAACGAACTGAAGATCGGTTAAAGCTTTCGAAAGAAAATAATCTACCAGGAAACCCCTGAATACTAATTGAGTTAGCCAACCTATGGTGGACGTAGAAATCCAAAAACATGGGTCTTTTGTGCAGGCGTTCCATCCGCACTCACCCCAGTCCCCGGCCCCCTCCCCCAGGCCCTAAACTCCTGCTTCGCAGGCTATTTATCACCATCCTCGCTTAATGTTTATACGCCATGTGAGTGCATCCGCTGACATTGATCGCGGGAGGGAGACACAGAATGCTCGGGTAAATAAAACGGATCGCGAATCTCAAAAAATGAACATGAAAAGTCATTCTGCGTTAAAGTTTAGCGACAATGCTTCCACGGATGTAATAAGAGTCAAAAAGTCTCCACACAAATCGTTGAAAACACGTTAACGAAAAAATAACCACTTTTACAACGTCAAGGTATATATATGTATAACCAAGAACGCACGTGAGACACGCAAGCGCAAGCCTATATATCAGCGATGAAATAATCATTTTGTTCACTTCAAAATTAGTCACTCTTCAACATCAACTAAACAAAAGAAAATGTCATGGCTGACAGGCTTGCGCTCGTGTGAACCGAGTTTTACTGTATCTGCTCTTGTACCCAAAAATAACTTTTATATTCTTGTATTTTATGTTTCTGGATGCCGCCATTTATAGAGTTTGCTCGACGACGGCTCAAAGTTGATATCCAGCGGGGTTTTCTTTTCAATTTTGAGCCATTGAGAGCTTGTCTTTTATTCCTTGTACACAATGACGTCAAAATTGATAAGAAAACCCCTCCGCTGGACATCGAGTATGAGCCGTCAGGAAAACTCCAGAATGACACAAAATGGCGTCATCCAGAAGCATAATACGAGAATTTTGAAAACGTTATTTGTGCGGAATCAGACGTTTTGATTCTTATTACATTCGTAGAAGCATTGTCTTTAAACTTTAACGCAGTAAAAAGCGTAAATATTACGCTTGAAATAATAGTTCGTAGCCAGTTAATTGGTATATAACGGTTGATTTTTCGGCCAATTGACTTTATTGAATATAGTCAACATTTGGGAAATCGTTGACTTTCCAAGTATTGAACCTTTCAACCGTTATTTCTTCTTTGAGCTCCATGGTACATAAGAGCGCCAACCAGTTGTACTCGCATCTTATATCCCATAATGCACTTTGCAGGTTAATTTTTCGAGACTCGTCTCCCTCCCGCGATCAATGTCAGCGGCTACAGTCACATGGGGTGAAAGGCAATCCTTATAATTAAGTAGGCGCGTTGCCCATCACCACTGAGGTTAAGCCGTGTTGGACGGGTTAGTACTTGGATGGGTGACCGTCCGATCTGGGTATACCCGCGTGTTGACTTACGAGCTTCAGACTAATGTGAGTATAGAGCTGTCGATTCTCTCCTGTGCTTCGAGGGTTTTTCTCCGGGTTCTCCGGTTTTTCTCCGGTTTTCCCCCCTCCGTAAAATTCTGCCCTAGAGTGGACATCACTTCCTGCGAATAGTTAACCGACTTTAGCACAAGAAAAAGGTGTCACGATTGAGCAGGTTTTATCAGAAAATTCCAAATATCATTAATTAATATATAAAAAGCCAAACATGATATAGGCATTTAAAGTGCCCCTGTGATCAAATTTTTGGTATCCAGAATTTTTACACATTTGTAAAGAGCATGGTGTTCTTACTTAACTGGCCAAATTTCAAGCAATTGCGAGCATGGGAAGTCGCCTTTTCAGACTGTTTTTATACGAGATTATACGGCCGCCATTACTCGAACATGTTCCGGAAGCTTAGGTTGCGATTAGAGGAAGTGACGTCAAAGACTCAACACGTGGTTAGTTGTGTATGAATATAAAGCTACTTGGATTTCCATAAAGCTTGTCACGTGTTGAGTCTTTGACGTCATAATCACATACTCTGCTGTGAAATCGCGGGCTCGTCTGGAACAAGTTTTGAGCAATGTCGGACAAAATTTCGGCGACTTTGGAGGTCAAATTGCTTGTGATAGAATGTTTGTTGTTTTTTTGGCAAATGCGAACATTTATTAGCCTAAAATTATGTTCTGTAACAAAAAATGCCAGAAAACGTAATGTGATATTTCGTCGCAGGGGCACTTTAACGAACGAGGAAAGTTTCGCAAATCCCGCAGTGTTTTGGATATAGTATAGCGAAAAGATGGTGAACTGCCGAGATTTTTAGCAACGACACGCAAACGTTTCGAGCGAAGCCCTTTACGAAACGTCTTAAGTTCCAAAGTTCGAAACGTCTCAGTACATCATTGCTAAAAATATCGACAGTTGGTGAAACCTTTTCGCTTTACTAATAACTAATCTTAGCTTGATATAGAAAAATGCCCCTGAAATTTTGTGTTTGCCACAACCGTTGGAACAATTGATGTTCATGCAATTGTCAAATTTTTCAGGACTATATAGCTCATAACAGTGTATTTTCGAGTCATTTTTCAGGCACAACAATTAGATGCTAATAGCTCCTTTTCTGCATTGTCACACTCTGCCTACGCAGCATTCGGTTTTGTAAATTCCAATCGATGTATGTGTATTGCCATGTGTTATTAAAATGTATTACATCGTTTCAATTATATCTTTGTTACCATTAAGGCTGGATCTCATATAATCATCCGAGTTGTTTCAAAAAAGTGGGCAGACGATCGATCGTCTGAATCAGACAATTTGACGAAATAATGAGGAAATAAAAGAACAAAGACATCTATTTCGAGATCATCAAATCCAATTTTGATAATAGAATTGTTTATGTCGATAATAGAGTTGTTTATGGCTAAGCCTATAGCTAGGCAGCTTCGATGCCTTCGTTGATAGAAAATGCCATTATATTAGTATTCTAAACATAGTATTCTATGCATACAGGCTTGAAAATATATTAATATATAATTATATTAATATATATTTTTTCACTCGATTAAATTACAGGTTCTAAGGATTTTTGGTGAAGGAAAATTTCGAGTGTTGGAATATATAGTATACATTGGACCAGTTGCGAAAAATGCAACTTAGAGGCCTTCCAGCTGGAATTGAACCCGCGACCCTATACATATATACAGAACTCGTGACTAGGCTATCGGCAACGGCTTCCGTAGCTCAGTGGTCAGAGCACTGCACTAGCATCGCAGGATTGCGGGTTCAATTCCAGCCGGAAGGCCTCTAAGTTGCATTTTTCGCAACAATATTATATATATATATGTATGTATATATATATATATATATATATATATATATATATATATATATATATATATATATATATATATATATATTGCTCTAACTATATGTTGTTGAGCACTCTTTGCATTTCGTAGACCAAAACCTACACGTATATATATATATATATATATATATATATATATATATATATATATATATATATATATATATATATATATATATATATATATATATATATATATATATATATATATATATATATATATATATATATATATATATATATATATATATCTTGTATACTGCCGAAATAATGTGTAGGTGTAAAGCGGAATTAAGGCCTTTTGTCAGAGAGTTTAGGTTTCATTTCGTTCAGACATCCTGCACACTATTTCGGCAGTACACCAATTCCTTTCACAGTTTAGTACTTTTCTATAAGATTTAATCGACCGGTTATAACCTACATGTCCCCTTGATATATATGGTAATGTACCTTCCACTATAAACAACATGCAACATCGACCAAGTGACATACCAAGCTGTTCAGTGGTCAACACTACGGCTCAAATATATCAGCTGGTTTGAGAAATAACAGTTGTAATTTAAGAAACTAACGGCACATATATACTCTGTTGCTCTGCAGTTGGAATAAAACTCATATACCGCTGAATCGTGCTTATACGCGAATACACAAAGCGGAAATCGGAAAACAGTTTGAGTTATTGCATAGTTATGGTTATTGGTAGTTTGAGTTATCGGGAGTTTGAGTTGTCGAATGTCGCCATAAATTCGATAATACAGTAAAGTAGGGGAATGCGCTGTGGACGTTGGAGATTAATTTAGCGAGAGGTTCGTATCAATCGATAGGTATATTATATACAAGTATAACCCGTATATTGCAGCATGGATTTGCTGATGTGGTCGTACTGATGAGGTCTGAAGAGGGTGCTGAAGTGAAGAGGGACGTAAGTGGATATAATAGGACATGAGAAAAGATCAATAAATTTACGTTAAAGGTACTGACAGTGAAGGGAACCAGGGGAATGAGCTGCGGTTAGAGATGAATTTACTAGCGAAAGGTTCGTGATATGAATTAATTAATTTTATGCAACAGTTAAGATGGTGTCATGACGTAAGTGGACATAACATGACATGCCATGATCGACAATGTGTATATACATGTTTGTACAGCCACTGGAATATTAAATCATCAATATCGACTCTCTGCGTGTGGAATTTCATTTATAAGTCCTTTTCCTAATTGCTCTCAAGTCAAGTGGACAAAGAGCTCCTACAAGTCTGTATATACACATATATACAACCCTCTTGATTTGAACTAATCATTCTTGCCACATCGTGTACCATATCAACGTTTGAAAGGAAGAGGGCATACACCAGAACCGTAAAGTAAACTCTAAGTAAACTCACCTTCAAATGGCCACGTAGTCCACGCAGTCTTCGCTGTTGTTTGATTTAGTGTGAGTGTCAATTCGGATAATAAAAGCAATTGAAATAGAAATTAGCGGTTTCGAAACGATAACGTTCACTTTCGGTCTGGCTCCCGATACGTTCTGGGTTAAGCGAGGAAGTGCCTTCGAGAATTAATATGTCGTCGTTGAACACAGCTTGTTAGCCTTGCAACTTCCCCATGTAGATCATGAAGCACCGGACTTCCCACGGTTCCAAGTACAATGCTGCACCGTGAATAAATTGCATACTTTGAGATAACAACCGAATAAGTGGACAGGACGCTTTTGTTGATACGCTTCGGTGGAGTGTTTTGACAAAAGGAATGAATCACAGCTAGTCTCCTGCACTGTAAATGAAAAAGGGTTGAAACGACCCCAAATTTCGTTTTAGCCCTGTTGGAGCCGAAGCTGTTTTGGCCCTACGTGAAAGCCATTTTGGGATTCGAGAGCTAGATCGACACTAACAGGGCCATTTTAGGTACACTAAAAAGCCAATTTGGCCCTACCCGTTTCCAAAACAGCCCTGCCATTTTTCAATTCAGCCCCACCGTTTTCCAATTCAGCCCCACAGATCAAAACGACTCTCATTCCCGGGGCTGTTACGGCTCCACTTGCAGCGCTACTTATGATGTCCATATCAGCCCCCAATGAATTCATTTTGGCCCTCTTTTTCCGAATCGGCTCTTACACATGTCAAATCGACCCATTTGTCAAATCGACTCCCGGTGGCAAATCGACTACGTTGTCAAATCGACTCCTTCGTGCCAATTTAGCTCCCGTACTTCAAATCGACGCCCGCGTGTCATATCGACCCCCGAGTTTCAAATCGACTCATGTCAATTGTCAAATCGACCCGTGTGTGTTAAATCGACTCCCGGCTATCAAATCGACTAGGGCGTGTCAAATCGACTCGCGCGTTTCAAGTCGACTCGACCGTGTCTCAAATCGACTCTCCTGCCAAATAGTTCTCTCTGTGTAATCGGCTCGCGCGTGTTAAAGCGACGCGCGTGAAAGCATTGATATTATCTTCTCGATAGTTTTAATTGGTCGAGAATATCATCTATCTAATTTCAAGTGGCATGTTTGGCCAGTAAGACAATAGTATAAATATGGGCCATTCTGGTTAGTAGATACATTATACATTTGAACCGTTTTGCGAGTTAGACTTAACCAGCTCCATCGTGCTACATCAATATGGATGCTTCCAGACAACATTTTTATGTTCTGAAGTAAAAGATTGGTTGCTGTCCCATGATTTCCCAGAAGGTCGTGGAACGTATCGGTAAGTTTCGCGATATTATATACTTTTACTGCAATGACACTATATATTGCAGTTCTATCTTTTTTATCAATATTGTGTAATAAATGTGTTTTTATATTTGTATATGTAGAAAGTGAAGAATTAAATGGCGAGGACATGACAACCTTGTACGAAGTTGACGCAGAAATGACACTTTTTTCCTTCATTCAAATTTAGAAATTAGCGACGTAATTAAAGAGAAGGTAAGAATTCACGTTAAAATTTTCGATTTCGCAAATTTTATACATTGTAACTTTTTAACAATTTCTGTCATACTAGACTAACAAAATAATGTTCTATTCGAAAACCCGGCGCAGACGACCGGGCTCTGGGAACGAGAATGTATGCGCCCGCGATATATTCATTCAGAGGTTCCGAGCATGCGTAGAAACTATTTGCGAATTTGGCGCCTATTCTACAAGTGACCGTTGGGATTTATATTTGCATTCGAAGAAGGAAAATGGGATAAAATCTAGCGCTAAACTCGCGTCCGATACAGTATTTTGTTCACTTAATATTTAGTGTTATAAAGATGTTACTTTTCTCAGGAAATACGTTCAAGAAACGCCTCGTAGTTGGATTGTCCGCTGTGGAAGAATTTTCAACATGGCTGATCTCCGTTTCGACCTGATCACTGGACTGTCGATTTCGCTACTAAGCTTATTCAAATTGTTGCGTATATAAGCTACAAAACGAATACGAGCCTTGTAGTATTAAATTCCAGCTTCTCTGTTTGTTATATTTGTAGTGTGCGTGTGCGAGTGACGGCGAGAATGAAGAATGATGGTGTTATCATTTATGGTGGTGTACATGTACCAAACACTTCTAGCCGAGGTCAAATGCGTATCCAGTCACAATGACAATCGCCATCGTCTGCCGATAGGTGTATCGGCTGGCTTCATCTGTGCATGTAAGTCTTAAAATTGCCATATTTTACATTCCAATATATTTAACCTTAGTAATTTTGATGTGTATGTTTAATCTTCTCCTATTTAAGCTAGTTAAGACTTAATTATTGCAATTTTGTCTAATGCCTACGATTTAAAGATCTTTTATCATTGAATCTTTGACAGTTCTATCGAGAAAATTATTCAACAAGTTATAGGAAGCTTAGGATTAATAAATAAATAGACGGACAGTTTCTGAATGCCTGAACTGGCAAATATTATGGACATTCACATTGGTGGTTTATTTCAGCTTATTGGATATAAATTCAATGGACAGGGAAATGTATTATATCCTATTATCATTCTTATAATTTGGCGGCCCTTTTTCCCCAGAGTGTAAGATCACTTTTAGGTTTCAAGAGTTTGTAGAACTGCACAACATATACAATTCTCTGGTTATGCTGCCCTTGAAGCAAAATAATGTTTCTTAATTAGCTTTACACTTGTATATATAAAATCTATCAATGTTATATGTTTGATTTAGAAATATATTATTTAATCACATTTCTACGGTCTGTACTATGATATACATGGGCTGCACACTCTTTGGGAACCTGCAGGGCTGTGAGCAGAACATTTTCATGTTCTGGAACTCTGTCCTAAACACGATGTGTGGGTGCGAAGATGTTGTGTAGGAACAGAACTGTACAGATTAGAAATATGATTACTGATATTTTTCCAAACATAGAAGAGACATGAAAAAGGCAATTAATAGCCTGAAGTCATATGTAGTTTATTTGAGATCTGAAAATGATAAGCTAAGGAAGAGGACCAGAGAAAAAATGCAGTGCAGAACTACAATTCTTAAAATGTGAAAAGTTAAGAAATGTAAAAGCTATAAGAAGAGATCAGCTAAATTTAGTTTTGAATGATAAAGAAAAAGGAATCATTCTAGGAAGGGGTTGTTTTGGAGCTTGTAAGCTTACGAGGTTACATGTTTCTGGTGAATCTGTACTTGTTGTAGCCTGTGTGCAGACCCCGGAAGGTGATATAGTGTAATTCATGTTGATGTCTATTTTGACTCGAGTTTCCAACAGATGTTCTCCCTTTGTGTTTGCCTTGATATTAATCCCAAATTACTTATGGAATTTTGTGGTCTGACTGATTCAAAATGCTGAACAGTATTTTCATTGTTGAAAGGTATTGCTCCTATTTCTCTTGTGCAAAATAATTAGTTGGATAGCCTGGGCAAGTGTTGTGATGGATGTTTTTATTTACACACAATGGGTATTCTCCATTGTGACATTAAGTCGGATAATATTATGGTTATCCACGGTTCTGCTATGCAATTATAGAACCTAGAATAGTATATTTAAATTTTAAATTAGGCAAATTATATAAGAAATTGTGTAGTAAAGAAAATTCCAAGTAATAATAGAAACTTTACAAAGGTAACTATCAACACATTGTCATTAACCCTGTGCATTATATGACGGGTTGTATCCATGTGCTGCAACAGATGTTTATAGCTTTGGCATACTGCTGAATTAGGTTTAAAAATTACCAGCACTGGAACACCTCAAGAAAGTGTCCGGTTTGTGTATTAATTCAGTGTTTGGATCAACGCCCAAAAAATAAGTTGAGGTATTTAGTGACATTAATGCTAGTTTCACACATCTACGGTATGTATCATGATTTGCAAGTTGCAAACAGACAAATTATTTGCTGATGCCAAAGGCAGGCTTGCAGTACTGGTTTGTATGTTTGATTAGTGTTGGAATACATGTATATTTACCACTGCACTGTACACTGTAGATTGTAAAATTGAACATACAGTATATCACAACCATGCTCTTTATAATTATTCAAGGCTAAGACTAACTGGATAGAAAAATTCAAACTGCCCATCATGGTATGTATCTGTACTGTATAGTTTTGTTAATTAAAAAATGTGTGTTTTGTTTCTTTGAAATAAATATATATATATATATAATGTGGGTTGTAAACTTGTAAACTGCAGAGAACTTAGAGGAATGAACTACAGACATTTTGACATACATACACATACCGGTACATACTTACAATACATACATACTTACAATACACACATACATACTTACAATACACACATACATCATACATGCATTAAAACCTCGGCAGAACACAACTACACAACTTATAATTTTGCTATATATATATCAGAATTGTCTTACACAACATATGAGTGTAGTTTCTCATGTACACTAAGACTACACGCACAAAGCCAGGTGTTACAAAACTCTTAAGCGTCACTATATAACTAATAGTCTAACATAATTGTGCTATTTGTTGTATTGTATTGCAAATACTGCAATATGGCTAGCTCTGCTACTAGTGACATCAGTGTTGTTCTGGGCATTTGTTTGCATGGCGAGAAATGAAGGCCACGCACGTGCGTTGGGAATCAATGTATACAACACAATTCTCACCCGAATAGTAATTACATAGGGAGAATAAAGAAATGTCTTAATATGTCTCTAGATGTTTGAGAAAACCTATCATTTCAATCTGATACAAGCAAAGTGAAGTATCATGACTGAAATATCATTGGCAAACCTGTTTTTACGTTCTGAACGATGCATCGCAAATGAATTTTGACCAAATGCTCAACAAGAACAAATATGGAGAAATCGTAATTAGCACTGACCTTGCCGCCCATGCCTTTCAAATACATCCATTTCAGTCAGTTTACAAGCTGGTTTCAATCTGATTCGAGTTGCCCAAGAGACAGTTCCTTCGGTTGTATATATGATTTTTTGCGTGTATTTGTGATCTCTGTGTTTTCTCAGTGTCGAATCTTGTATTAGTCCTTTCTCCGGATTCTGTGTATAATTTTGAGTGCAATTCATTGCGTACTAGATGGTATATTTCCATTTCTTGTCTTGCATGTATTGTGGTTCGATATATTGGCCGCCATTTGTTTAGGTACCAGTCTCTTAAACTGTAAATAAACACTCGGCTTTGAAAACTACGCGACAAATGTGGTATTTTTAAATATATGAATATGTATGAAGGCGAAGACGAGTCCTCTATTTTAATAAATAACTTAACACTTAACAAACTGTTATATTACAGGTTCGATTCCTGTCCGGGACATAATTTTTCTGAGGATACGAGCTTGACGATCGTGCATGTATCGTCTAAGTTCTCCCACATTCACAACAGCAGTATTATATATAAAACAGTGTTATATATTAAACAAGCAAACAGGCGATGGATTTCTCATTTCCATAAAAAATAAATTATTGATTGGATGGCGAGTCCAGAGTCAGAAATCCAATGAATTAAACTATGTTAAATTACTGGACAATTGTCATTCTATTCCTGAAAACAACGTGAAAATGTATTGTTGGTAGTCTGGGTAATAGTATAGTGCCCAACGCCTTCCTCCGCCCCGTCCCCTAAATGTATTTCATTTCTCGTCACGAAGAAAGTTGGAATTTTCTTCATAGAGAATTATTCAATATTTTATTAAGTTTGTTCTAGAACTGTAGGTCGAAAAATATTGAAAGGCAACAGATTAATTTTTGATATAATTTGTTATTTTTAGGAGCATGAAAAAGTGAAACTTGTTGTGTCAAACTTGGCACAACCTCATATTGTGGTCCTTGGAACTGCATTGGAGTATGACAGGCTATTTATTGCAATAGAGGCAACTGCTGTTTTGATCAACTGCTGTTTTGAGGCTGTTCTTTCCTTGTTGACAAGTTTCTATATTTTAATATAGATTATGGTAACGCCAAGGGTGTGTTATCCTTTTTGGAAACTGTAGTTCTTGGCAACACTAAGCAAAGTGGTCAGTTGCCAATAAGGGTTGCAATTTTTCAATGCATTGTCATAAGTATTTCATGAGAACCATATTTATATTTTGGCTATTATTTTAGGTTATTGTTATCAATGAATTGAAAAACTTTATTTGTTCAGACAGTCGAACTCTTATGCAAGTTATTCACAAAATAGGTTACAGCAAGTACAGTAATCAATGTGATATTAGACAATGCCTTTAGGTTATTAATATTGCTAGTTATGGTTCTGTATATTATTTCTTTTGTTAACTTCGCAAATGAAAATGATAATATTTTCTGTTTAATTACAATTATTATTCATTCTAAATATTGTACAGTTGCTGTATTTTAATCTTTTGTTACTGGTCCAAACGGTTCACAAATTTTGCTAACTTTTAATCTGCTGTATATTGGCTTGTTTTGGGTCCGTATAATGACTAAAATATAGAGCCAAAATAGCTCCGCTCCGCAAGCTAAATCGACACTTTTTTGGGGCCATAATGCCGCCGAATACGAGGCAAATTGACTCCTTGGTTTTCCAAAATGGCCCTGCGATTTTCTGAAATGGCCCTTGTCAAAAGTTGAAACAGCCCCTGCTTCTTCCAGAACAGCCCTTGATTGGGGCTGAAACTGCTCTCTATTGTTGGAGCCAAAATAGCTCCGCTCCGCAAGCTGAATCGACACTTTTTTGGGGCTATAATGCCACCGAATAGGAGCCAAATTGACTCCTAGATTTTCCAAAATGGCCCTGCGATTTTCTGAAATGGCCCTGGTCAAAAGTTGAAACAGCCCCTGCTTCTTCCAGAACAGCCCTTGATTGGGCTGAAACTGCTCTCTATTGTTGGAGCCAAAATAGCTCCGCTCCGCAAGCTGAATCGACACTTTTTTGGGGCCATAATGCCACCGAATAGGAGCCAAATTGACTCCTAGATTTTCCAAAATGGCCCCACGATTTTCTGAAATGGCCCTGGTCAAAAGTTGAAACAGCTCCTGCTTCTTCCAGAACAGCCCTTGATTGGGGGCTGAAACTGCTCTCTATTGTTGGAGCCAAAATAGCTCCGCTCCGCAAGCTGAATCGACACTTTTTTGGGGCTATAATGCCACCGAATAGGAGCCAAATTGACTCCTAGATTTTCCAAAATGGCCCCACGATTTTCTGAAATGGCCCTGGTCAAAAGTTGAAACAGCTCCTGCTTCTTCCAGAACAGCCCTTGATTGGGGGCTGAAACTGCTCTCTATTGTTGGAGCCAAAATAGCTCCGCTCCGCAAGCTGAATCGACACTTTTTTGGGGCTATAATGCCACCGAATAGGAGCCAAATTGACCCCTTGATTTTCCAAAATGGCCCCGCGATTTTCTGAAATGGCCCTGGTCAAAAGTTGAAACAGCCCCTGCTTCTTCTGAAACAGCCCTTCCTTAAAGCTGAAACAGCCCATACCCTGGAGGGGTCAAATCACCCCTTAGGGACCATCTTATTATAGGTGCCATTTTGACCCCAAAAAAAGATCTATTCTGGGGTCACCGTTTCGGCCCCCTTTTTTGGGTCGTTTCAGCCCATTTTCATTTACAGTGTGGTTACATGGGATGACAAACACTTTGAAACCTAATGAATGGATTGCCGCTATATGCTGCATTCATTCGCCACAACACAAGACATTTGCAATACTAAGGATAATTTAATATCACCGATTAAATAATAGAATACGTTTGCCCCGGTCTCTACAACGTAACCCGAGTGACGTAGTAAAAATACGAGAGAAGTGTAGGGAGAGGAACGAGCCGCCGAGGAGATTGCATGCTTTCCCAACTTTTATTACTTCACGAGGGTTGACATCACGTTATATGGAGACCGGGGCAAACATTTTCTATTGTTTTTATATCAATCAATCAATCAAACTTTATTTAACGAGGGCAACACTAAATAGTGTAAATACTATTATTACTAATAAAAAAGTAGAGTGCTGCGTAGACAGTGTTTTGGATATATAGCAAAGTGAAAAGGTTGTGAACTGCCGAGATTTTTAGTAACGAAATACTGACGTTTCGAGCGGAGCCCTTCATCAGAGTAGGTAAGACGAGATGAAATAAAATAAATAGGACTTATATACAGGGTGTATAAAAAAAAGCGCAACCTCGGAATTTCCCAAGAAATCCACTTTGTTTTTATTAGCACAAAATATTTTAGGCCTCTGGGAATTTAAAATAGCTTCTAATCGTATTCCAAGGGCATAACTGTCGAATTGCTAATAGTCACATCACCAGTTCAAATTAATAATGGTGCAGCTCACAACAGAACGAGTTTTTATAGTTTTACATTACACCCAGACTCAAAATACAACCGCAGTGCAAAACGCTTTTCGAGCAAGGTTTCCTGGTCGGAATCCTCATGTCAAATATGCTCCTTCATACGATTACAAGCTATTCTAAATTCCCAGGGGCGAAAATCTTTTGTGTTTAAGAACACAGTGGATTTCTTGGGAAATTCCGAGGTTGCGCTTTTTTTTATACACCCTGTATATGCCAAAAGGGTGTCACAAGTAGAAAGTAGCCAATCAAATACACGGGAGATAAACAAACTAACAATTAATGAGATGCGGAAAAGTTAAATCATTTGCTATTTTTACAGTCGATCAGCAAACAGACTGAGGGGGAGGGAGAAATGACAGGTCCAATATTCAAGGGGACTATATGCAATAGTAAAGCGGTATGAAACAAAAACTTGAAAAGGAATGAAAGTACATGAGCTAATAATAATAACTATAAAAATAAAATAACAAAAAAACTTGTAGGAAATTAAATAAAAGAAAAACGTTCGTTAAGGCCATGGGGATATGTGGTACCAAGTTTAACAATGAGACGCTTCTCTTGCCGTTTGCGGTTATCGTTACCACCTGAGATGGGAAGGATGGCACAGACTTTCATGCATGTCTGAAACCAAATGGTTAGAGCTGTTGAAATGGCGGGCTACAGGTTTGTCAACATCATTGTTCCTCTTCAGCAAACCTGTCTGAAAGGCGTCGACCAGTTTCACCGATGTAGATTTTAGGCTATTTATTGCAAGAAATGCAATAAATGATGTTGGTGATGGACGTGCATGAAAAAGTATGACGGATAGTGTGATCGAATTTGGGGGCAGTAATACTATGGTGGGATTGAGAAAAGGGCATGTGTAGCAGCGGGAACGGCCGCAAGAAAATGTTCCCGCTGTGGCTAAGGTGTTTTGTTTAAGGGAACTACTGCAATGTACTAAGGAATCACAAATGTTTTTATTACGACGAAATTGAAAAGATACCAAAGCTGACGTCTCAGGATCATTTTGTAAAATTGTAAAAACATTCGTGATTCCTCAGTACATATAGTGCCCTTAAACAAAACACCACGGCACCAGCGGGAACATTTTCTTGTGGCCGTTCCCGCTGCTACACATGCCCTTTTTTACCCAAATTCGGCCACGCTATCCGTCATATAATTTTCATGCACGTCCACCAACACCATTTATTGCTTTTCTTGCGATAAATGCCCTAACATCTACATCGGTGAAATTGGGCGACATCTTTCAAACATGTTTGCCGAACATCTTCGTTCCATGAGGAACAATGATGTAATAATACATTGCCAACAGTCATTGCACTTCGAATAGTACATATAGAGTCATATATACTAGAAAATGGAAAA
The DNA here is from genome assembly GCA_035772405.1 of Chrysogorgia sp. JL179-B06. Lineage (NCBI taxonomy): Eukaryota > Metazoa > Cnidaria > Anthozoa > Scleralcyonacea > Chrysogorgiidae > Chrysogorgia > Chrysogorgia sp. JL179-B06. Next base: position 1,468,255 of record JAYKKM010000416.1, on the reverse strand, counting down.
GAAGATTGCTAGTCAACTGTTTCCTAGATGAGGGAAGTGATACAACATATGTGAATGAAGATGTGGTGGAAGAGTTGGGGTTACAAGGATAAAGTGACGGTTCAAGTTGCAAACAACGAGAAAGTAAGCTTCATGTCTGCAACAGTCATGCAAGCTTGCAGGGATAGAGAATATAGATAGAAATGTCCAGTGTCATTGCATGTGGCAAAAACATCACAACAAATTTGTGGGCGTATGAAACCAAAAAGTTGGGTTCAATTAGAAGCACCAATGGGATCACTTGAAGGATATTCTCTTCCCAAAATTGCCGCAAAAGAAGGTCGTTGACATACTTCTTGGATCTGATCATTACTACCTCATCTTCCCATGAAAGAAATTCGAGGAAACGAAGAGGAACCTAGCGCAAGACTGTGTCCAGCGATCGGACGGTCGGACAACAGAGTGAAATGATAGATAGCAACACTCATGGGTATTTGCATACATTTCGCATACACATCACTTGATGTCAACGAAGATTTCTGGGAGCTCGAAATCGCCATCACTGGATCGACTAGCGAAATGACGCCGTTAGAGAGCTTGGCATGGGAGAAAGCAACGAACTTGTTAAAGTTCAAGCGCGAGCGATATAAAATAGCTGTACCCTGGAGAAATGAGCGACCTAGCTTACCGAATAATCGTCCAATGGCCGAAAGACGACTTCAATCACTAGAACGAAAGCTGGCGAGATATGATAACTTGGCCAAAGCATATCAAAGAATGCTGGAAGTGGAAGATTATCTTGAATATGTCTTGAAAAAGGGAACATGCGTCAAGTGTTAGAGGATGAAACAAAGCCACAAAGTGAATCGTTTCTGCCGCATTTTTCAGTAGTAAGACTACAGACAAAGCTACAACGAATTAGGTTCGTATTGTCTTCGATGGTTCCGCAACCTACGAGGGAAAGAGTTTAAACACAGAATCCTCCTCTGCCCGAAACTGCAAAGCCATATATCCTTGTGGGATTTCGGAAAACGAATGTGGTCGTAGTCGGCGACATTATAGTCAAATGTAGGCCTACCACCAGCTTGTGTTGACCCAAGAGGATAAAAGATTCCAAAGATTCCTGTGGCGTGATTGTGACCAGATGAGACCACCACAAGTGTATGAATTCTCGAGGTTTATATTCGGAGGCTGTTATTGTCCATTTTGCGCACAATTTGCCTGGCAGATGCATGCAGAAACTCACAAGACCGAATATCCGATGGCAGCGGAAGCAGTCCAAAAGCATTGTTATATGGACGAAGCAAAGGAGACACGAAATCCATTGTCAAAGCTTGGAGACAAAGCAGGAATACATATTCTAAAATGTGTATCTAACCAGAAAGACGTTTTAATTGAAAGACGTCTCAACGGCTGATCGAGAACCTTGTTGTCAAAACAAGAGTGTCAGAAACCAAAGCATTGGGAGTATTGTAAACGGCTGATGCAGATACCTTTTTCTTTCGATGTGCACAGCCTTCTCATGATTTCGAATTTATTAAGCTAAGCGTAATGTGTTAAAAAGAACCGCGACTATTTACGATCCTCTCGGGTTTCTTTCTCCGTATATCGTCCGAGCGAAGATATTAATTCAGCAAGCATGGTTAGAGGCAGTGGACTGGGATGCCCGTCTTCCTACACACCAACATCTGCAGTGGAAGGAGTGGTTCAAAGAATCTTGTAAAGTAGAACAAATTCAAATTCCAACATGTCTGAAGACCATCGATCATCCCACAACCGCATTAACCATTTCATGCATGCATTTGCAGATGCTTCTGAGAAAGGGTACGCTGCGATCGTTTATATAGTCGACATGAATGCCAAGGAGGATTGGTTATGGGAATTATTGGACTGAGACTACCAAACAAGTGTGTTCATCATTAAACTTGCCGTTGAATAAAGTCACGTATTGGGTGGATAGTCTTAACGCTGGGTATTGGGTCCAAGATAAAAGACGAGAATACAAACCCCTCGTCACCCATAGAGTTGGTGAGATTCACGAACACTCAAGTCCTAATCAATGGCGTTACGTACCGACCAAATTGAATCCCGCTGATCATGGAACAAGAGGCCACACCGTTTCGGAACTAGCTGAATCTGAACTTTGGTGGAATGATCCAAAATTCTTGCTCACCGCAGAGGACAATTGGCCGCCTCTTAAATTCTGGAACCAGTAGAGGCTAGTAGAGAGCTCCGAACGAAAACATGGGAAGCAACAATACGTGTGTCACATTTGATCAAATGTAACAGTGCCGAAGCGGTATATGATGATCACAACCATGCATCATGAGTCGCCTTCAAATACCTCAGTTATGTTAGCTGCAATAGAAGAGAGGCGATTGGAACCAAAGAGGTATTCGAAATGGTACCGTGTAAATCGACGAGGTCGTCGGGAATTAGGACTATCTCTTGTGCGAGTCAGAAGTTGGGAGAACCAATTTGTTCAAAATTGTCGAGTTCCTCCAGAGCAAGAACAAATGGAGAACTGATGACGATCGAGCTGAGAAATAGTGAAGAACAAGGTCTTCGGAGAAGAATTCGTGGCACTAAAGAAAAGAAACTGCATACCGAAAAGAAGTTCACTACTACCATTCAATCAATTGTTGGACAAACTAAGGAATTTTGCGTTCAAATACGAGACTTAGAAATGCTGCCGAGTTGGCAAAATTATTTTTGGGATCACTTTTTTGGGACCTTGATACAATCAGATGGCTTCCCATGGAAAGTGATCCCCAAAAACATTTCTGCGCAGGGGTGCGAGGGTTAGGACTAAGGTTATTTAGGGCTAGGTTAGGGTAAAAGTTGTTTCGGGTTAGCCAATCCGATGGCTTCCCATGGAAAGTGATCCCCCAAAAATTTCTGCGCCGAGTTGTCCAAAGACGTGAAATTTCTGATTATTTTGCCATTATTTTAACGAAGCTTATCGTAAAGTATCATCATGAAAAGGAATGCCACGAAATGGGTGTTAACTACACCATTAACCATTTGCGAGAGAATTATTTGGTTATCCATGTTCGACAAGAGGTCACGCGATGTATCAGCGACTGCACAGAATGTTCAAGGCGTTTCTGAGTACAACCTTGACACAGAAGATGGCACCACATCTACAACTACGTCTCGAAATCATTGGTCGACCGTTCACAAACTGTGCAACAGAGTTTGTAGGACCTTTCCCTAATATTCAAGGACGAGAAAAAGCCGGTGCGAAACGATACCTTTGTCTGTTCCTCATGTGTTTACAAACGCATTGTTTCCATTTGGAGATGGCTACCTCCTTAGACGTCAGTGGATTTATAAACGCGTTCGTCAGAATGACCGCCAGAAGTGGATGGCCCAAACAAATACTAAGTGATAACGGAACAAATTTCGTGGCCGCAGAAAGAGAAATTCGAGAATTGGTGCAACAACTTGACCACAGTCAGATACGACAGCGAACAATGGAATAACCTGGCATTGGAATCCGCCATCAGCTCCACACTTCGGTGGAGTGTTTGAGAGTATGATAAAGTCAGCGAAAAGAGCAATCGCCGCAGTGTTGGGGAATGCTGATGTAACAGATGAAGAACTCCAAACAATAATTATAGGAGTCAAGAGCTTATTAAACTCGCGACCATTGATTGACTGAGTTGAGCATGAATTGACCATTGATTGAATGATGAGCCGGTGCTCACTCCTAACCATTTTCATATTGGACAAATGGGTGGAAACATCGTCTCCGACAGCGTGGATTTATTTAGCTTCGCCTGATAAAACATACACAATACAAACAAAATAATACATAAACAATGCGAAAATAGATGGATGAAGGAGTACCTTCCACACCTTGGATCTCGTAAGAAATGGTGATGTTATTGTTGTTATAGAACCAAATGTCGCAAGACGCGACTGGGATATCGGACGTGTCGAACATATATATCCAGGGCATGACGGACTGTGTCCGTGTTGTTGATGTAGAATAAGAGGAAAATTTTCCAAAAAGACCATTACAAGAAATTCAAGAACATCTCCTATGGAAATTACACACTAATTAGAGAGACAATAGGGTTAGACGAATTTGAGTTTTAGTCCTAATTCGGGAGGGGGAAATGTTCGATAAGATTGTGTACATAAACAAACAGTGCGTCGACTATTCGTGTTCCTTTTGTACGCGTTGCTTTATATATGAGCTTGTAATTGTTTGTAAATAAATTATGTAAAAATGTCGTGTGATCGTGTCAATAGAAATTCGCAACACTTTCTGATAAACAATTTCTTAATATTATCATCAGCTAAAGTTTCATCTTCATGCCTCTTTCCCACGCTAAAGTTGGTTTAGTATATTCACATGAAGGGTATTTCCCCTATAACAGTGTTCTATAACTTTTATCACATAATCATGTCACCAAACACCTTATTTGCTTCTCTGATTTAAAAATCCTCACCTCTGCAACATCTAAATTTGAATTACTTCTTAGAGAAAGTCTTATGATTTCCAAACTCAAACCCAGTCTTAATGCTAATATCAGCTCTATATACCACTTTCATTATTCTATTCTCTTCCGCTATTAATGACTTAACCTTGACATATACTCACCCTATACGTTATAATAATAATAATAATAATAATAATAATAATAATATTTAATACTTATATAGCGCAAATTAACATACAGTGTTAATGATCAAATGCGCTTAATATAATACAATAATTGTTTTGATTTTCAAATTTTAAACTTTGAATTTTTACCGTTTGTAATCTTTACTGTTTATCCAGTTGACTGTTTATCTATTTGACCGTTTATGTAATCGTATACTTACTTTATATTTGAATAAGGAACTTACCATGTTATTTGTGAATCTACTCTGATGATGTTGTGATATACAACGAAACGTCAGCTATAAAATGTTCGACTGAAATGCTGTGCCTAAAAGTTATTTGCTGGGCTTTGGTTTTTATATTCGTGTAAACCTGTTTAGAAATCAATTGTTCATTAGAAAATGGTCAAAGGCACTCGACCAATCAGCGTTCAGAATTACAGTGCTCTATATCTCATAGTTACAGATTAGAATTTCCTAAGTAATTCATTAGTAAGTAATTCCCTATTTAGAGAATATTAATAAGGCTTCAAGACAAAAGGAAACAGTCTTAGCAGTGGACTCCATATAGTGAATACTATAACGAATTTACTAAAGTCAAGTGAAATTTTGCAGCTATTTGAATTTTACGACGACTGTGTTGGTGGATTCTTAAATCTGTGAAAGTCTATGGCAAATTTGTTAATTCAAAGCTTCCTTAGCAACGGATATAAGGTCTGCAAATCTAAATCCCGTTTTTTAGATTTTCTTTAGCATAGAATAGTATTTCAGGGTCGAAAGTGATCATCGATGTAAAAATGGTATTTTGAAGTAAGTATTTTGAGCTCTGAGATCACTACTATTTAGGCCACCATTAGTAAGAACGTGTTCCAAGTGAGCCCGCAATTTCAAAAGGTAATATTGTTTGTGACGTCAGACTCTCAGTCTGACTACGCCTGAATTTCAGTCGAGGTTACTTGTTTCCTTCGAGAAGTTGATGAAATGTCTAGCCTTTCGGATGAAGAATTTGAAAAAAGGACCTTGATTACTATGAATTTACTTGAAGAATTCGCCATGTGGAGTCTTCGCGTTGAGAGTCTGACGTCACTTCCTTACGCTGATCAGGAACATGATCGATTAATGGCGGACATAACAACTCCAGATTCAGAGTCAGAAAAATAATACTTGTCATCGTCGAATCGCAAAATGGTTTCGACCGAGTAATATTTAGAAGCTCTGCTTTATAAATACATAAAAATATCGATAGGTAAAAATTTGATCGTAGTAACGTCATCTCGCGAACGTTGAAATATTTTCGATGACATCTTGTGTAGAGTAGTGACGTTGTCGTTATACTCTTGTCAGGTAAATATCAAATCATTCGTCATATTTTTTTTGTATGAAAAATTAAATTGAAAGATCAAAGAAAGCAACTTTAAAGTGCCTATGAAACGAAAAATTCTACTCTATTTTTATGACCTATTTTGAATCTTATGGTGGTATCGGTTTTTCAATCACGACAAAGGAAAGTGCTTTATTTTTTATGTAAAAGTGGAAACATTACACCAATTTCGTCCCACCTCATCGCGCGGTCAAATCACCTCTTGACGTCACACGTTAGAGTCGGCATGGATTCTAGAGATGAAAAAATCATCACTGCTCTCTCTTTCAGAGGAGGAAGTTGACTCTAACTCAAATATCAGTAATATTTCCACAGATAAGGATTCAAGCACTACAAAAAAACATATCGATTTTATCGACGACTCTGACGTGTGACGTCACTAGACTGCTGCTTCGGTTCCAGACTCCGAATATTTTTCTATCAAAATAGCGTGATTTGAAGTACTATTTAAAAAACGAGCAGCAGTGTTTTATCAGGTTTAAAATCTTGAGGGCGAAGCCCGAGTGGTTTTAGACCTGATAAAACACGTGATGCGAGTTTTTTGAATGGCTTCAAAAACTGTGAATGAGAAACATTGATTTTAAATAGAAAATAAAATGTCTAGGGAATAGCAACTTGGTCGTCCTCTAGCAAAAATTTGAATATGAATTTTAAATGCCGAGGCGTGGTAATGCCGAAGCTTACATTCTCGGCAGCGTTTGTATTAGATATGCCTCCAAAGCGAAGATTTCGAGAACCAAAAAGCGAAGAGCAAGAAAAGCGTGTGAGTACTATTTTAGGACCTCCAAGGAATATAACAGAGAGGGCGAACAGTGATTTGAAAGAAGAATGTAAGGATTTAATAGACTTCAGTTTGGCTGATTTTGGATTTGACGTTCCCGACGAAATGTTGAGTAATTTCCCGATGCCTGCGAGCGAAGGTGAGAGGGTATCAAATGTTAACTCGAACATGTCGAGTTGTGTGTTCAATAATTGTACTTTCAATTTTGCTGAAAAGTGATTCTTATAAATAGCTAGATCGCGGTAGTTCTTAAATTTGAATGTTGTTGTGCGAGAATTATCATTATGTGTTGACACTATAGTTATATAATTATGTTTATACAAAAATCTTTATATTAAAATCTTTATATAAAAAATCTTTATATGAAAATCTTTATTCACGAGAAGTATTGTGTTTCTGCATGAATAAGTGTGCTTTAACTATTATAAAGACGCATGCATGTGACTAATTTCGTAGCAGCAATTGGATAGTTGGTTTATGAATTATTAATGATTTTTGAACGTCGATAAAAGCACTTTCTCGTACCGTGATTGAAAAACCGATAGCACCATAATATCCAGCGCATCAAGCACCAAAGTGGGTCATAAAAACCATAAATTTTTCATTTATAGGCACCTTAAGCAAGAACAACGTGGAAGTCGGTGATTCGTAATTTATTGCAATGATAAAAATCCATAAAGCTTCTTATCCAACCATCACCGTTCTCCTTGGCTTATGGCCCAATAGTCACCGTTGGACGACGGACAGTTGACATGAACAATGAAATTGAAATGGCGGCCAAAAGAACTAACAGTTTTTAGTTTACAAAGGAACGACTGTTTCAGGCTTTATAATATCGTGAATGCCATCTCTGTCAATCTTGCGGATGATAAAATTAGGCATGTTTACTAAGAAACGTTTTTGAATCTAAGAAAGAAACAATATATTAATTACGAGATGTTTTGCTACGGACGTTTGCACCTAACCAACCCGCAACCTTCTGATCGCTCGAAAAGGTTGGTGTACTACGGAAATATAGTGTGCACGAGGTATAATGTTTCGAGCTAAGGCCCTTCGACAGAGAGAATGAAACAGACAGAGAGGAAAGAAACTTTTCACTCCCTGACGAAGGGCCTTCGCTCGAAACGTTATATCTCCTATAACCCAGTGATCTCAAAATAGGACTGGATTGAGCTTTCTATTGTATCTGATGAGCTGATTTTGAAGCCTTTATATTTGCAAAATGTAAATTGACGAGAGATAATTAGAAACTCCGAGTTTGCAAGCAAATCAAACTGTGACGCTCGCGAAATAGGTTTAGTGTCTGGCCAATATAGTTTCTTTGGTAACATTAAATGCATAAAATCTTGAACCTAATTTGACGTCTCATATCAGGCTTCTCTCACTGGATAATTAGAGCCAACGGCGGCCATTACTAAGGGACCAAAGTCGCAGTAAATCTGTAGGTTGGCCATGAATCGTTTTACCCAGTATTTTGAAAAATGTCTTCTGGTCCTCTTTATAGTAAAATTATTTTATTTTCAAACAAACAAACAAAATACTTTATTTACCGAGGGTAAAAACACCATTACTGGTTACCCAGTAGTTTTCATGATGGCCCTCAACTAAATTTTACAAAGAGATAATAAATATACTAAATTTGTACAAAATCTAAATGTCTAAATCTAAAATACACTAATAAGTCTTTTTCATGCAGAAATGTTCAATCGAACGATTCTGTTCCAGAAACCTTGAATATATGGCTTTTTTAAAATTGCCATAAGAAGCAATGTTTCTTTTTAACAGGTCTGTCTTGTTCCACAAACGACACCCACTTGAGTGGAAAGTTCTAAAGCCAGAATTATTTTTACATTTTGGTGTAATAATAATGTTGTTATTTGCTGATCTAGTATTATATTTATGAACTTCATTTACATAAATAAAATAAGATTCGAAGTATCTTGGACAAATGTTACGACTTATCTTATAAAATATAGAAAGTTTCTTAGTGTTAATTATATCAGCAATTGGTAGCCATTCTAAATCACTGAAGAGATTAACTGAATTTGCACTTGTATTGGCATCAAGTATAAGTCTGGCACAACGTTTTTGCAATTTCAGTAATCTTTCAAGATTTTCTTGGGAGCAATTACCCCAAACTGTGCAACAATACAAGATAATTTACTGGTGAGAACAAACACCGAATCTGACCTTGGCATCACTGTCTCAGAGGACCTAAAATGGGATGCCCATGTTGCTAAAATCGTTTCTAAAGCCAACAGAATGTTAGGTCTCCTGAAAAGAACTTGTTTTAATTTGACCAACCCAGCAGTAAGAAAAGTTCTTTATCTGTCACTGGTTAAATCTCAACTATCTTATGGTACTGAGGTGTGGTCACCTCACACAGGCAATTTGATGAAGAAAATTGAAGGAGTCCAAAGGCGGGCTACACTCTGGATTACCCGATCGAAAAGAGGGGATTTTACCTACATCGAGAGACTGAAGAAACTTGATCTTCTCCCTTTGTGTTATGAAAGAGAAATGCGCGACTTAACTTTTTATTTTAAATGTCAACACAACTTGATTGACCTTGATATCGACAACTATACCTCTGTCCTGAATAGTCGTACAAGACAGGGTTGTTCCCAGTCTTTTCTCCGAACTCCCTTTTGTAGAACTTCGACGTTTAAGGCCTCGTATTTTAACAGAGTTGTGAAGATATGGAATACTGTTATAAAACTTCTTCCTGATCTTCCTGAGCATCCACTTTCCAAATTTAAGTCCGAAATTCGTCAGGTTTATCGCCAATTGTTACATGAAACGTTTTCTCCTGACTTCCCATGTACATTCTCACTGTGCCGATCATGCTCTTGTCACCTGTAACTTTATATTTAACTTATGTTTTATTTTTGTAACTTTTTTTTTCTTTTTTTTTTTATCTTTTCTATTTCTCTTTTTATATAATTATGTCATGTAATGGTGGGCACCTTGCATGGGACCTAGTCCCGTTCGTGTCCTGCCTTTTTGGTCACATTCAATTTATGTTTGTACTTTAATTTATCTGCATCTACTGCTTTTGTTCTGTTACTATGTATTGTATGAAATGTTGCCCAAATAAAGTTGTTAAACTAATATGGGCTTAATTAAAGAATTATATAATAGTTTTCTACACGAAATCGTTAAATACGGTTCGACTCTTCTTAAAAGATGCAGTCGACTATTGAGTTTCTTGATAAGATAATCAATTTGCTGATTCCATGAAAGGTTAGAATCGATTACTACCCCAAGAAGCTTTTCGTCATCTGTTTTTTTTAGTTTAGTTTGGTTCAGATACAAATCCATGATATTCCTATTATTATGATGAAGTTTTTGTGCGGTACCAATTACCATGTATTTTGTTTTCTCGATGTTTGGTTTCATATTATTGAGTATTAACCAATCGTCTACCTTGCTTAGCTCTGTGTTTAAAGATTGTTCTATTTCTACACAGTTTGTGCCACTTTCCCAGATGGTGGTATCATCTGCATACATATCTGCTTTAGCTTTTTCAAGTGACAATGGGAGATCATTCACATACACGGTAAATAAAAGAGGTCCCAGAATTGAACCTTGTGGGACACCAACATCGATATTAACTGGAGTTGATAAACAGCCAGAAGAAGAGCATACTTGCACACGATTTGTTAAGTATGACTCAAACCATTTAAGTGCATCATCACTTGTGTGATATTTGCCCAGCTTAGACAGTAATATGTCATGATTGACTAAGTCGAACGCTTTGCTTAGATCCAAAAACACAGTTCCAATTAACTTGCTAATTTTGTCGATGGTAAGAGCACATAATCCAACAAAAAAACCTCATAGGATCCTCAGTTGGTCCCTTAGTAATGACGGACTTCCGGCTTCATTTTCTGAACAATAGTACCTATAGCTCGATCCAGTCTTTTTTCGAGATCAGTGCCTACAACCCAGTGATCTCTCTTGTTTTACGCACGCTGTGATTGGTAAGTTACCGTGTTTATATCAGGCTATGCAAACACGGTTGTGACGTCACAGCAACTTTCGCATTCTTATTTTATAAAAGAAATAGAAACTAGACGCCCTGCGTTTATATAATCTGAAGCAAACACTCAGGAGAGTTTGGTCGAATTTGAAAGTACTCCTGCGGCTCGTGTATACATAAACTTTCAAATTCTCCCAAACTCTCTCTCTCGTGTTTGCAACAGGCTATATAAACACGGGCGGACATTTTCTAAAATATAACTGGAGGACTATGTTCTGGTCTTTGGCCGGGCAAAAAGTGAAGCCAAACATGGCGGACATGGAAGTGATTTTGTTAGTTTCAGTCCCCTACGCGGTCTTCTAATTTAGTTTCAGACTTCCACGCGACTTTTCTAGTTTTCTCAAATACGTCGATTTTGAGAACACACACAAAACATAATATCAAGAGGCAGAAATGAACCAATAATTTCAAATTTAGATTTCAAATTTAGATTACAAAGTCAAGCCGAGTCAAAATCGTACATTTTTGTAAGAAACAAATTGCAGAATTAATAGAAAATGACGAAACTCAGGTTAACGAACGATTGACCAGAGAGCAAGTGTGGGTACTGGAAAGAGTGCGGGACCATCAACATGGTATTTTCTGTGAGGAAGCAGCAAGGAAAATGTCAGGAGCACGACTTGTTGACTCGACAGACGAACAACAAGATGCATGGAGATTGAACATTCCAACTTACTTCAGTTAGAAATATTTATAACCTTGTAGTGGAAATGCTAATCTACATTTCCAATGGTCAATCTATGCACAATCAATCGAACTGTTTTATAAGCATTGACTTCAATTTTGTAGTGACCATAACTACACTATTTTGACATTGTTTTTAATTGACCTCACTATTCTATCTTAAAATGTTTTATGTATCACATATTTATCTCTTAATACTACCGTGGCAGCCATTGATGTACTGAGGTAGATTTTGTAATAACTCTTTTGTCTTCGTCACATTAAATGGGACAGTTTCTGTTCTAATATTTTAGTATGCCTTAACACTGTGTTTGCATGATCATTACATTTTTACATAGTTTCTCTGTAAGCTGCCAAATTGCATGCATCTATACATTGCATTCCTAATTATATACATTAATTTTGTTTCTATCTTTGTCTTATGTTGCATTGCCCAATGAAATTACTTCTCTCACATTTCGCTCTCCGACTCTGTATTCAAATGTAAGTAGACACATGCACGCCATTGCGCACCTATTTTTAAAAAATGTCAAGTGATTCGGCAACTAGTGTTGTTACGAGGGCCAACAACGCAATATCTTCCACCGTGTTTTGTAGCTTTCTCGCTAATTTCTGCTATCTTTACACTACTTGCCGTCACAATGTCACACCAACCAAGTCACGTGGTATTTAGCTGCACTTGGCTGAAATGTTCGCTATTTTCTAGCCTATTTCAGTGACATAATAACGTTTTTAAGATTTTTCTGTTCAATATTTTCTAAATATATATTGAACATTTAAAAACTGCAACAAACATTTTCGTTTCGTAAGCACTTTAAACTGCTTTTTGTTAAACTTCTTTTAAAACATCTCCAGTTTTTTTACACAAGGTTAAAACGGACTAGCAAAGATTGTTTGGTAAAGTAAAATTAACTATTAAAATATGTGATAAGTACACCTATCACGATACTGCAGTACCTTTTCGATGAAAGTACGTAACTTACAACCTACAAACTACGTCTCATATCACTAAACTTTCTCCCAATCTCCTATACTGACCACGAAAACCTTAACTTTATATTTTTCTTCAAAGCTGTCAATAACCTGGCTAAAATCGATTCGAATCTCTCACCTACCCCGTACATACCAACAACAACAACAACAACAACAACAACAACAACAACAACAACAACAACAACAACAACAACAACAACAACAACAACAACAACAACAACAACAACAACAACAACAACAACAACAACAACAACAACAACAACAACAACAACAACAACAACAACAACAACAACACCTGATATTGTTCACTTTCAGCCGCGCAAATGTAGAACACTTATGTTCCAGTGTTCGTTCTTCTCCAGAATGTGCAGATTGCTTTACCGCTCCACATGCGTGCAGTGGCGAAGCTGGCTGTAGCAACTCGTCATGCTATGCTAATTTATAATTTATATCTGCATATTTTGAAAACAATATATTTCTAAAGATCTGAATATGTAAATCGTTTCAAAATTTGCATAGCATGACCAGTTGCTATGGCCAACTTCGCTACTGCATGCGTGTAAAGCAAATTACTTTAACAAAATGTAAAAGCTACGCTCTTTGTTATTATATGGCAATAGTGGTCCAGTTATACGATCCTGAAGACCCAAGGTCGTGGAAATATATCTGTCCAAGATGTAACTCAACCCGAGGTCTCATCGAAGCGATCCACTGCTGAAACTAACATTAATCCACTATATTATTTACAGTATCTTTACATGGGACCGCAGTGATTGGTGTACGCTGTAGCGGCCACCCAGCCACGTTTATAAGGCAAAACTAATAAATAAACTTAAAGAACCGGAATATAGTAGTTTGAGGTTGTAAAATGTTCGTAAAGCGTATCAATTTTACGGTCAAATTTGCTAACCTGAATCATTGACCGCCATCTTCGATATATGCGTGTGACGTCACATCCTGGGCAAAGCGAAATTTTTGTCTAGCCATCATCATGTCTATATAAATCTACAACTCCATTTTTACGAATACTTTCCTTCTTCAATTGAACCACATCATGTTAAAAACCATTCCGCGGAAACTCAGCCACCCACAGAGTAGTTTCGTCAGGTTTACCCAGGTTGTGACGTCACCAACTTACCAGTTAATTAGGCAAAGTATTACAATGAGATAGCAGATGACAGGATTGTCTTTGGTCAAAGTTAGTGCTGTTATTTTGTACAAGAGTAGTATTGTTTACTTGGATTACCTTCGTAAGCCTGTTTGTTAATCAGAAAGTCAAAAATTTGAAATTATGATTCTGTTGCCAATGACCTTTAAACTAGTTTGATAAAATTGATTTTGAACATGCGATTTTGTGCGAACATAGAGAGATTGATGCAACCAGCTCAACCCAGCTAAGTAAATTGCAACAACACTTGACCTTCTAGGTAGGATTCAATCTAGTCTGGCTGGTTCTCTACTGACTGAGCTATGGAGTGCTTTGGTACATATTCTGGTACATATTCTGAATTAACGATGGCGGTCATATCATATGAATATACAGGTTTAATTATATTTAAATCAACAATACCTCGGCAATGCATTGTTCAATCAAATCCTGAGCCTCTTTTTGTGATATTCCTTAATATAAGATAATAGACACTATAGGTAAGCAGCCAAAGCAGGTATAGGTGGGTAAATATACGTACAGCTACGTAGGCATGAGACAGGCAGGCAGCTACAGTAGGTACCTGTAGGTACAGGTAGGTAGGTATAGGTAGGTAGGTATAGGTAGGTAGGTATAGGTAGGTAGGTATAGGTAGGTAGGTATAGGTAGGTAGGTATAGGTAGGTAGGTATAGGTAGTATAGGTAGGTAGGTAGGTAGGTAGGTAGGTAGGTAGGTAGGTAGGTAGGTAGGTAGGTAGGTAGGTAGGTAGGTAGGTAGGTAGGTAGGTAGGTAGGTAGGTAGGTAGATAGATACAGCTATGCAACTCTCACCTGGTTTGTAATACCTATCCAAAATACCTAGGGAAAAGAATGCTCCATAACCATGTGCCGCAAATGGAACCTGTAGGAGGAAATATATTAACTGCATTTTACTAGCGGTATATGTAGTGGTATTATATGTAGTGGTATTATATGTAGTGACAATATACTGCATTACATGTACTGTACATGTATGTAGTGGTATTATATGCTGTGCAATAATTTTATGTGGTAGCTTTTGCTTTATTTATTATTAAAATACGGTACACCCTAATACAGTACTATATCAAAAAGAAATTGCACGCATGAAGAGGACTAACATTTGTCTTTTTATCCATCCAGAAGAATTATACGTTTGCTGGCACTGCTTTAAAACGAATGACAATGCAGTCAGATTATATTTCATAGTAGCAGTGCATGCAACAAAATAGGATATCCATTTGATCATTTGTCAAACTACAGCGCAGGTCAAACGTACATGGACATTTGGTTTCATGCGTAGAAGTTGAAGATTCATTGAACAGTGATGCTAAGCAGTACCTCTAGACTACTAAATCCTATTTTTAAATTGAGTGATTATATTTAAACAGTGTTATTAACTTTATATCATAATTGAACTTCTTTTATATATTAAATTCTTTTTTGTACAGTACAGTATATGGCTTGAAATGTAGTTTCACCCTTTTTTCTATAATTTGTGCTGTCAATAGGCTTACAGCCAGATGGGCATCCTAGAACACAGTATCATTTTATAAGTATCATACCTTTTGCTGAGTAGCTAAATAATCCATAAAATACAATACTGGTCCACTATGTTCATCATATCCAGCCAACAGTAAGTTAACATTGTAAGGTGTCTAAACACAGAGAAAAGGAGGGTTTTCAAAATCAGAAAAATATACAGAAATCACAATGAAACTAATGCTCTAAAGAAATTAAAAGACTCATTAATAATAATTGATAAAGGAAAAAACAAAATAATTTCTCACTGTTTTGTTTGGCTTAAACAACATTGAAACACTGCTGCTCATTTATACTTTATATAGGATTGTGTAGGATCCTGCCAGGATCTTGTAGGATCCTGCCAGGATCTTGTAGGATCTTGTACAGGATCCTGCAGGATCCTGTAGGATCCTGTAGGATCCTGTTTAGGAAAAATTTAGGATCCTATTTAGGATCTTACAGGATCCTGTTCAGGATTTTTACCAAGGGATGGAATAATAGTATAGGGTGAAAACATCCACAGAAGTCAATAATAATATTACACTACAGAGCGGAATAATACTATCATGTTAAGTACAGTACGTTCTATACTGTAGCTTTTTTAGGAAACAATGGGAGAAACATAAGATACCAAAATATGTAAAAATACGAACTGTTAAGACGAATTTACAGAAGATTACGAATTCAAGATGGCGGAGCGCTTTTGTTTGTTTTTGTTTCATGGACGAATAACAGTATATTTCTCACTTGCATAAGGGTTTGGACAAGGGATTTTCTTAGCAATGCGTACAGAAGTGGTGAACTTATGGAAATTCTTAAATTTAATAATCGTACAGGCCCAAATAAGGTTTGTATAGAGTGGAAAATACCTAAAATTAATAATCGTACAGCTCCGAATAAGGCCGTATAGAGTGGAAAATTTCTTTGAAATAAATAATCATACATATACGATTATTTGGAAGGTCAGAGTAGTTATCTTCTATTTTCATCCTCTCATCCCAACCACACTAAGCAATCCATCCCTTACTCTCAATTTTTGCGTCTTCGCCGCTTATGTAGCGACGACCAAGATTTTCAAGCCAAAGCAATGGAAATGAGATATTTTTTGTTCAACGGTTACCCTACCAACCTTCTAGACCTCGCCGTTCAGAAAGCTTTCCTCGTCCCCCGTTTAGACGCCCTTGAACCACCTTTGGACCACCTTTGGAACAAGTTTCAAACAACAAAATTCCTCTAGTTCTAACATTTCATCCTTTCAATTTTAAAGTTAAAAATATTATCAATCGGAATTTTCACATTTTACAAAATGATCCTCAGAGACGACAGCCATTTTCACCGATAACCCTTTGGTATCTTTTCGCCATAATAAAAACATTCGTGATTCCTTAGTACATAGTGCCCTTAAAGTGCCACTATACGATCACATTTTTACCTATCGATAATTTTACGTATTTATAAAGCAGAGCTGCTAAATATTACTTGGTCGAAACCGTTTTGCGATTCGACGATGGCAAGTATTATTTTTCTTACTCCGAATCTGGAGTTGTTATGTCCGCCATTAATCGTTCATGTTCTTGACCAGCGTAACGAAGTGACGTCAGATTGTCAACGCGAAGACTCCACGTGGCTAATTCTTATTAAGTATATCAAGGTCGTTTTTTCAAATTCTTCGTCTGAAAGGCTGGACATTTAATCTACTTCTCGAAAAAAACAAGAAAACAAATAACCTCGACCGAAATTCAGGCGTAGCATTGAGAATCTGACGTCACAAACAATATCTCACTTGGAAAACTCACTTGGAACACGTTTTTAGTACTGGTGGCCTAAATAATAGTGATTTCAGAACTCAAAATACTTACTTCAAATTTTTTATTTTCATTTTTTATTTTTTTTTTACATTGATGATCACTTTCGACCCTGAAATACTATTCTATGCTAACGAAAATCTAAAAGACGGGGGTGAATTTTCAGCGTAGTGGCACTTTAAACAAAATACCTCGGCACCAGCAGGAACATTTTCTTGCGGCAGTTCCCGCTGCAACACATGCCCTTTTCTCAATCCCACTACAGTTATTACTGCCCCCAAATTCGACCACACAATCCGTCATACTTTTTCATGCACGTCCACCAACATCATTTATTGCATTTCTTGCGATAAATGCCCTAAAATCTACATCAATGAAACTGGGCGACGCCTTTCAGATAGGTTTGCTGAACATCTTCGTTCCGTGAGGAACAATGATGTTGACAAACCTGTAGCCCGCTATTTCAACAGATCAACCATTTGGTTTCAGACATGAAAGTCTGTGCCATCCTTCCCATCTCAGGTGGTAACGATAACCGCAAACGGAAAGAGAAGCGTCTCATTTTTAAACTTGGCACCACACATCCTCTTGGTCTTAACGAACATTTTTCTTTTATTTAATTTCCTACAAGTTTTTTGTTATTTTAGTTTGCTTGGAACTTTTTTATTATTAGCTTATGCACTTTCATTCCTTTTCAAGTTTGTGTTTCTTACATACCGCTTTACTATCGCCTAATCCCCTTGAATATTGGACCTGTCATTTCTCCCTCCCCCTTAGTCTATTTGCTGATCGACTATAAAAATAGTAAATGATTTAACTTTTCGTATCTCATTAATTATTAGTTTGTTTATCTCCCATGTATTTGATTGGCTACTTTCTACTTGTGACACCCTTTTGGCATATATATATATAAGCCCTATTTATATTATTTCATCTTGTCTTACTCTAATGAAGGGCTCCGCTCGAAACATCAGTATTTCGTCACTAAAAATCTTATATATTAATATATAGGACGGTGCGCGTAATGCGTAAGCTAAAAATTTTTACAGTTTCAAAAATAAGTTAAATACTAGAAGTTACTATCGCAAGGGAATTGCTGCCTTGAAATCCAATGGTCCAAGACAGTCATGATATTGTGCAAAATTACAAAAATAAGTGGTGGGCTTATTGAAGTCAAAGATGCGGTTATGGTTTAGGTAAGACCAGAGCAGCGAGCTCTACGTATATATGGAGCTCACACTGAGCTTGCTGGACCAAAGGTACTCTGGGGTTAAACATCTATCTGGGGTAAGACATTCATTACGCACAGCCATGGGCAGATGAAACATGTGCGGGGGCCCCTGGCACATTTGCAGATGCCTCATGTCTGCCCCCTCCCTTGTTGACCCCCGTTCTCAACATCTATTCACAATATAGTATTTCATGAACAAGTATAATATTAAACAGATGTAGGGCAATTCCATGTTTAAATGCACTTTTTGTGATTTCTTAAATTAAGCAAGAGCCCTTAGTGGCTAAGGAAATTTTATCCTCTTTATGCTTTTTAGCTATAAAAACGTCTAACTTTATTGCCAACATCCAAATACAGTGTTGTAATTCTTCAAATTTACCTCTACATAGTTACAATTTTACATGTACAGTAATTGAGGTTTTTACACAACATTTACAATGTGTGCATACTATGCTTAAACAAGCAAAAAGCCATTTTTGTTGATTGTTGAAAATATTACAATGGATTAAATTTGTTTTAAATACAATCCCCTATCAAATTGGGTAACTTTGGGACCAAATATTAATAAAGAAGAAGCATGAGACAAAAGTGTAATGTCTGTTATGGCTTCTGTGTAATGTCCGTTACACACGAATTTGTTATTTATTTCAAAAAAAACGTAAAACATTTTCCAACATGTACAAATAATTTTAAAGTATGTACAAATGGATTCATAATTTAGGTGTTTTGTTGTAACAATCATTGTAATTGAGAAGATATGTTGTTTGAAAAAGTACTAAAATAAGCATGTCTTTTCTGGAGTAATGTCCGTTATGCAAAATATTGTGATTGTAAATATATGACATTTTCCAAAACACTCTGAAAAATTAGTTAGTTGAACATCAATTGTTGTTCACTTATCAGAATTTCTAATTCAAAATGAAACAATGGTAAAAGTGGAAGAAATATATCAAATTAGTTTTCAACATTTGACAAACTGTGTAATGTCCGTTACATGGAATTGCCCTGTAACTTGAACAGTTCCATAAAAATAGAGTTGAACATAAAGATAAAACAGTTGTATAACATAAAAATGCTGTTCAATATGAACACAAAACAGTTGACGTACATGTACAGTCTGTACATGTACAGTCTGTACAGGTAATATACCAGTTGACAAATTAAGTTTATAATCAGAATTTGTTTCTGATGTGGACACGCCACACAAATGTGAATTCTTCTGCATACTCAATATCTGTTATCTTGTTATCTACATATTACAGTATGTGATATTGAATGATTTGCTATATTCAAGATTAATAAAGAAGACCATGTCTTCTGATGTGATATATATATAAGATGGATGTTGCTTCCCAGATACTGATCACTGTGAACAAAATGGCTCTTGTGAGAAACAATGAACTCACACCAATATACACCTAAATAGAAAGTAAACCGTATTCACAAACAAAACAATTTGATAATTGTGATAGTTTATATGGAAAGAAATTGCAGATAACATCTTGTCAGACTTGTAAATCTCTACCTCACTCAGCCATGCGAGCCTTTTTAAAGGACAAAAGTACAGAGAACTATCTTAGTCGTCTAAATACCTCAACAACAGAATATCTCCTTACTGAAATGAATTGAAATAATTCGCGACAGCAACAAAGGCAGAAGAGATCGTTCGAAAACTTTGTTTACTGTTGGCACAGCTCACTATCAGTGCCTCATTTGCGTTGCGAGTTCAGAAAATACCATGTTCGTGGTGGCATTGAAAAGTTCCGAAAATTAATTCCGTACAACTTCCGTGAATACGAATAACGTTCTGGAGTTATGGATAGCAACTTGAAATTACGTCACAAAACGTCATAAAACTGAACATCTATCCGACCGACATCCAAAGATCGAGATCGAGATCTCGTTGACTATACATAGCTCGGTAAAGAGGTCTGGGCACGAGCCAAGTCAACATTAGTGTGCTGCCTACGGCAGCAATTAGGTTTCACAAGAAATGAATGGGTTTTGCCAAATGGAAGATAGTGTTCAATGGTGTCAAATTGCGTAAAATTCGACCATACCACTTATAAATAGTACTTTTAAAAATAAACTCGAAGTGTAGCGTCTGCCCAAACGTCAGTCAGGTTCACGCGGATGGCTACCAGCTGAATTGACGCCTGAATCGAAGGCTGAATGTGGGATACTTTTGCAACATTGCTCTCGAAATAGCTCAATAAAATAAGAAAGATGACACAGAAGACGAAGATTTTGAAGGGTTCGAAGAAGACGACTTCTAAAAGATTTTCACCAAAAAAGCTCTTTTTAGACTGAGCAACCAAATTTATGAAAGAATCATACCATAATACTTCGAAACCAGGGTTTTGCCCAGGAGCGTGTGAGTGCCGGGTACCTACAGGCCTGGGGCTCCCCCCCCCCGAGAATGTGTGAAAATTGGCAATCTGAAAATGATATTTACCAAATTGGGAGCAGGTAAATTCATAATCCTTGCCATTATGTATCAGACTAAATATTACAGACAGTACTAGCATTGATGTATATAATATAAATTTTAATAACTGCAATGCACTAACTAAAAGGAGAGACATGTTTGAGAACACTATTCTATATGTTTAATGATAAATCATAGGATCTTGGTGGATTACTCGTATATAAGTTGACCGAAAAAATCGTGATTTTTACGATACCCGGAGTATAAGTCGAGTCCTTGAAATTAAATAGTTACGAGACACAGAGTAGTATTCACAGAAACTTTAATAATATCTTCTGTCTGAGTGTGAGTTTGTGTCTTTTCATAAAACAACTGTACCAACTTTTCTGCCCAATGAAGCCAACGATCTTGCTCTTCTTAGCCAATGCTTTGGCTTGAAACATTATTTGGTTTCTTGTACCGAAGATTTATTCACACAAAAAAGCACGAGGTTTCGAATAAAATGCGTCGAATTAATGCGTCGATGACTTGTCAATTAGTTAGCGATAAGCTGATTGGTCCATTTCCTGACGCATAGAGAGGACTGGGTACTAGTTCTTGGGAAAATGTCTTTGTCTAATAACTCACGCATATAACTGCTTGTTTTCAACACACAACCACACTCTTAGCCGGTGTATCATCTTACAGGCGTTAATAGATAGATAGATAGATAAACTTTATTTAAACACGCTGACCCCGTAGCTGATTTCCACGAGGGGCGTGTACAAAAGGAGTATATATAGATATAGAATTTAAAAGTTATTTACAAAGTATATAAGATATATAGTATTAAATGAACTAACTTAATTAACTAGTATAGTAATCTATTTACAGGTACATCTATAATTGCATTAGTTATCAATGTGAGTAGCGATTTTCTTTCGAAAGGAAGAAAGGGATTTGCTTTCTCTAATTTCTTTTGGAATAGAATTCCAAAGGTATGCTCCATCATACATAAAACTTTTTTTCATATTATTAGTACGTGGTTGCGGTAAACAAAGACTACTTGAAATGTTCCGAAGTTTGTAGTTTGTCATCTCACCTTTATATGTGAAAAGATTAGTGAGTGACTTAGGACACATTTTATTTAATAATTTGTACATGATTTTTGCTTTAGCTTTCTTCCTTTCTGTTTTAAGTGGCTTCCGGCCCAATGCTTGCAAAGCAACAGAGTGATCTGTGTCATTGCTCATATTCATGATAATTCGAGCAGCTCTATTTTGTTGTTTCACCGGACACATCCCATACTTCACAGCAGAAACAAAGTGCGAAGAGATTAGCGCCTCACCCAAGTATCACATAATCCAATCTGGCTTTCGAGGAATATCGTATTTCACCAAATCACCGATCCAGTAGCTAATATTGTTTGCGTTGTGGTGCTGAATTTCACCGAATAATATTGTTTAAAAACATTACCAAAGACAAAAAAATACAAAATGATGTATATAAATACAAGATATATAAAATATACAACACAGGAGGTTTTCTTATTACATATTTCGAGTGCCGGGCGCCGCCACCCGGCGCCGCCCACCGTGGGCAGAACCCTGCGAAACGTATAATAAAACAGCATTCAATAAAAAATAAATAGACTGGTTTAACATTTTTTACAATTTCAAAATATAAAACTGCTATGCGCGTTATCTTCCGGTGCGTCTAACGTGTCGTCAAAAATTTATTTATTTATTTATCATACTATAGCTCTTAAAGTCTCTAATATACTTACCCGACTACGGAGTGCGTCTGCAAGTTCTTTTCTGGTAAAATTTGAAGCAGCATGAGGTGACAGCTCATAGCCTGAATGTTTCAACAAAAAAATAAGTTAGAGCATGCTACTCAAGCTGTCCAAAACTAAATTGGGTGGTAATGTAATTGTGTTACCACCAGATTTCGTTGGTGGAAACAAAATCTTATTTACGCAGATCTGTTTTTAGGGAAACGAGTTACTGTACCACAAGCATTACCCCAGACAATCACACATATTGATAGGATTTAAAACACTGGGTGACAACAAGAGTTTTAAAAGCCAAGATTAATACTTACAGTAGGTCTGTTTAATGTTAAATAAATAATTAACAATTAATAAATCATCATTTCTGCTATTTTAGACAAATATTAGCAACGAAACCTACAATAGCTAAACATCAGCTAACAGAAATCAAGAAACATTAGAAAGGGGGAAACCTATAAGTTGTTGTTTGAGGAAAATATTTTGCTTAGGCCATAGGATTAAGGCTGAACGGCCACCTGGCTAAAAGCTTGTTTCCTACTCTTCTCATACTGATCATCTATACACTTCTTTTCTCTTGCCTCATCTATTCTCTTTTCAGCTCTTCTCTTTTCAGCTCTTCTATTTTCCCTCTTTCTTTTCTACTGACTTACAGTATCTTCAGACTCTCAATTTCCTCTAATCTCCTCTTTTTCATTCTTTTCTTCACTTCTCTTCTCATCTCTACAGTTCACTTCACTTCTCTTTTCATCTGTACACTTCTCTTCTCTTCCCTTCCCTTCCCTTCTCTTCCCTTCTCTTCTCTTCACTTCACTTCCCTTGCTTTCCCTTCTCTTCTCTTTTCTTCTTTTCTCTTCTCTTATCTTCTCTACACTTCTCTTCTCTTCTCTTCTCTACACTTCTTTACATTAACTTCTCTTCTCTTTTCAATGTACGTTTGGTATGTAATTATGTAAATTATCAAACCCTGAGGTACTGGCTTAATACTGTTTGTAATTGTATACAACTTACCATTTCTCATTTTGTATAACTGAATATTTTTTTCAATATATTCTGCAAACTTGACAGTGTCGCCAGATTCTCCACACACCAACATCACAAGACGGTCACTCAATTTAAACATTTTGTCATAATCTAAGGATAAGAACAAAATTAGCTGAGCCACTCAATGGCATAATTAGAAATTCTGAGCTGGGGCTGCCAGAAGGAAAACAGCAAAATGTTCATCAATACTTTGTCATTCTTGAAATGCATTTTGTCTCCAGTTATTTTCTTTAACAAAAATAAACAATATAAACATCTTACCATTTAAACATTTTCATCCTGTTCATTGGTTTATTTTATTTATTTTATTGTATTAAGCTTTGCCTTACATGATTACAATAATATGTCAATACATTCATACAAATTAGTGAAGACCACATACCAGCAGATTTCTTGCAGTCAGATGTGAAAGTAGATGGAAGGCGACACCTCATATTTGCGACCGAAAATATGCTAAATCTGCTAACAAGATCCAAGACTTGGTATGTTGATAGCACATTTAAAGTGGTTAAAGCTCCTTTCACACAATGTCTGTCTGTTCGCTTTGAAACAACAAGCCTTTTATATTCCTTTAGTATCATTTGAAAATAGTTTAAACTTACAGTCAAAATCGTTCCAATTTAGACAATGAATTGGGGACGTTTTGACTTGAGTTGGGGACATTTTGACCTGGGGACGTTTTGACTTGAGTTGGTGGGGACGTTTTGACTTGAGTTGGTGGGGACGTTTTGACTTGAGTTGGGGACGTTTTGACTGGTAAGCCTAGGACAGCAAGTCAGCGCTCAAAATCATTTTGGAAAAGTCGGCAGTCAGCATGACTAGGCAGACGTAAATTCAGGAAGTCAGGTCAACTATTTTTTCTTTAACATTCATGCAAGAGTCTGCAATAGCACCCCCGATACCTGACCATACGCTGTATGGAACCGCACCTAATTGGGCAGTGTCCTGAACCAATTCATTCTTTGGAGGGTGTAGCTCTGTCGGAGAGGGTTTTACGCTAATAGCTGAGGAACAGTTTACAGGACCCAGAGATCCACAAAGACGGGAGCGGTCTCATAGGTAGAGCAGCCCCAGGCGAGCCTAAACTCCCCAACTAACTTGTTACAATGTTGCCGAGAATTACCCTCTCCTGACCAGAACTACTGTCACACATAAAGTGGAGAAAAACACTTACCGTATAATAACAAATTACCCCTACTACAGCCTACCGCCTGCACAATGCCTGCAGGGAACCAAACAAGGCCCGACCTTGAAGTTTGATCCCAAACCAGAGCCACATCAAGCTAGAGGATGGAGATGACTGGGACATCTCCTATGGAGGATTGCCTTAGGAGCATTGCTGTGAAGAGAATATAGCTGCGAACATGCACAAGAACAGACGACATTTAAGTTGATGGAACAACAAAAGAGATTGCACACAGTAAACACATGCAGCAGAACAGGAGACAAACAAGCATTTTAGTTATCACCCAGTATAGCTGGGAGCAGACCAGTTCTACTGGCGCGATTGTACACACTAACAGTAAAATATCACCCGGAGTAGCCGAGCAGCAATATTACTTTATACACAGTAAACACATGCGCAACAGAACAGGAGACAAACATAAATTAAATTAAGTCACCCAGAATAGCCGGGGAACAAACCAGATGTACTGGCGCGATGGTACACACACTAACATTAAAATAGTAGCCAAAACAGCGGACCAGATGCACTGGCGCGACGGTACACTAATGTTAATGGATACATAGACAACACATACAGCAGAACAAGAGACAAACACAAAGGAAGTCACCCAGAATAGCCGGGGAATAAACCAGATGTACTGGCGCGATTGTAGACACACTAACATGAAAATAGTAGCTAAGCAGCGAACCAGATTACTGGTGCGATGGAGCAAACACATGCAGCAACACAGGAGACAAACATAAAATAAGGTAGCCCGCAGACGAAAGCAAATACTGGCAGCTGCCGACAATATGCAAGCAAAGACATGGCGCACATACAGTCCCCCAACGGCTGAACGATAAGCAACGTTGCAGAATATACGGACCCGCACAAGCGCTAGCAGCAGTTGAACCGGATGACCCCCCACACGACTGAGCAACAGCAGGGAGCACAAATAGAGTCCCCCAACGACTGTACGGCGACGTTGCCCAGTACGGACCTGGATGACCCCCCCCACGACTGAGCAACAGCAGGGAGCACAAATAGAGTCCCCCAACGACTGTACAGCGGTGTTGCCCAGTACGGACCCGGATGACCCCCCACACGACTGAGCAACAGCAGGGAGCACAAATAGAGTCCCCCAACGACTGTACGGCGGTGTTGCCCAGTACGGACCCAGAGGACCCCCCACACGACTGAGCAACAGCAGGGAGCACAAATACAATCCCCCAACGACTGTATGGCGACGTTGCCCAGTACGGACCCAGATGACCCCCCACACGACTGAGCAACAGCAGGGGGCACAAATACAGTCCCCCAACGACTGTACGGCGACGTTGCCCAGTACGGACCCGCACTAGCAGCTAGCCAGCAAGCAACAGATGAATGAAAGCAAAGTAGCACAGTCCGAAGCACGGGAGCACAATACTAAGCTATGTTAGATGAGGGTTGGGTGGGAGGGAACGAAGTATCGTGTACGACGAACAGCGCACGAATAAGCCCTGAAGTGGAGGACCGTCAGATGCCACGAGTTTTGCATTGACGTAAGGTATTCAGTGCACACACCCTGAATATCTATATGGGGCCCCAAGGGACCACAAGACCGGCAGCACACTTACTTTGCATGATGTTAATTATTTTTATTGCATAAATCCATTTAATTTGTGCAATAAAAACAAAAGTCTTCTTTCCTTCTATAACTTTGTATCAGTACACAAGGCCGATAGTCACTATACTGCTGCTGCCATTTTGACAGCAACTTCCATCCCAAGGCTTTTGTAGTTGAAGTCAACCCCGGTGCGACAACTTGGCCTCAAATGAAATTTAATTTTCAAGTTCTTATTTCCTTGTTTAACCAATAAAACTAAGAGGCCTTTTAAAACCTTTTTAAGGCACCACCTGTTAAAGCCATTTACTGCATAAATGATATAAACAACGTTTACAAGATAAAATAAATAGTCTGAGTTCAGTGGTAGAAATAATTTGACCAAAATAATTTGACCGGTTATGCTGGCCTGCCGTGACTGATTTCTGGCGATCAAATCATGAAAATCAGTGAGGTCCCTGCTATTTAGAGCACTGGCAAGTTGGCATAAACTTTGCTTAAAATCTTTGCTCATTTATCTGACGTCATGTTTTTTTCCAATCATTTATAGAGACAAGGGACATGGTTTCTATTTCTTTAATATTTGTAAAACAAAAATAAAAATAATGGCAAAGAGAATAACTGGATCAAAATGATGGCAAAGTGAATATGCATGTAAATCTCCTGTTTTTTTAAAAATCTCCAGGTTTCTAGTTCCTATGACTATACTATCGGTTGAAAGGTCGGTCTATATTATAACATACAGTAGTTAAAGTGCCTATAACGTCTGTTGGAATTTAACATATTTGTAATCTATGGATTATCCCGAGATAAATTGTAATATATCTTGTCAGCTGAAAATGTCATCTTCATAGACTTTTTTGCAGTTAAAGTTGACGAAAATGACGTCAAATCGGGAATCTGTCTACATGAAAACCTCTTTACAGATGCCCGATTTGACGTCATTTCCGTCAACTTTAACAGCAAAAAAGTCTATGATGATGAAATTTTCAGCTGAAAAATATATTACAATTTATCTCAGGAGAATCCATAGATTACAAATATGTTTAATAAATCCCCAGACGTTATAGGCACTTCAATAGAAACATTAACTATGATATTTATTACTTGTAACTATGATTATATTACAGCATTCGGCACTGAATTGGATATAATTGACAGGCTTGCAGTTGAATAAAACTACTGAAAATCCCTTACACCTTTACACAGACAACAGGCGTGGGAAACGTTGAAACGCTAAAAGATCCTGACGTTTCGAAATTTGAACAGAGCAGTTTCTTCGTCCGATGTTGAAAATAATATTAAATTTCAGAAATAAGATAAAAACTCACCATCTTTCATGCGAACTATGCTTCTCCCTTGATTGCAATCGCTAGCAATCATCACAAAATCCGTGCCTTGTACTCCAAGTAGAAACTCCATTTTGTTTCACGAGTCAGCTGAGCCCGCGATCTGTTCGCCAAGTGGATACCAATGCAATGTGGATTAATACTTCATCTTGCAAAGATATAGCGAACCCTAACCCTAATATCGTTATATGTTTCGCGCACCAATTGAAGGCGGGGAGGTTAGGGTTAGGAAAACTACCGTGGCCCGTAAGGATCAACGCACACAACGAAAGAGTTTGTCACCCCCAAAAGGAAATGCTGCAAATATTAAAAGTATGCAAGCATATACAACCGCATTAATTCTGCAGCGATGTAACATTGAAACGTTTACAAAGTGCGTACGTAATACACTTATAAAAATGAAAACATTGCTGCAAATAAAAACATTGCTGCAAATAAAAATGTTGCTGCAAATGAAAATATTGCTGCAAATAAAAACAATGCTGCAAATAAAAATGTTGCTGCAAATAAAAATGTTGCTGCAAATAAAAATGTTACTGCAAATAAAAATGTTGCTGCAAATAAAAAATGTTGCTGCAAATAAAAATGTTGCTGCAAATAAAAATGTTGCTGCAAATAAAAATGTTACTGCAAATAAAAATGTTGCTGCAAATAAAAACATTGCTGCAAATAAAAATGTTGCTGCAAATAAAAATGTTACTGCAAATAAAAATGTTGCTGCAAATAAAAAATGTTGCTGCAAATAAAAATGTTACTGCAAATAAAAATGTTGCTGCAAATAAAAATGTTACTGCAAATAAAAATGTTGCTGCAAATAAAAATGTTGCTGCAGATAAAAAAATGACGCAATGATGACGTAATTGTATAATTCAAGATAGCATCAGCAAATCCAAGATGGAGGAAGGAGAGCTGAGCGGTTTGATACACCATTATTTTGGCCTTGTCCTCCTGTCCTGTATCTTCCTCCAACAATGAACGTTGTCATCACAGAGGCGAATTGAAACGCTTCCGTATCAACTCGGCGAACTCATCCCGTGACTGGGTCATCCTCTTAGCTTGATCACTTGATATTCCAAGCAACTTAGAGATCTTTTCCCAGGGATCACGGTAGTATTTTCTTTCTGGCTTAGCAAACAGTAATATTTTTGTAATTGCAGTGTTCTCCGCACGACATATGTGACCAATATACTTGAGATATTGACTGTATATGAAATTTCGTAGAGGTGTTATTTTGAGGATGTTTCCAATCTGCTCATTTGTGTAAATGAAGGCATAATCTGCTTCTTCCTCCCCATCTTCATGTTCCGGAACATGTCTCCGTTTCCATCCGCCTTTCACCATGTCCCGTAGGCATTGGTTCCAGCAGCCTTCTAGTTTTTTTAGCTCTTGTTCATTTGGAAACCAAGCAGTTGTTCCATATGTAAGCCTTGATCTAACACATGATTCTAGGATCTTACGCCTCGTACGCAGGTTGACATTCGTATCGCATAAGACAGATTTAAGCTCGTAAAACTTCCCTATAGCTCTCTCTTTTCTATGTTGTGTAAAACAGACATTGGCATCATTTGTTATCACTTGTCCAAGATATGTGAAAGATTGTACATTCTCTATCTTCTCTGATCCAATAGTGAACAGAGTATCCTGCTTCGCTAGATCTTCGTTATTGAAAACTTGTGTTTTGGTTTTCTTAACAGAGATTGTCAAACCAAATCTGTTACAAGTATCATTCAGAATGTTAAGTATCTTTTCTGCATCTTTGACTGTTCTACAGAATAACACAACATCATCTGCATATAGAATCCATCTAATTATTTCCAGTCCACTTATTTTTCCACTCTTCCTTTGGTTTCGATTTGTACAATAGTGTGAAATATTGTACTGGAATGGAATCCCCAGCCATCTGGAAATGCCTTGTCGATTTCCTGTGCTGCAACTTTAAGAACATAGTCAAAAAAATAATTGAAAATGCATGGAGATTCCTGTCCTCCTTGACAGCAACCAGTTAGTACATCAAAATTGGTTTTCAGTCCTTTTATCGATGCTGTTGTTCCCTCATACATCTTCTTTAATATGGCTATGAGATGAGTTGCTCCAGTACGCATGGTTAGGATCTTGAAAAGAAGGTCACGTGGAACATGGTCATATGCTGCAGTTAGGTCTATATAAACAGCCACCAGTGTTCCTTGGCATTTTCTGATTATCATCCTAGTTATAAATATTGCATCAGAAGTTGATTTATTCTGCCGAAATCCAAATTGTTCCTTTCCAACGTGTGCTTCATATGCCATTCTCAGTCTGTCCATGATAAGCTTTGCCAGGATCCGACTCATATTTGCTCCAATGGAGACGCTTCGATAGTTGACAGCAAGACTTACGAGACCTTTCTTGAAAAGACATGTGATGCTACAATGTAACCAAACAGATGGAACCTTCACAAACGTCCAGATTAGTGTCATAAGGGTTAGAATTGCGATGATCAAGTTGTTACTATCATTATACTTTAAACCCTCTGTTTTCATCTTATCTGTCCCACTACTTTTGTTATTCTTAAAATTCTTTATCACCTTTTTCACTTCCTCTACAGTAGGAGGACTTTCATCTACAGGGATGATCTCATCAGTTAGATTTGGGTATTGTTGAGGATTCTCAATTTCTGGAGGGATTGGTATTTCTCGTTTGGCGAAGTGTTGTTCGAAGTGTGTTTTCAATTTCTCATTCGATATGGAGCGTTTCGAGCCAGTCTTAAGTGTGATGTACTTTTTTGCCATGGCAAATTATTTTTCCGTGTCTCTTGCTTCCGCAACTGTATTGATGTTGTCAGCAAGATGTTTAAAGTATTCATTCTTGAGTTTGCATCGTCTTTTCTTAATACTTTTTTGTAATTTTCTCATCTGTAGATGGTCAGAACAGTTACGGAGTTCTTTAGTCAGTTCTTTTAGTGTATCATCTTCCCAAGGTTGTTTTTCTTAATTGGATCAATCTTTGGGCATACAGAGTCAACACTTTCTCTCACCACTTCTACAATTTGTTCATTGAGTATATCAATATCATCTTCAATTATGGTGGAAAGTTCATTTTCGACCTTCATGGTTAGCTGTTGTATAACATGTGGGTCATCCCTTAGTGCCCGGTAATCAACAGTTGCAGGGGTGGCAAGTAACGATGTAAATGTACTTCGTTACTGTACTTGAGTATTATTTTTGAGTAATGGGCATGTAACGAAGTATATCTTTGAGATAGTACTTTTACTTGGAACGAAGTCATTTTATAATGTAACGTTTTACTTCGCTATTTTCATTTTGTTGCAAAGTATTTCGTTACTTTTCCAGGTTTTTTTGCTATTACAGTAATCCACAAAAAATTTCCAAAAAGGATTTTCTAGGGTAGCATCGCCGTTCGCCGTGTGACACACACGCATTGCGCCATAATTTTGAAATGTACTGTAAGATAAGTGTTTGGACTTTCGTTGGCAAATCGTGTGAAATCACTGAAATGGATGATGAAGTATCTACGATTGAAATTTTGTTATAAATGTAAAATTATTGTTTTTTTTAATAAAGTTAAACGGAACATTTATAAGCAGAATAACAGAAAGTGAGAAAGGTTGTGAGGATAATTAGATTTATACGACTATTTAATTGTTGGTTAGTGTAACAGCCCCCACCCCCCGCCTCAGTTTAAAGGGTTTAGCCAACAGTACTTTTACTTTTTACTTTTACTTCAAGTATTTTTAAGAAATACTTTGTACTTTTTACTCAAGTACGTTTTTCCTCCGGTACTTTTTACTTTTACTCAAGTCGTTTTAAAGCTAATTACTTCTACTTTTACTCAAGTACAAAATAAAAGTAGTTTAGTCACCCCTGAACAGTTGGCTTTGGTACACTTATTTTTGATCTACTTATTTGGTGTTTCAGATCACGCTTTGTTGACGGGAAGGAGATGTTAATAACTAATAGACGATGGTCTGTATCATATGGGAGAGATGCTTTTGTGTGCACTCGGCATGATTGAACAAACTTCTCTAACCAAGGTGTAGTGCATATGTAATCAATTCTTTTCCATTCTCCCGTTCCAGCATGCCTCCACGTTTCTCTGTGAATTCGCTTAGTTCTAAATATGGAATTCAGTATCATCATGTTATTTTCTAGGCACCATTTCAGCATACGCTCACCATTATCATTTGTTTGTATCCTGCAGTCTGGGTTGTTGTTTCCTAGGATCTTCTCCCATGCTCCAGAAGTTTTGCTGTGTGATGATATTGTTGCATTGAAGTCACCAAGAGTGATAACTTTATGTCTTGGGTTCAGATCTAATTGCTGCTTCGCCTTGTTCAATGCTGCATAGAATGACGATTTTGCTGCTTCTGATTTTGTTGTATTTGTAGGTGAGTACACGTTCAGTATTGCAAGTCTCACACCCTTCACATTTATTGTTGCTGAGTTGATTCTGGCAGCAAGATGTTCTGTGTGATCTTCAAGTTTTACATGTGGAGCTAAGAGTAATGCTACACCGTGCTCATGTTTACGCTTGTGACCACTCCAGACAAGTTGCCATCCTTTAATTCATTCATCTTCGAAGGTGACCATACCATTAGATGTACGTCTGGATTCCTGTATTGCAAGTACGTCTATACCTAATTTACTGGTTGCCTTTATCACTGTTGCTAATTTGATGTCATCTTGGAGTGTACGTAGATTTATTGTTGCAATTCGGATGTTTTTCATGCAAGTCATCTTTCTTTCTAGTGTCCCTCTTTTCCCCATGTATTCTTATCTATGATCGCCACTATTCGGGACTATGAAAATGAAGTTATTTTGCAATTTTTGATCAACCATCCTGGGATAAAAATTAGTCTAAGTATACTTTAAATACTTTAAATACTTTAGACTGCGAGATTATGATCTCCGAAGAAGGATTGATTCTCCGAAAAAATCTCTCTCAAAATCTGTAAAATCTGATTTTGGGCGGATGATTCTCCGATTATGATCTCTCCCTCTCTCTTGATTCTCCCTCCCTCTCTCTGGCCTCTCCCTCTCCCTGGACTCTCCCTCTCTCTGGACTCTCCCTCTCTCTGGACTCTCCCTCTCTCTGGACTCTCGCTGTAAGTTATGAGTTTAAGTTATATAAGTTTAAGTGATGATCCAAATGATATGGTTTGTACATGGGAGAGCCTGTTCTTGGAGGTGCTTGATATTCATGCACCACTAAGAAAAAGGAGGGTTAAAAATCAACCTGCCAATTGGCTGACCCCTACTATAAGACAATTAATGCACCAAAGAGATCACTTCAAAAAACAAGCTGTAAGAAATGGTTCTAAAGCAACTTATGAAACTTATAAAGCAACACGAAATAAAGTAAATATAGCAATTAAGAAAGCCAAAGTAGACTATGTTACAGGTGAAGTTGATAATGACAGAGGGGACAGCTCTCGTACCTGGAAAGCAATTAATATGCTACTAGGACGTAAGTCAAAAGTTTCTGGCATTACTGAATTGAAGGTGGATGAATCAACTATTAGCAATCCTCTTTTGATTTCTGAAACTTTTAATGAACATTTTTCAACAATTGGTACAAAGATTAGTTCAAATGTTCAGACTACTTCGGTTCTTCCAGAGTCGTTTGTCAAACCTAGCCAATCTACATTTGTGTTTACACCAATCTCTGTCTCAACTATTCAACGGCTGCTGTCCACTCTGTCTGTCGCTAAAACGTCAGGTTTGGACAAGATTTCAGCCATGCTCTTGCGACATGCTGCACCTGTAATAAGCATACCATTGTGCTCCATTTTTAATAAGTCTATAATTTCTGGTATCTTTCCTGATAGCTGGAAAAATGCAAAAGTTTTTCCAGTTCATAAGGGAAATGCTAAAAATGATCCAAATAACTATCGACCAATTTCGGTTCTGCCTGTTGTGGCTAAAGTATTTGAAAAACTTGTCTTCGACCAACTTTATTCATACTTTACTCAAAATGACATTTTGAGTAAGTTTCAATCAGGGTTTCGATCGGGTCACTCTACTGTAACAGCTCTATTACAAGCAACTGAAAAATGGTTCAAAAAGATTGATAATGGCTTTATTAATGGGGTAGTTCTTGTAGATCTGAGTAAAGCCTTTGACACTGTTGACCATGCAATCCTTCTTAAAAAACTAAGTCTGTACGGAGTCAATGGCATTCCACTAAATTGGTTCTCCTCATACCTAGTCAATAGATCACAATGTTGCATGGTCAATGGTGTTGAGTCTGAATTAAAACCTCTGACAATAGGTGTGCCTCAGGGATCCACCTTAGGCCCACTTTTATTCTTAACTTATATTAATGACCTCCCAAACTGTTTGGACTTCACTTCACCTGGTATGTATGCTGATGATACACAAATTACTGCTTCAGCAGAAACAGTAGATGAACTTGAAGATATTTTAAATTCGGATGTTAAGAATTTACACACGTGGCTTTGTGCAAACAAACTCACCGCAAATACAACCAAAACTGAGTTCATTACTATAGCTTCTAGTTATAGACTAAAACAATTTATAGCTGTCCCAAAGATAAGACTAGGGAACAAACCTATAAAACAAGTGACTAAGGCTAAATTACTAGGTGTAATAGTAGACGAAAAACTAAGCTGGGATGACCCCGCTCGTATTATAACCAGATCTGGATATGAAATTAGATCCACGAAAATATTGACTGCATTAAACTGGTGCAATCTCGAAACTAGGAGAAACCAACAAAAGGGTACCTTAATGTACAAAATTGTTAATGGTATGTCTCCCAGATATTTAAATGAAATGTTCGTTCCTATAAATGAAGCGCATGGTCACAATTTAAGAAACTCGGAGGTAGATGTTAAAATTCCATTGCCTAAATCCGAGTACCTAAAACGTAGTTTCACGTATAGCGGTGCTGTTTTACGGAATGGACTACCATCGATGATTAAAACTGCTAACTCTGTAAATATTTTTAAAAATCTTATTCACTGTCATAAATTTTAATCTGTTAATATTGTATATAATTAGTCTCTATGTATATTTATTCCTTTTATTATGTAACTAACGGCTTTTATGAAAAACAATGTAATATTGATAGAATTACCGTTATTAAATAAAGTTGTCTCTCTCTCTCTGTCTGGACTCTCGCTCTCTCTGGACTCTCCCTCTCTCTGGACTCTCCCTCTCTCTGGACTCTCGCTCTCTCTGGACTCTCCCTCTCTCTGGACTCTCCCTCTCTCTGGACTCTCCCTCTCTCTGGACTCTCCCTCTCTCTGGACTCTCTCTCTCTCTCTGGACTCTCCCTCTCTCTGGACTCTCCCTCTCTCTGGACTCTCCCTCTCTCTGGACTCTCCCTCTCTCTGGACTCTCCCTCTCTCTGGACTCTCCCTCTCTCTGGACTCTCCCTCTCTCTGGACTCTCCCTCTCTCTGGACTCTCCCTCTCTCTGGACTCTCCCTCTCTCTGGACTCTCCCTCTCTCTGGACTCTCCCTCTCTCTGGACTCTCCCTCTCTCTGGACTCTCCCTCTCTCTGAACTCTCCCTCTCTCTGGACTCTCCCTCTCTCTGGACTCTCCCTCTCTCTGAACTCTCCCTCTCTCTGGACTCTCCCTCTCTCTGGACTCCCCCTCTCTCTGAACTCTCCCTCTCTCTG
The DNA here is from genome assembly GCA_035772405.1 of Chrysogorgia sp. JL179-B06. NCBI lineage: Eukaryota > Metazoa > Cnidaria > Anthozoa > Scleralcyonacea > Chrysogorgiidae > Chrysogorgia > Chrysogorgia sp. JL179-B06. The sequence goes on along the minus strand of JAYKKM010000416.1, from coordinate 1,433,053 downwards.
GACTCTCCCTCTCTCTGGACTCTCCCTCTCTCTGGACTCTCCCTCTCTCTGGGCTCTCCCTCTCGCTAGACTCTCCCTCTCTCTGGACTCTCCCTCTCTCTGGACTCTCCTCAGCTCTCACGACTCTCTCTCTCTCTCTGGACTCTCCCTCTCTCTGGACTCTCCTTCTCTCTGGACTCTCCCTCTCTCTGGACTCTCCCTCTCTCTGGACTCTCCTCTCTCTGGACTCTCTTCCTACTGCGCATGCGCAGCTTTTTTCCGACTGCGCATGCGCAGGGTTTTCCTACTGCACATGCGCAGCTTTTTTCCGACTGCGCATGCGCAGCTTTATTCCGACTGCGTATGCGCAGTTTTTTTATTTCAAAATTTTTTATTTCTAGGGTCTCTGAAACACCTTTCCTGCATTCTAAGGAGAGCTTTTAAAAGTAATCTGAAGGCCATATATCACAAAATTTTGTTATTACTAAATCAGAACATGGCACACACAATACACATCAAGATATCTTGAAATTCATTGATAAACATGCAACTCTAAATCGAAACATTTCTTAGATTCATAGACGATTTTAATAAGTACAGAATATTTTAATCAGTTAATTTTTCAATTCAGGACGCAAAGTGAGTCTATATATTCATAAGTTGAAAGATCTGGAGGAGCAGCCTAGAGACAGGTACCAGACACTTCCTCGCCCGCGCTTAATTTTCTAATAAAAATAAGCCTCTGCGGAGGAGAGAGGGAACCAGACACAGTGCTAAAGTGCGGTGCTCTGTGGCGTTCTGCTACATGAAGTAGATGCTTGCTGTTGATTCCGAACAAACGAACGAACGAATGAACTCACACACGGAATATAAAGCGTTGTCAACTTGGCAGGTCGCACCGCAATTGCGCCGACGCCATATTGGTCAATATTACAATAGCTCTTTGTCGATGACGTTTAAGTTAAAGGTAAAATAGTTCGATGACCATTATTAAATTATTCGGATGAACATTACACGCTATAGACGAGTTTAAGGGTCATGCGCAGTAGCAACTTTATTTCAAATTTTCATATGAGGTAAAAACAACTGTTTTAGCTAGAAAGATCATATTAAAAATAGTAAAAGTGCAAAGTTTGAAATAAATCGGGCAAATAGTGCGAAAGCTACACACTTCGGAAGTTTTGCTCTTCACTATGGATTTAATAGGGATTTTGGCTTGATGTGCAACGCCCGCCCGCCAAGCCAAAATCCTTATTAAATCACTAATAAATCCCTTTTGAAATGGCCAACTTTCTGCTTGTGTAACTTCTTCCTTTTTTACACAATTGCTTTCAACCTTTGCACTTCTACTATTTTCAATATGCTCTTTCCAGCTGAAACAGTTGTTTTTACCTACGATGAATATTTGTCGCTACTGCGCATGATCGTGGAAGTCGTCTATTGCCAGTACCGGTACCCTTTTTGCTTTCATACTCATATATATAGTAAATTATTCCAGGTCAAACACTGACAAAATAGAGTTTAAATTGCATTACTATGGAGACCTAACGTTGTCATTCAAAACATTCAATTATAAAATATTAAATGTATTTTTAAAATTAAAATCTGTAAAGGATGGGTGATGTATTTATGTACTATATTATATTATATTGCTATGTACTATTACTACCGTTTTGTAGCCTTACCGTGGAGTTTTGTAATTTTACCGTGGAGTTTTGTAATTTACCGTGGAGTTTTGTAATTTACCGTGGAGTTTTGTAATTTTCCGAGCAGGGGTTTTGTAATTTGCCGTGGAGTTTTGTAATTTTGAAATCTAAAGTCTCTGAAATTCATAATACTTCTGGTCAGCAGTCATCAACAACTAATGGATGAAGTACTTCATGAAATAATCACTCAATCGAACTATCACTCGAAACGATTTGCTCGGCAATGATATGGAATTTAAAAACTGCCTGATATCGAAGATGCACAAATATTCAATGTATAATAAGGTCAAATAACTCTCACTTTCGGCGCCAAAACTGGCGGGAAAACTAACCCCCTTTTATTCCACGGGGCTTTACCCCCCCCCCCCCCCCCCCCCCCCCCGCTTCCGCCGCCTATGGCGTTGTGTGGAGGTGTCCTCTGTCTAGATGTTTTATTTTAATAAATAATTGGCAATCAGTGTCTGGACTTACTGTCCGTTGGTGGTAAAAAAAAGTATAAAAAGTGCTGCGTAGGCAGTGTTTTGGATATATAGCAAAGTGAAAAGGTGGCCAATTGCCGAGATTTTTATTTTTTAGTAACGAAATACTGACGTTTCGAGCGGAGCCCTTCATTGTCAGTATTTCGTCCGTTGCCGTTTATAGTGTGTCCGTTAGTAAAAGACTAAAGTTCCACCGTATTTCATCTGTCTTGTACTATTAATTCTGCCTATTTTAAGCTCAACAAGCGCTATTGAAGTGATCGCGGGGGCGCTTCGAAACCAACCAGGTGTCAAATTATCATGACTGCAATATGTTGCTATTAACTGTGGTTATATTGCCATTGACGTCGTTTTGGACGATGTGTCTTTCTTCAGGTCAGTTGAAGTGAAAATACGAACGTACTTTTACTTATAATAAGTATATATTTTTATACTATATCGAGTTCTTTTGAGAACTTAGCAGCTTTCTAATTTATTCTTATTAATGTAAATTACTTTGTCTATCTCACTCAGGATGTATACAATATAGGCCTCTCGTATTCCATTTTTGACCAAATCCACTCAAAGTCGGTATCCCCGCAAAGGAAGCGCCGTGTAAATAACATCTTTGGCATACTCATTAAACCCATTGTGGCGCCTCCGTATACATTTAAAATTGTTATGCCCTGGCTTAATTGCGCTTTGTCGATCATTTTCCCAACAAGGTGCGTTGACACTTGACAGTGTCGTCCGAGATTAATTAAATATTCATCAAGTGATGACACCACCGTCGTCAGAAAATATAAAAGATATTCGTAATCTTATCGATAGTTCTACGCCACAGAAGCCGTATCACAAAGTTCGTTCGTTCTCTTCGACGCTCTCGGTCTATCACGGCACAAACTAGAAGGAACGCCGGGAGCGGGGACCTCGTTGACAAGAATATGGCTGCCGATAATTTCGTTGTCATTCGGCGAACGATATCCCAAACATTGGTGCCATACAAGGAAGTCCAGGAGAAACTACTGCTGAAGCGGTCCAGAGAAAGATTATCCTCAAGTGGACGCGTGAGACGTCCTCATTTCGGTTCCACGACCACCGTGGCTCAACACGATGGAGCTCAGCAATGGAAGGACTCCGCGGGGAAGAGGGTAACCTTCGACGAGAGACCAAACTGCATCCTAGAGCGAAGTCTAGAGCGAAGTCGCTCGGAGGTTTGTCTTCGGCGGAAAAGTTCGTACATTCGAGAAACGTCCCTGGATGTTTACCAGGAGAGACGAGAACATGGACCCGCGGGTTCGGTGAAGCCCATACTTCGACGACGAGAGCGCGAGGTGAACAGCAACTCGACTGCCCGAAGGGCCAACGCGGCGAAGTTGTTGACGCGACCCCAGTCGGATTTCTTCCCCGAATTTCAAGTGAAATTCAAGAATGGAGGGATTAAGGAACGTAACGAAAGTGAAACCGACCCCGAGGAACGCCTGGATCAGTGCATAGCCGTGTTGAGAACAGAAATGGTAAGGTTGTTTTTTGGTGTTTTTTTTCAAAACGATTCCTCGCGATACGGAGGCTAATGTCCGCAATTTTGTTTTCGATTTCGCCGATAAGAAATCGTAATATAGGCTATATATGATAATTACATGCGGTCACTGAGGCTATTTTCCTGCTGAGCTGGGCTAAAGAGAAGGCGTTCCTTGGATATTGGTGACGACCTGACGATAATTGTAACATAAGTGCGCTGTTTGCACTCTACGAAATTCCCTGCTGTCTTTCGTCGAAGGCATCGCATTGTTCAATAATCTCTCGACATAAATTGAAGACGCTTTTATTTGCGTGTGTACATTCTTATATTAACGGCTAATCTTGAAATGTGGCGCCATAAAATTGTAATTGGGCTGTGTAGTGTGCCACTGAGAATTCAGAAAGGCCAACCCTGGGTATCAAATAAGAGTATGACGCGACTGTCACGCGCCCATCGGTCTTTAACCCTGTCAATTTCGACATTTTCCATCGTCAGCATCATCGGCGTTTAAATCATTCCACCAACATCTAAGCCCTTAAAATTGTTTACACTGGGAAATTGCCGACGTAATCAATATAGCAAGCGGTACCATTCTGAAAGATCAAGCTTTTTCGAGGCGTTTTCGTGCCGACGACTCTATGTCAGGTGTAGTGGCTAGTCTTGTGTATCTGACACAGAATACTACACCATGAAATGTTGGGTTTAGAAGTAGGGTTAGTATTTCTTGATTTCAGGGTTTGGGCTTGAGTTTTTATTTGGGTTATATGCCGAAATTGGGGACTGTGATCGCATGGCGAAGGCGCGTGATTAATATAGTGATTAATGTAGTTCTATGTTTAGTTAGGAATCAATTGTTATCCAGCAAATAGCTTTAAACATAGCCATAGTATTCATTTCGATTGTATTTCTACGTTGCCCATGCCGCACAACACTTTCATATCTAATATACTATATAATGTAGATTTAAAGTCTTATGTTTGACCGCCTCGTGGGATGCAATCTTGTGTTTATTTACTTAGCTGGTTGAAAGAATATTTGAGACATGATCTGAACTTTAATTCGATTCCGATAATGCACGCATGAATTTTTGCAGGCGCCGAGTGCACTTTTCTTCACGCCAATGCGCAAACGAGCTATGTACAATACATGGTATTAATCACTTCACGTGACATAATGAAAGCGATGCAGTCAAGCAAGATTCGAGATTCAGGAAGATATTTGACGTAGAATCCGAGGTGGACTATGAAAGGAACTGATATATTGGGATTCGAGTCTTACTCATGCTGGGAAATTCAAGTTATTGGAACTCCAAACCCATGGATAATTAAAACTAAGGCTATGTCTTAAAGCCTGGTTCCACATGGTCGAGTCTTTACGGTAGCGGAAGTGAAGCGTGTTTCTTTTGTCATATTAACAAAAGAAACACGCTTCACTGCTTCACTTCTGCGACCGTAAAGACAGCGCAGCGACCAATGGAAACCAAGTAATTGGTTGTCACGCTGTCGCGTTCGTTGTCATTTAGTTTGTTATATCTGTGTATAGACAGTTTTTCTTTTGTCTGTTTGATAATACATATTGTTGTACCTACTTAGTAAGATATGGCAAAGTAAGTTAACATCAAGGCGACATCAGGAGGATGTTGAACGACAATTACAAAGAGTAAAGACATACGTAAACAGACAACTAAAGCCTCGGGCCCATAGAACATAAGGTTAAAAATACTAATGAAACTTATCCAATACTCGAAACCAAAAGCAGCAGGTAATGCTAAAACCTCTGCCGCAACTCTCGTTGCGCGCTGCGAAGTTCGCTGGTAACATATATCTTCTGATATTTTAAAGTCTGCTCAGCACCGGAATCATCCTATCGGCGAACATATGTGATATTTTTAAAATAAGCTATCTTGGCCAAATTTAGTGAATTACCCAACATTCGCCTAGCAACACTGTCTTGGGTGCGCCACCAGATTTCCGCAGCTCGTCGGTCTATATATATCTTCCGCACTCGTAATATGTCCCCTTTGGACACACAACATGGACATGCAATCACGCAATGTTCCATACCGACACACATGGGCCAGGTACGAAACATGATGGCGATACATTTAACCGCACTTTCGTTTATAGTGCAACTGTGATGAAAACACCAAATAAAACCACGTAAACTTAATTTAAACAAAATCAGTGATTGCAGGCCAGCAGGACAAAGTAAATTTGGGGGTGGGGGGTGTGGGCGGATGCATGTCCTCTCGAAAACATTTTAAATTATGATCTCTTAAATAGGCTTTCCGGACTTCTGAGAGTAACTTCCAGCAAGTTTAAAGTGCACCTAACCCCAAAACTGATAATGCTACGTTTGAAAGGGCGCTTAAAATGATGAAGATTGGCGCTGACAGTTCTTCGATATCTATTTTCGTTCTTGAGGTATTCAGTGATATGTTAATGAGGCACAGAATGACGTCAAAGCAGGCAAACAACGTTGTTGCAATTCTAAAGTTTGTGTATATCTTCAAAGTTATCCAACGAAATTACTTGAAACATTGCACGTGGATGCATACCACCAAACTAAAGAACATGGTTCAAGTTATGTTGCCACCATAGTAACAGATTAGCTTCCAAACCTCTCCGTTCCCATACAGAAGTCATTTTCTGTCGTCGCAAGCAACGTTTTCGATTTCAAACTTGGGTATTGCATTGGAAAAGTTATTGCAAAAGTTATTGAGAACTTTCAATCTCAACATGTTATGCATTTGAGAGAAAACAAATTATTTTGTTTTAGAGACCAGGAGGTCTGGAAGCTAATCTGTTACTATGGTGACAACATAACTTGAACCGTGTTCTTTTATTTGGTGGTATGCATCCACGTGCAAAGTTTCAAGTAATTTCGTTGGACAACTTTGAAGATATACACAAATTTTAGAATTGCAACAACAGTTGTTTGCCTGCTATGACGTCATCATGTGTGATATGTTAATGTCACATATAACTGAATACCTCGAGAACGAAAATGGATATCAAAGAACTGTTAGTGCCATTCGTCATCATTTTAAGTGCCCTTTCAATCATAGCATTATCAGTTTTGGGGTTGTGCACAACTGGCATGAAATCGCCAGAGCAAATTATTGGGGAGCCCCCCGGCCCCACCCGCTGATACGACCTTGGATGGTGACAGATAACTGAAACATCAATGCTATTTCGTTCAACGAAACAACAAATCACACGTATGTGAATTCGTTGAACTTTTTTTCAGTTCAATTCAGGCTTTTTAATCAGGCTACTCGAGTCTGGAACATCTTTGTGTCTCCATGGGTGACGTCACTTCTTATGAATAGCAAACCAAGAGGCATATATCATATAAGTCTAAATATATCAAGAACGACGTTAGATATGAAAGAGCTCTAAATTACCATTCTCAATAATAATTTTCTGAGTTCATTTAATTACATTTCTAAGTTCTTTTCACTTTCAAGGACCTCACTGTTTTAATGAAATTCCAGTTCAAATTCGAAGTTTGAAATCTATATTACTTTTTAAAACGAAGTTAAAGGAACATTTTTTATCTTAAAATACTTGATATACCTGTATATATAGTTTTGTTATTTATATATATATAGGAGTTATATTTTTAAAATTTAGGTAGATAATATCATAATTTCAAATTTTTGACTTTCTCGTTAACAAACAGGCTTGCGAATAGGTATTACGGGTAAACCTGATTTAAAATGTTGTGGTTCAATTGAAAAAGGAAGACATTCACAAAATTCGAGTTTCAGACTTAAAGGATGGCTCTCTTATCGGCAGAGGCTTTCAATGCAGTAGAGAGGGATAGGGAATTCGATGGCAAAATAAAAATAATTTCGTTTTCCCGCATGGTTGTGACGTCACACGCATATTAAAAAATTCATCTAAGATGGCGGACGTTAGCCGGCTTTGACAGTGCAACTAAAATGCTTTAAGAGCATTTTAAAACTACTACATGTATATTCCGGCTATTTAAGTTACGTACTTAAGCAAGGTACTTATTCCAAAGATTATATAAATGTATATAATTATAAGCCCAAACACGAGATAGACACTTCAAGCCCATCCACTTCACCGCCAGCGAAAAAAACGCCAGTGTTTTCGCAGGTCGTCGAAAAAGGCTTGACAAGCACTCGGGTATTGAATGATATAATACTGTTGCGCTGCGGGGCGCAGTGTGGATTGTAGAAATAGAAATCGAAAACTCAAAAAGGTGGTTGTACTGCCGAAATAATGTGTAGGAGGTCTAACGTTTCGATCAAGGGTAGGCCTTGACCCAGGGCCGTACTCAGAAAATTTTATAGGGGGGGGGAGAGGTGTAAGCTCACTTCAACCGACTGACGCTTCTATCGATCGAAGCATAGTTAATAGTGGCGGATCCAGGGTTGTTCGAAAGAGGTGGCGCACATGAAGAATCAGCACGTTGTCGTGTATCTTCGCGGCGATGTTGTGAACCCACTAGGGAGGTCTGGGGGCATGCCCCCCAAGGAAATATTTTGATTTTGCAAAGCCCAGAAGCGCTTTTCCGGCGATTTCTGATAATAATTCAGGGCACCACGCCGTTGCTAAAAATGCACGATTACAAAGGGGCAGTCAAGATTAGAAAACACTTTAATATAAACTCAGAAATAGTACAGAACCAATATATACACTTTAGCCTTTAGGCATCTGGAAACGTCCATCGTTTTATCTTGGAACCCATGTTAAAATATCTGAGTCCATGCAAACTAGCTTTTGCAATGAAAATTGGATAAAGCTACCAAAACAAATCGGTCATATAATATTACGTTTGTCACTCCGACTTCTTCGTCTTTACATGGTAAAAAAACAGAAAACACTTGTTTGCGGAATTTTAAAGGGCGTGCGCGGATCCGCCCCTAGTAAAATTAATGACCCTGCTCAGCTGGTGAAATGGTTAATTAGTCCTACGATAATAACGCACTCTCAATCGAAATGAATTTGATGACATTTTAATAAATTTACGTCTTTGGCGTTCTCTCGTTGATTACATTTCCATATAAACAAAACATTTAATATCAACATTAGATTTGTGAGTCTTACGTTTGGTAGTTTTAAATTAATTTAAACTGATAAGTGCTAAACGTTAATGATTCCACTTGTCCCTGTTAAATCGAACACGTTTAAAATATAATTTCTGCCGACTAAAATATAACTTCTGCCGACTGAAACTCGTATAAAGATCCCCCCCCCGTAGCTTCGGGCCTGCCTTGGCCCCTTCATAGTGTGAAACATAAAGTGAATTAAAGGCATTAACTTCGCTGGAAACCCGACGAAACGTTAGACCTCCTACACACTATTTCGTCATTATGCCAACCTTTTAGATTATTTGTACTCCGGAATAGAGTTGCTTGGACTGTTGAGGAAAATTTGCCGACACTGGCGCCAGTTGGTTGACTATTTTTGGACGAAATTGCTCCGCGTAGACAGATGTCAACATGTTTTACTACTTCAGGACATTGTTAATTATGAGTGATGTAAAGTTCGTGAATTCACAACCAATTCTCGGCTGGAGAGAGTGAAGGAATGTCGCACCTATATTTCTGCGACTCGATGATGCTTAATTTTATACCTGACTTTTGCATTTCCAGACAGACAGACAGGATACATAATTATAGCAATTGAGGTACCAGGCGGAAACAGTAATTTGAAAATAAATCTCGAAGACCAACAATAACTTTGCTGGTCTTTGAGATTTATTTTCAAATTATGATGCGTAACTGTTTATTGGAGGCCCTCGGGCTAAGCAGTGCTTCTAAATGGAACATGTTTGTCCACATTATGCAACATTTCCGTTTGTCTGCCAAGTATATTTAGTTCACTATGGTTCACTGTAATCAGAATTTTTACATGTTTTGAACATCATTGTTATGAGTCTTCGTAAAGACATTTAGCTAGATACAATTATTCCTTCTTGAGTACATGTAGTACAGATTGTATTACTGTTGACATCAGCATGGTTTTCAAAAGGTCTTGAAAAGCTAGTTTTTCACATAATTCGAAAGTTAAGCTTTAGAAGGTTAATGGTTAAGCTTTAGAAATGATGTCTAAGCCGTTTTAAGTGAAATTTTTATTCACAAAGAAAACTAACCCTTACGTGTACCATGAGTTGTTGTGGTCTAGCGGTTACCACATATGTCTATAAGCTGGGAGACACAGGTTCAATAATATATAATATGTAACATTTATATAGCGCTAATACATTGCTGACCTTAGCGCTTTACAATTATAAAAATACTAAAATAAAAGAATTAAAAGATAGCTATAGTACAATCGAGTATCTAAACTGTCAACTACAAACTATAAGCACATTTAAGAAGGTGTGTCTCTTAACTTAGATTTAAAAATATTCACATTGCTGCAGAGGGAGTTCGTTCCATAATTCTGGAGCAGCTATGGAAAAAGCTCTGTGTCCATAGGTCTTCAAATTAAAATCCCCGCGTTTGGTTAGACGCCACCTATCTGAAGATGAACGTAACTGTCTACGCGGGAAATAATATTCCAAAAGTTCCTGTAAATACTGCGCTAAGTTATTTAATATCTTAAAAGTATGTAAGTTAATCTTAAAAATAATTCTCTGTTCAATTGGCAGCCAATGCAATTCTCTCAGAGTAGCTGTGATATGATCATATTTACGCAGGCAGGCTATCACACGAGCCGCTGCGTTTTGCACATTCTGGAGGTGACATTGTCATATTACTGTCAAATATCACACCAATGTTGCGAGCTCGATCAGAAGAACAAATAGTATCAGTTCCTACGTTGACACAAAATGGCATAGATTCCAGGACAAGAAGCTCAGTTTTATCCGTGTTAAGTTTAAGCTTGTTGGAAGTCATCCAGTTGTTGATATCAGTAAGGCATCTTTCAATCCAATTTGTAACAGTAGCAATATCTAATTCATCATTGCAGGCAAAAGTCGTGTACAAAAGTCGTATTCAAATCCTGGATCGGACCTCCACTCGGGGTCTTAAAATAATTGAGGAGAAAGTGCTGCCTTTGTAACAATATAAGCAAATGTAAGACTTTCGGGTCTTCTCGGATAACGACCTTAAATCGTAGGCTCTCGGAACCCCTATCAATTGGGCTTCTAGCCTGTTGGAGTATTCCGTTCACCTAAAAGAGTGATAAATCTAATAAAAAAGCTACATCACTTAATCTGTTCAGCAGCCACTTTCAACTTGAACAATACGATTGATTCATTGTCAATCTCTAATTAAATGTATTTGAATGAAGCTTGATATTGTCTGTAAAAAGGTCGTTGACCTTATATTGGCGGCGGTGAACGATAGCCATGGCAAAAGATATAGTATCTCACCTGCTGTTAACTTACGAAAACACGCAAAAATTCTACACATTTTTCATCAACTCTTTTATTTCTAGCTATGTACGCACAGATCTATACTCTATGAACATTTCTCTTTCGTGTTGATGATATAATACGAATATCTAAAAGAGGTAATAAAGTTGCTTGACCAGACCAAATTCCGCCAACTCATTTGCACAGTGGCTAAACCATGCTAAATTTCATTTAGTCATGTGCAAACACACGCGCAGATTTCTAAAGCCTGCAAACGTTAGGGTTATCATTTACGATATCAGTATATTTAGAGTGCTTTTACATTTTATTAATTTTTTTCTCCTTCCTTTACCGCAGTTATCCCTTCGTCAACAGGACAGCGAACTGCTGAAGCAGCTAACAACTTTGAACGAACGCATAGAGGATTTGAAAGAACTATCCAAGGTGCACGGGGGGTTATTCGAATCGTGTGAGGATGAAGGGGACGTCGAGGAACGGTTAAACACAAGTCGCCCAGATGTGCAAATTAACCGCGGCATTTCACGAACAATCGGTTCTCCGAGGACAGGCGGGGTCAGCGAAGGGCACACAAGATTCCAGTCGGTGAATGGGGACAATGGGGAACGTATGAGCGAAGATGGAGTTCGAAGATTGCAGGAAACTTCATTTGAGTACATAGAAGAACCGTCCAGCGTGCCTGCAAAACAGCGGAAAAGCGGAAAACAATCGCAACCAGGAACGCCTAGTGATGACGCCAGAAAATCCTCGCTTCGCTTGGGAAGAAAATCCGTTAGTTGTCAATTTCTTGACTCTCGTGGCGACGCTAGAGGTATTAAGAGATATTCGGAACATTTCGAACCGTTGGGAAAACGCGATAACAGCACGCAAATGTCAGAGCAATTCAATGAAAATGCGAGAAACATAAACACGAAACAAAAATCTCTGTCCATGTGTCAGCTGAGACGAACGACGAAGGCGACCGAAGTGCCGACGACGAAGGCGACCGAAGTGCCGATGACGAAGGCGATCGAAGCCTCGACGAGCGAGAGCGAGTGCTCAACATCGGGTTGCTACGGAGGGTCGTCGACGGGCAGCGAGTTGGACTTGGAACGCCACGTTACGTACGGGGAATCCTCGACGGAGGAGGAGGAGCGAGAGAAATCCGAGACAGATAAAGTGTTTGCGTTGAGGGCGACGAAGACGAAATATGGATATCATCGGCCAACCACGACACAGCCTGGACGGTTTCGGAAACAAATCGTTTCTGTTTAATAGCATGAACACCTAATTTCTTTAAAGGGATATGGCAATGAAAATTATTATTGCCTTTCTGGTTAACAAATTGCATTCACAGGGTAATGCAAGTAAACAAAACGACTCTTGTGCAAAACAACATCGAACAACAAAAGACATTCCTGTTTTCCACCATGATCCGCCATCTTGGATAATTTTTCGATATGCGTGTGACGTCACAAGCAGGGTAAAGTGAAAATTTTAGTCAGCCATAATTTCACGTATATAGGTCTAAAACGTGATTTCTGCGGATGTTTTTCTTTCTCAATTGAACCATAATACTTTTAAAAGTATACCACATAAATGAAGGTACCAGAAAGGAAAGTTTCATCATGTTTAAGGTATTAAAACAAGATGGCGGATAGCAAGATTTTTATTTGTGGAAATTAGTGATGATATTTTGCAGCAGAGTAGTTTTTTCACTTTTTACACTCGTATGACCGTTTGTTTATCAGAAAGGCAAAAATAATTTTTATTGCCATATCCCTTTAAGGCAATTCAATTATTTATTTGCCGGCAAAACCGACACGCAGGCAACATTTTCCTGGAACATTGAATGGAAACAAGTGGACATTGTTGAAGTGCTACTGCGATGAAAATTCGCCATTTGTGAAAAGAAGCTCCATGTTTTCAACCTTAAATTTATTATTTATTTTAACATTAAATTAGAATACTGATTTGGTGCTGTGCTTTGATTTTCATGGAAAAAATCGCAACACAATTTTTCAATGCAGTATCCCTTTACAGTGTCTATGAAACGACAAATTCTACTCCATTATATGACCCATTTTGGTACTTCTTGATCTGCTGAATCTTATGGTGGTGTCCGTTTTTCAATCACGACAAAGGAAAGAAGTGCTTTATTTTTATGTAAAAGTGAAACAATTACACCAATTTTTTCCCACCTCATCGTGCGGTCAAATCACCTCTTTAACGTCACACGTTAGAGTCGGCATAGATTCTAGAAATGAAAAATCAGGATCTCGCTTTCAGAGGAGGAAGTTGACTCAAACATCAGTAACATTTCCATAGCTAAGCATTCAAGCACCACAAAAAAACATATCGATATTATCGAGGACTCTAACGTGTGACGTCACTAGACTGCTGCTTGGTGTGCTTATAACCGGGGTTAATAGTTTTCAAAACAAACTGAATTAGACTCCAAATATTGATGTTGAAGCTTCGCATTCATTATCTTAAGATGTGATGTATCGCAGAATTATGTTTACACTGACGGTTTTTCCTGAAAATTAAAGGGTAGTATGATCCGAAATTATGTGTTATTTTAGCTGTCTAATGTGTAATAATGACTATCATATACACGGAAATGAAAATAAAAACATTTAATTTCTTGTTTTGTTCGCGTGAGATCTGTTCTAAAACAAGGCATTAATCGAACGAAAAATAGGTCCGGCGCAAAATCCAACCAGCGGTTACACGCTGTGACGTCATCTACTCCACACAAACACACCAAAGCTATTGAATTTACCTTCGCTCACAGTGTAGAACTGTTTTCCTGTGCATATTTTCGCCCGTAAATATGCCATCTAACTCTGAATCGAGCTTTAATTCGATTAATGGCGAAAGCGAACTTCTGGAGTAGATGACGTCAAAATTAAGCGACTCGTCTCAGTCTCCTTATTGTCTATCGTAAAGGTTTTGTGATTGGTTAATTAAAACAATAAAACAATATAATCAACCACAAAGAAACCAATGTCCTAACTACTTTTGTTCCATATAGCCAATCACAAAACCTGTTAATTTTAGGTTCGTATTTACCGTCCAAACTCGATACATTTAAAAGGCTTACGTACTTCGGTATTTCGTTATGGAGTTGAATGATATTGTACATTATATTGTCTAAGGCCTGGTTTAGACGTCGAAGTTGCGTCGCATTTAATGCGACACCAACCTCGTACCCAGGGCATTTTGCCTCCACAGCGGAAGGTCGGCGAAAATGGCCCTGGGATCGGCTGCTCCATTCTATAATGTGATTGGCTTGTCAAAAAACTCAATTAATTCAGCCGAGTATAATTTATTCATCTAAATCTGAATGCTGTCTTCAAATTTTACAGCAAATTAGAAGTGATAGCTTTCGCTAAATTGGATATATGCTTCTTCATACCTTTTGTAAGAGATAACCATGGATGTATGGTGGATTATTAAGCTTGTTAGCTGCGTTTATGCCGACGAATGCTGACATGAATAACTCTGAAGAGCATTGAATATTTCACAATTATTCAGGTCAACAAAGTAGACAAAGGCAATGGAACTTATCATATCTAAACATCCAGAAATTCTGGGTGTCATGTGACCAGCCGATCCCAGGGCCATTTTCGCCGACCTTCCGCCGTGGAGGCAAAATGCCCTGGGAACGAGGTTGATGCGACACGTGAAATATGACACCAGAAATTAAAGTTGTTTTCATCTCAACGAGTAAAAACTATGGCGCGCTTCGAGTAATCGTTCTAAACCAACTTTGACAAATTAGAAGAAATTGCTCTTTTCTTTGGTCAATGGGATCTTCTGCTTCTGCGTTTTCATGCTCAGTCTAAACTGATTCTGATCACATTCACCGATTATGGTCTGAACGCCTCAACTTTACAGTATATTTTTGCAACGCTTTTGTTTTCTTTACAAACGGAACGCCACAACGAATACGACAATATTTTTCTTACAAGCACATTGAAAATGAAGTTCGTGGATCCCACGAAGGATAATGAGGGATAGAAAAATGAATTATACTAATTTATGCATTTTATGCGACGCATTAAATGCGACGGAACTTCGACGTCTAAACCCGGCCTAAGTCAGTTAAACTAACTATTTAATAGAAAAAAATGGAAAATCAGGAAATGGTATTTTTATCTTATCGGTATTTTTATTTCTTTTTCATTCTTCCTTACTCGTCCTTTCAGATATGTGAAATAAAATATCAAAACAATTTGTTGCTTTCCAATTTTATTTAGGAGAAACGCACTATGGAGTCCAATGCAATTCAAATGCTGCGATTTGATTTGCTAAATGAGATGGTAGGTCGGTAGGTAAACTTTATTTAAACATGCTAGCCTCAACAACAAAAACTGATTTCAATGAGAGGCATCAGACAATTAACAAAATATTAAAACAAATAATTAAGCTAAACGTACGTAAGACAAAAGAGTATACACACACACGCACGCACGCACGCACGCACGCACGCACGCACGCACATATATATATATATATATAATATATATATATATATATATATATATATATATATATATATATATATATAAATATGAAAACACAAGTTTGAGTTACTTCATAAGAACTTTATTCACGACAAATTTGTTTCGTATGGCAAGTGCGAAGCTTGCCACACTCATCAGGTGAATGTTGCGTCTGGTGTTATTTCAGTATATTTGAGATGTTTGGTTGATATGTGACGTCGTGTTGTTTATGTCGTGCATGGATCGTGTTACGAGTGTGGAAAATTATTACATAGCAAATGTTTCTTACGATGTCTACAAGTAGATATAAATTCGTTCCTTTTGTTAAGGGAGCTTAATTCGGGGTGGCAAATAATAATGAATTTTTCGTAAAGGCAGAGATTGCATCGTTTAGTCCTGTTGGAGTATGGTCGGCATTTCTTAATGATTTTCCATCTTATTGAGTGTCGGGTGTTCGATTCTTTTAAAGACCAAATATGTTTACTCAGCTCTGTGGCGTGTTTCCGTTTCTCGTTTCGAAATGAGCTAGTGTGGTTCAGGTATCTTGTTTTGAATGTTCCCTCTGTTAAACCGACGTAGGTTTCTCGCTTGGTGTTGTCTTCATATATATATATATATATATATATATATATATATATATATATATATATATATATATATATATATATATAAGATAAAAACAGTGAACCTTCTTCCACCAAAGTTAAAATACATGTACAAATTGATCAAGATAACTTTTAAAAACTTTAATCTACGTTTCGGGGCTGTGCCCCTTTGTCAAGATACACGAGTTTACAGAGAGTTCGAGCATTATATAACATAAAAAAGCTAATCACAAAGTCAAATCAAGTAAAATCCCTAATATTCAGTCCCCTAGGGACAAATGAATTAAGTTTATAAACCCAGAAAGCTTCTTTTCTGGTTGGTTCCCTAACATCCGTTTTGTCAATTATTATCACTGTCATATCATTAACTCCTTCGTGTCCATCGCTAAAGAAATGCGAGTATAAATGTTCCCCAGGAATTCCCCTCTGACCTTTACCATACCTCGTTGCACTACTTTTATGGTTATTAAATCGCTGCCTGAATGACGTTATTGTACTTCCTACATATACTTTACAGCATTTTTTACAAATAATTAGATAAATAACTCCTTTAGAATCACAATCAAATGTAAAGTTGATGACAAAAGAACGATCTTCGCCGTCAAACGTACATCCTTCTTTCACAAATTTACATATTTGACACCGTGATTTACCACATTTCTTTATACCCTTATCCAAATTATTCTCTCGCTTAACTTTAGATCTTACCATAGGATCTTTTAAATTTCTCGGTCTTCTAAAAGCCACCATCGGCTTCTCCCCGAAGATCTTTCTCATGCTCTCCGATGCATGCAAAACAGGCCAAGCCGAATCTATATATTTACTTAACCCCGACAACGCTGGATGAAAATTTATCACCAACGGCATTCTATCATTACTGCTGGATTTCTTATTTCTAGTATCCTGACAAAGAAGGCTTTCACGACTTTTAGTTCTTGCTTTCGAAATCTGAGAATCAACAACCTTAGATTTAAAACCCCTCTTAATAAAATGACCATGAAGCTCTTTTAACCTTTCTTCAAAAATCTCATCTGAATCACAAATTCGTCGTATTCTTAAAGCCTGACCATATGGAATATTTCACATGCCTCGGATGACACATGCCTTGGAGATTCTATTTCACATGCCTTGGAGATTCTATTTGCTACCGAAAATTTACAAACGATTATTCGACGTACCTGGTCGGCCTGTTATTTCTAACTGTGGTACACCTACGGAAGGAATATCGGAATTTGTGGATTTTCATCTCCAAACAATTGTAAAAACTCTGCCCTATATTGTTAAAGATACTACAGATTTTTTATGTAAGTAGTTGAGGGAATTGGGTGATATTCCAGATGGCGCTATTATATGTACTATGGATGTAGTTGGTCTATATCCCCATATTCCTCATGAAGAAGGTCTTAGGAATATGGAAGAAATAATTGTGGAATTTGAAAAAGTCGATACTAATGTTTGCCGTGTTTCAGCTAAACATTTAGTGGAATTAGCCAAATTAATTTTGGAAAATAATTTTTTCGAATTTGACAATAAACTTTACCGGCAGAAGTTAGGAACCGCAATAGGAACCAAGTTTGCTCCATCATTTGCAAATATGTTTATGTCCAAGTTAGAGCGGAAGATGCTCCGGGAATATCACTTGAATCCTTGGATATGGTTGCGTTTCCTGGATGACATCTTTTTAATTTGGTTACATGCAGGTAATGAAACCCTTTTGGAATTTTTAAATTATGTAAATTCATATCATGATACGATAAAATATACATGGTAATGGTCGTATGAAAAGATTTCCTATTTGGATGTTATGATTAAACTTAGGGATAATAAGATATCTACTGATGTATATTCCAAACCTACGGATACCCATCAGTATTTAGATAATAGGTCGTGTCATCCGAGGCATGTGAAACAGGGCATTCCATATGGTCAGGCTTTAAGAATACGACGAATTTGTGATTCAGATGAGATTTTTGAAGAAAGGTTAAAAGAGCTTCATGGTCATTTTATTAAGAGGGGTTTTAAATCTAAGGTTGTTGATTCTCAGATTTCGAAAGCAAGAACTAAAAGTCGTGAAAGCCTTCTTTGTCAGGATACTAGAAATAAGAAATCCAGCAGTAATGATAGAATGCCGTTGGTGATAAATTTTCATCCAGCGTTG
Organism: Chrysogorgia sp. JL179-B06; assembly: GCA_035772405.1. Classification (NCBI taxonomy): domain Eukaryota; kingdom Metazoa; phylum Cnidaria; class Anthozoa; order Scleralcyonacea; family Chrysogorgiidae; genus Chrysogorgia; species Chrysogorgia sp. JL179-B06. Next base: position 1,414,779 of record JAYKKM010000416.1, on the reverse strand, counting down.
TCGGGGTTAAGTAAAGTTATAGATTCGGCTTACGTCATTCAGGCAGCGATTTAATAACCATAAAAGTAGTGCAACGAGGTATGGTATAAAGGTCAGAGGGGAATTCCTGGGGAACATTTATACTCGCATTTCTTTAGCGATGGACACGAAGGAGTTAATGATATGACAGTGATAATAATTGACAAAACGGATGTTAGGGAACCAACCAGAAGAGAAGCTTTCTGGGCTTATAAACTTAATTCATTTGTCCCTAGGGGACTGAATATTAGGGATTTTACTTGATTTGACTTTGTAATTAGCTTTTTTATGTTATATAATGCTCGAACTCTCTGTAAACTCGTGTATCTTGACAAAGGGGCAGAGCCCCGAAACGTAGATTAAAGTTTTTAAAAGTTATCTTGATCAATTTATATATATATATATATATAAAATAGATACGCTCTATGACCTTTAGGTCATATTGAGCGCTCTACAGGATGAACCATTGTCGTTTACGCATTGTGCGCACGCTCACTGCTTGCAGTTTGAGCGCTCTGGCATGGTTTTTGATGTCCCACATTTTGTGTGCATCAAGGGTGACTGTAAATAGCAGTCATCTTCATCCTGCTCAGGCCCAAAAGGCCGAAACGGTACCGTCTGTAGTATATATATATATATATATATATATATATATATATATAGTTAAAAATGGTTTATTTACAATTAAAAGTTAAAAACATTTACTCGAGTTTCACGCTCAAGGCGATCATCAGACTGATGATCGCCTTGAGCGTGAAACTCGAGTAAATGTTTTTAACTTTTAATTGTAAATAAACCATTTTTAACTATATCATTGCTCCACAATTTTACTACTCACATATATATATATATATATATATATATATATATATATATATATATATATATATATATATATATATATATATATATATATATATATATATATATATATATATATATATATATATATATATATATATATATATATATATATATATATATATATATATATATATATATATATATATATATATATATATATATATATATATATATATATATATATATATATATATATATACATGAAAGTATACAATGTGCCCTACCGGCTATCACCATAATGGCTTTTATGGTAACTGTGGACTTGGGACCCACTATGTACGGCTACACATTGTTGGATTGCATTGTGGAGTCACCAAAGTGCTCAAACTGCGAGCAGTGAGCAATGCGTAATGCAAACAGTAAACGTCTCATTGAGAGAGACTCTCCGCCCAATCCATGAGAGTGCTCAAACCACATGAGCGGTGAGCGTAATATACATGAAAGTATACAATGTGCCCTACCGGCTATCACCATAATGGCTTTTATGGTAACTGTGGACTTGGGACCCACTATGTACGGCTACACATTGTTGGATTGCATTGTGGAGTCACCAAAGTGCTCAAACTGCGAGCAGTGAGCAATGCGTAATGCAAACAGTAAACGTCTCATTGAGAGAGACTCTCCGCCCAATCCATGAGAGTGCTCAAACCACATGAGCGGTGAGCGTAATATATACATGAAAGTATACAATGTGCCCTACCGGCTATCACCATAATGGCTTTTATGGTAACTGTGGACTTGGGACCCACTATGTACGGCTACACATTGTTGGATTGCATTGTGGAGTCACCAAAGTGCTCAAACTGCGAGCAGTGAGCAATGCGTAATGCAAACAGTAAACGTCTCATTGAGAGAGACTCTCCGCCCAATCCATGAGAGTGCTCAAACCACATGAGCGGTGAGCGTAATATATACATGAAAGTATACAATGTGCCCTACCGGCTATCACCATAATGGCTTTTATGGTAACTGTGGACTTGGGACCCACTATGTACGGCTACACATTGTTGGATTGCATTGTGAGTCACCAAAGTGCTCAAACTGCGAGCAGTGAGCAATGCGTAATGCAAACAGTAAACGTCTCATTGAGAGAGACTCTCCGCCCAATCCATGAGAGTGCTCAAACCACATGAGCGGTGAGCGTAATATATACATGAAAGTATACAATGTGCCCTACCGGCTATCACCATAATGGCTTTTATGGTAACTGTGGACTTGGGACCCACTATGTACGGCTACACATTGTTGGATTGCATTGTGAGTCACCAAAGTGCTCAAACTGCGAGCAGTGAGCAATGCGTAATGCAAACAGTAAACGTCTCATTGAGAGAGACTCTCCGCCCAATCCATGAGAGTGCTCAAACCACATGAGCGGTGAGCGTAATATATACATGAAAGTATACAATGTGCCCTACCGTATATATATATATATATATATATATATATATATATATATATATATATATATATATATATATATATATATATATATATATATATATATATATAATATATATATATATATATATATATATATATATATATATATATATATATATATATATATATATATATATATATAGAAAGGATTTATGGTGAAGGAAAATTTCGAGTGTTGGAATACATACATTTTAAGACCAAACCGGGACCAGTTGCGAAAACTCGGACTAGCAAACCGAAGGTCGCGGTTCGAATCCCTGCCGGGTCAGGTAGAGTTTTCTCTACTTGTCCGGTATGGTTCGTCACTCGGAGTAGCATTCTCATCATTATATATATATATATATATTATATATACTTACTTACTTATATCATATTACGGGACTACCATACATGCATGCTAAAACCCTGCGGGGGAAATAATTATTTCTAAGTCTAACGTTTCGAGCGAAGGCCCTGCTTGATAGAATGAAAGGTCTTCGTCGGAGAGTAAAGGTCTTTCGTCAAAGAGTTAAAATTACACACGAAGCCAACAACGAGTGGTCAACAAACTGGACCATAAGTTTGGCTAAGTCATAAAGATCAACGTGAACGCTCGCGTCATCCATAGTTAGTAATAATAATAATAATAAAGACGTATTAGGAGCATTATTTTTTAGAGGGGGGTGGTTTGGAAGCTCCATTGTCTTTAAAGATGACGCAATGGTCATGTTATTGTATTGGAGAATGGAGAAAGTGTTTGTTATGGTTGGAGAAAGGAAATTATATGGACACGTGACGGCGAAGGACTCACAACAGGTGACGATGAACGACTACACTAATTAAATCCGAACGTTGTTATTGGGTGACTGCTTCATTATACAGAAAATACAATACGTTCAGTGACCGTGAATGTGAACAACTACATAGAACTATGACTTTTGCTGACCTTCCAAACCAGCTCTTCTATTAACTATGCGCCATCACAGTCCAGTCTTTCAACTCTCTCTATATATATGAATTTATAATTACGAAATTCCTGCGCACGCAGATTTGGGGAAGCCCCCAAAGCCGAATTGATATGTTATCTTGATTTAGGCTGCAGCCTCGACGAAATTAATCTAGTTCTCGGAGAGAAACGCCGCGCGAGCAACCGCATTAACCTATCGAAGTTACTCATGTATTGCTACGCGAAGGTGAAGGATCGTATAGCCGCTTATAGACATCAGAATAACCCACCATGTTTTGTTTACACGCTGCAAAATGCAACCTTAAAACAATGATGTCATCTTTCTGGGAATACCAAGAAATTATTGACCTTTCTCGTTCTTCTGGCCAATCAGTGATCTACGCGTGTATTACAGACATTTTCCATATCCGCCGGCCAACCTTCATTAACAGTTGTTCACGCTGCGAACTGTTGTTTGCGGTAGCTAGCTGAAACCTTGTGCTTAAGACGTAAAACAGGATGGTGAAGGATATCATAACGTGTATGAAGAACCAGTCTGCTTTCGAGAAGCTCGTTGCTGCGATGCCACGTATTCTTTTAGTACTAGTGAGCCTTTGTTGTTCAGTGTTATTCATTCATATTTATTTGAAGCTTCAAAACATAAACAAACGTCTTGACGCACATGAAAGCAACAATCCAGCCAACATATCCAAACAAAGACGACGAGAGCTATCAAATGCGTGGTTGAATTCCAAGATAGAACAAATAGAAATTGATCTTGGAGTAATGTACAACAACCACAACTCCATGTTGGCGATAGTTCGCACCGGGATGAAGAACAACTCGAAATCCATACAAGTGAACAGATTATTACTGTCTGATCTCCGGAAGCAGTCAACGCGCCAGAAACGTCTGATTTGATCAAGGCAAACAGGTCCGTAGTGTTACTACGGAAGACATCGAAAGACATTAAAACTATTACATCTGGCCACGAGAAAAATATCTTGAGTATTTTCAAGCTGGATCGAAAGTATTTTGAAATCAGTGAAGAATCAAGTCAATTGCACCAGTATTTTGAAGAGTTCAAGCTGAATGGAACCGACAAGAGTGCAATGCCCAATGTCCATCTACAGCTACATTATTATCCCTCTGCCTGAGCGTATTGTCGGTATGCTAACTTGAAAATGTATACAAGACAGTTATTTATGCACTTTACAATTTGATTTATATAAAAAGGTTATTTTCAAGAAAACGTTATATACGCTAGTATATATAGATACTTATAAATCAAAGGTATATGTGTTCTTTTTATGATTTTGTATAGAAGCACCGATCATTCATACGCACTGTGAATAATCAATCAAACAATAACTATGATTAAACTGTTGCCACTGTTCTGATTTGGTCGAGCCCGCGTTTGTCATGATGACTTTGGGGGAATACCCTGGACTATGACCTTGACGTAATCTCTGACACAATGGCGTAATCAATAGTCAATAATTAATAGTGCTACGGGTAATCGCAGCTAACAATTCTTTAAAATAATTAAGGTTCAAACTTCAAGAGTTGCGATAGTTGAAAAGTAGTCCTTGTATACCTCTCTCTCTATATATTATATACCCTTGTGGCGGCTTGAATTCTCTACATCATCACGCTATCTGGATTTGCTAAAGTATCTGGTTACACTCAATTTTATATATATATGGGTCGCGATTTTATATATATATATAAATAAATAAATGTATATATATATATATATATATATATATATATATATATATATATATATATATATATATATATATATATATATATATATTATATATATATATATATATATATATATATATATACTGTATATATATATATATATATATATATATATATATATATATATATATATATATATATATATATATATATATATATATATATATATATATATATATATATATATATATAATGAGGATTATGAACTCGGGTGGTGAATAATAATGATGGTACTTGGGCTACTCGGTCGCGGTTCGAATCGCTGCTGGGTCAGGTACAGTTTTCTCTACTTGTCCGGTATGGTTCGTCACTCGGAGTAGCCATTCTCATCATTATATATATATATATATTATATATATATATATATATATATATATATATATATATATATATATATATATATATATATATATATATATATATATATATATATATATATAAAAAATATATATATAATATTACGTGCGGGGACTACTATATACATGCCTGCCAAAACCCTGCGGGGACAATAATTATTTCTAAGTCTAACATTTCGAGCGAAGGCCCTTATTGATAGAATGAAGGTCTTTCGTCAAACTCAAAGAGTTAAAATTACACACGAAGCCAACAACGAGTGGTCAACAAACTGCACCATAAGTTTGGCTAAGTCATAAAGATCAACGTGAACGCTCGCGTCATCTACAGTTAGTAGAGGGGGATGGTTTGGAAGCTCTATTGTCTTTAAAGATGATGCAATGTTCATGTTATTGTATTGGAGAAAGTGTTTGTACATGTTATTAGTTGGAGAAAGGAAATTCTATGGACACGTGACGGCGAAGGACTCACAACACGTGACGATGAACGACTATGCACTAATTAAATCTGAACGTTGTTATTGGGTGACTGCTTCATTATACAGAAAATACAATACGTTCAGTGACCGTGAATGTGAACAACAACATAGAACTATGACTTTTGCTGACCTTCCAAACTAGCACTTCTATTAACTATGCGCCATCACAGTCCAGTCTTTCAACTCTCTACACCTTTGTCAGATCAAATTCAGAAACTTCCAAATGAATTTCAGATAATTCAGATCAAGTTCAGAACTTTCCAAGTGAATTTTCAGATAATTCAAGTGAATTTTAGAAATTTACAAGTCAATTTCAGAAATTTCCAAGTCAATTTCAGAACTTTCCATCTGCATTTCAGAATAATACAAATTAATTTCAGGATTTCTGATTTTATTACATATCAATGGACATAATTCCGCATACAACCAAAGCAAACAAATAACCATAACGAAACCACCAAAACCAACTATCCTGTATAACTAACAATACAACTTCCCAAATTTATGCTCCCACTTCCATGTTCTCCAAGTTAAGCGCCCGCTGAAAAAAACCTTGGGCATGCTGGCATGAATTCACAATGTCTTCTACAGTAATTAGTCCCATGGATTCATCAATTAACCCTTCGACATACGCTAGCCGCTGCTCACCCAATCTGGGAGGTTCTACTTGAGGGACTCGCATTCGCTGTTTCACCACTGCTTTCATTTTGCTCCAGATTGTCTCCACAGGATTCAACATGGGGGAGTATGGTCCCAAACGACAGACAGTTAATCCCGGGTGATCATTCACACATTCTTCAAACTTAGAGTGACAAGGAGCATTGTCACAAACAAGGACAACAGAGTCAACTCTAACTCCAGGTGGGAGATTCTCGAGCATCTCCAGAACCCAAGCCTTTGCTGCATCGGATTTGAAAGCTCCACGATGCCTTGTAGTGTGAATCATCTGATATGCTGACAATGCACGGACAACATGAACGTTTGGTCCCTTACAGGCTGGTAGTACCATAACTGCCCTCTCACCTGCGCGTGCTCGACCTTGAGTCCTCCGGCAGAAGAGGTTACTGAACATTAGTCTCATCCATCCAAATAATGGTCTTGCCATCTCTCATGTACTGACTAATACTTTCCACATACTGTCGTCTCAACTGCTTGTTGGCGTCAGTGTTCATAGTAGCAGGAATAGCATGTACATTCTTTAGGGTTATGAGCTTCCCTTCCAAGTAGTTGTGGATAGTTGATTTACTGACATGGACTCCAAACAAGTGTTGTATAATTCTCTCCGACAATTGCATCAAAGTGAGAGCAGGATCCCTTTCAATCATGGCTACAAGATTATCGATCTGGTGCCCCTTTGGGTTTTGGATGTTCGGCATCAGCACGAACCCTGCAGGTATAAGCAGTCTTGTATTTTACACCGAGCTGGTCAGCAAGCTCGCGCCAATTTCCACCGTTATTGGCCGCTCTCACAATCCTCTCTCTGTCGGCGGCTGGTATTCGAGTGTAGGGACCACGAGACATAATAGCAAAAATAACACGTATAAATTCTTCACACTACCCGTATTACAGTGTTCATGAACTGAATTGTGAAGAGCGGCGCCCGCTGACGGCCAGCAGCGCGACGCAGTTTATAGAGGGCTACATAAAATACACCTTTAGCCCTGCATTACTCAATAAAAAAAACAAAAACCGATTGCATTAGTTCAATTAACAATAGCACATTACAGTAGAATATTCATTTACGCGAAACGACATTCAATAACGCGTCTGTAACATTAATAGCATTTATTACATACAGTACAGTGCTATTGTTATTTCAACTTGAGGCGAGTGCAATAGCACGTTTTTTATTGAGTAATGCAGGGCTAAAGTTGTATGTGTTTTCTCCGCTGATCCGAACTATTTACGGTTCAAGCGAACTTTCGCTTCTGCCCCATTTGGAAATGTCTGAAATTCACATGTACATTTATGAATATCATTTGGAAGCGTCTGAAATTCATTTGCACAATCTGAATTTCATTTGGAAGTGTCTGAAGTTCATTTGTAAGTTTCTGAATTTGACAAAGGTGTAGTATATGAATTTATAACTAGGAGTTCTTATCAGAAGTGAAATGCTGCCTTGGGACTGACACAGGGAGTGAGTGGATACGAAGTTGCCTGTAGTGCAGAAGTGTTCAGGATTAGGCATGCCAGCAGAATGCTAGAAATCTGCTATAGCATGGAGGATCAAATAAATAGAATGTATTGTAGAATATAAACCACGTATCAAAGGCGATCATATGGCCTCGTAATAACATACGGCGCGTTTATAATGTCAAAATTCAATATGAGCATTTGAACTTATTCGAACAACATTTACTCAAAACCAGCCAGCCTCGCGAAGTTATAAATTTTCCATTCAAGCGACACTTTTGCCAAATCGAACTTCATGTTTGTAATATTTGCTGACTTATCTAGCGGTCATATTTCAAATCGAAGTAACGAACGGGAATGCGGGATGTCACCGTTGTTAAAAACATTGAGGTTAAAAAGTTTCTCCTTGAATTAAGACGCTGTCGTTTGTTGCCGTGTTCCGACGAGCAAGCCTCGCGAAGTTATAAAATTTCCACTCAAGCGACACTTTTGCCAATGCCAAATCGAACTTCAGATATTTCAAATCGAACAAACGAACGGGAAATATACCTATACTGCCATAATGTTATGTTTGTAAACCAATCTTCCTTGCAATGGAGCTTGCAACCTGTTTCGCGACCGCTTCGTGAGTGCCCCCCGTTTCCCCCCGGATTTGCGAACAGATATGAAAAATTTTCAATAATCGAGATCTTGTCGGCTATACATAGCTCGGTAAAGGAACTGGGTACGAGTTAACAAGGAACGTCAAGAATAGTGTGCTGCCTCCCCTCAGGGAGGCAGCAATTACGAAATTCCTGCGCACGCAGATTTGGGGAAGCCCCCAAAGCCGAATTGATATGTTATCTTGATTTAGGCTGCAGCCTCGACGAAATTAATCTAGTTCTCGGAGAGAAACGCCGCGCGAGCAACCGCATTAACCTATCGAAGTTACTCATGTATTGCTACGCGAAGGTGAAGGATCGTATAGCCGCTTATAGACATCAGAATAACGCACCATGTTTTGTTTACACGCTGCAAAATGCCACCTTAAAACAATGATGTCATCTTTCTGGGAATACCAAGAAATTATTGACCTTTCTGGTTCTTCTGGCCAATCAGTGCTCTACGCGTGTATTACAGGCAGACATTTTCCATATCCACCGGCCAACCTTCAACAGTTGTTCACTGCGAACTGTTGTTTGCGGTAGCTAGCTGAAACCTTGTGCTTAAAAGACGTAAAACAGGATGGTGAAGGATATCATAACGTATATGAAGAACCAGTCTGCGTTCGAGAAGCTCGTTGCTGCGATGCCACGTATTCTTTTAGTACTAGTGAGCCTTTGTTGTTCAGTGTTATTCATTTATATTTATTTGAAGCTTCAAAACATAAACAAACGTCTTGACGCACATGAAAGCAACAATCCAGCCAACATATCCAAACAAAGACGACGAGAGCTATCAAATGCGTGGTTGTATTCCAAGCTAGAACAAATAGAAATTGATCTTCGAATAATGCACAAAAACCACAACTCCATGTTGGCGATAGTTCGCACCGGGATGAAGAACAACTCGAAATCCATACAAGTGAACAGATTATTACTGTGTGATCTCCGGAAGCAGTCAACGCGCCAGAAACGTCTGATTCTCAAGGCAAACAGGTCCGTAGTGTTACTACGGAAGACATCGAAAGACATTAAAACTATTACATCTGGCCACGAGAAAAATATCTTGAATATTTTCAAGATGGATCGAAAGTATTTTGAAATCAGTGAAGAGTCAAGTCAATTGCACCAGTATTTTGAAGAGTTCAAGCTGAATGGAACCGACAATTAAGAGTGCAATGCCCAATGTCCATCTACAGCTACATTATTATCCCTCTGCCTGAACGTATTGCCGGTATGCTAACTTGAAAATGTAAAAAGACAGTTATTTATGCACTTTACAATTTGATTTATATTAAAAGGTTATTTTCAAGAAAACGTTATATATATAGATACTTATAAATCAAAGGTATATATGTTCTTTTTATGATTTTGTATAGAAGCTAGCGATCATTCATATACGAACTGTAAATAATCAATCAATCAATAAATATGATTAAACTGTTGTTACTGTTCTGATTTGGTGCGTGCAATCTGGTGCATCGTTCGTTAGTACGAGAGGTACCCGCGTATGTCATGATGACTTTGGGGGAATACCCTGGACGTAATCTCTGACACAATGGTGTAATCAATACTCAATAATCAATAGTGCTACGGGTAATCGCAGCTAAAAATGCTTCAAAATAATTAAGGTTCAAACTTCAAGAGTTGCGATAGTTGAAAAGTAGTCCTTGTATACCTCTCTATATACACCATTGTGGCCACATGCCTTCATCACGCTATCTGCGTACCCAGTGTCTTATCTCTGCGGCGGACGGGGAGCGGAAATAAGACCCGGGGTAAAGGTTGTCATGTGGTAGAGAGAAACACGTGTCTGTATAGATTGAACTATATATATTCAATTAGACTTGCTCCAAGTCTGCCTCTTGGTGTTTCGAGACGGGTTTATTTGAGACGGGTTTGTTTCGAGATGGGTTTATGTTTTGGTTTCAACAACAATGCGGCGCCGGGCGAGAGAAAAACCACGGGAGATCTCGCCCGCAGCATTTTCTCTCCCGCGTGTTTTCTCTCGCCCGCTCGCTCGCCCGCCGCATTGTTGTTGCCACCAAAACATTAAAACCCGTCTCGAAACAAACCCGTCTTGAAACATCAAGAGGCAGACTTGGAACAAGTCTAATATTCAATCTACAGACACATGTTTCGCGATATGGGTCGCGATTTTCCTTATATATATATATATATATATATATATATATATATATATATATATATATATATATATATATATATATATATATATATATATATATATCTACAGACACGTGTTCACTAAGGTGCGGGATTGCAGAATATCAAAATATCAAACATAATATCATTTAATTGATATTATCACATTATCAAAATATCAAGTCCAATATCAAAATATTTTGATATTATCAAACCATCATAATATCAAAAATATCAAACCGTAACAATATCAAAAATATCAAACTCAATATCATTAAATTGATATTATCACATTATTATGATACATTATCAAAATATCAAGTCCAATATCAAAATATTTTGATATCAAATTATTTTGATATTATCAAATGGTGTTTTGATAATATCAAAGTGAAATATCAAAAGACTAAAATAGTGTTTAAACTGGTTTGATATTGTGATATTATCAAAATATCAAGTCCAAATATATTATTTTGATATTATCAAATGGTGTTTTCATAATACCAAAGTGAAACATCAAAAGACTAAAATAGTGTTTAAACTGGTTTGATATTGTGATATATCATGATATTATCATAATATCATGATATTTTGATATTATCAAATGGTGTTTTGATTATATCAAAGTGAAATATCAAAATATTAATTGTGTTTAGACTATGGATTGATATTGTGATATATCATGATATCAAAATATCATGATATTTTTATATTATTTTAAAAAACATATAATACGTACGTGCGATAGGTCAGATATTAAATTGAACAACAGAAAGCAGGAATATATTTTGATATATCATGATATTATCACATTATTATTATATTACCACTAACCGCATAAAATAATCACCTAAACACTTTCATTATCTGATATATCACAACATAAAATCATCATATTATGAGATTATCAAATATATCATTGCCTCGTTCTATAAAAAACACGCATTATATATTGTTGCTGCCGTAGGCAGCACACTAATCTTGACATGGGTTGCTGTGTCTAACCCCGTAGTCGCTCTCTTCGCAAACAACTTTATTCACATAATTGACTGTGATATCAATATATTGTTGCCGAACAACTCTATTCACATTGACGGCGATAATGTAGCGTACGTGGTACACGTGGCGTAGTCGTGTCTTCGCGAACAACTTTACTGTTGACTGTGATATAATATGTTAGTGTTGCCTCGTTCTACTATAAAACCCCGTAGACTGTAGTCGTGTTATTGCGAACAACTCTATTCACATTGACGGCGATAAAACCCCGTGGCGTAGTCGTGTCTTCGCGAACAACTTTACTATTCACTGTGATATAATATAATATATCGTTGCCTCGTTCTACGGTAAAACCCCGTAGTCGCTCTCTTCGCAAACAACTTTATTCACATTGACTGTGATATCAATATATTGTTGCCGAACAACTCTATTCACATTGACGGCTATAAAACCCCGTAATGTCCGTAGTCGTGTCTTCCAGAACAACTAGTACTATTCACTGTGATATAATGTGTTGTTGCCTCGTTCTACGATAAAACCCCGTGGTCATATTTAATATTGACTGTGATATAATATATTAGTGTTGCCTCGTTCTACGATATAATGTATAATTGTTGCCTCGTTCTATGATAAAACCCCGTAGTCGTGTCTTCGCGAACAACTTTATTCACATTGACTAGTCATATAATACGGTAGAATCCCGCTTATAATAATACAACTTCGTTTTTGAGTGGGATTATAACCGGCGGTTTATAACCGGCAGGGCTAATAAGCGGGATAGAAAAAACGTTTCAAAACGCAAATTTATTGCTCGACGTTTTGCTTAATATCGCAAGTGCAAAAACAATAACAAATAAAGAAGATTTCTGATTTTGGCCAGAGAACCATTCCAAAAACAATCCATTCCATGTGAAACGTTATTAAAAAACCCGGCGCGACTTAAAAGTTCAAGTTATACCGCTTCAAATTTCTATAAAAGTAACACAAGTTATGTAGCAGCAGCTCGAAATGATCGTCGTCGTCGTCATCATCATCACTGTCAAAATGAAACTCTAAATCGTCGGCATTGAATTACCATGTGTTTACTTTATATTTGGGGACAAAAGGCACAAAGTCGATGTGAAAAGAATACGACAAGCGCAAAATGTGTCGTAAGGAGACATCATAACGCCAACTGAAGTACTAACTATGTAATATATAGAACTGTGTTCAAAATATTTAATATCGCTTGCATAGAATTCTTACTTGTAATAGTATAATAGTATAATAAAGATCAAGCGCGACATATAAATAGCGCTTGAAATATATACATCGGTATAATATAATACTGTCTCGCATGTACTTTAACGTAAAAACCATCACAGTCCCCACTATAAATTATACAATACTGCGTTAAATATTACAATAGGGTTTACTGTTTCGATTGGTTCAAGTTTTAGTGTTAGCAGTTAGGTTTTATTTCACTTTGATATTATCAAAACACCATTTGATAATATCAAAATATCATGATATTATGATAATATCATGATATATCACAATATCAAACCATAGTTTAAGGCGGGGGTACACATGAAAATAGGCTGTATTTTCAAATAACTGTAATATCTACAATATTTACAATAACAATATAAAACTATATATTGGTGAAAGCTTATGATTCACAGATTCTAAAAATCATGATCATTTTTTCCAAAAGTTGTTTGTAACCCAACACCGGCCGAGTAAGTTGGACACATGCTGTGCAAAACCAAGGCATGAATGAGAAAAGATATCTGGTTGTAAATTGCCAGAATTGTTAAAGTTATTGCAGTTCTAGGTAGTATGGGCATCATTGTCCGGGATGAGCATAGAACTTTTTTGTGTGATAAAAATAGCGGCCACAGCAGCACTTCAAATTTCACATAAGTTTTATGGGGAACATATTCTACAATAAATTTACTTCTAGACAAGATATGAAAAAGTTCTATGCTCATCCCACAAAACACCAATGGGAGAAAAAGCACAGAAAATTTCAGCTCATTTGATTAAATACTTTATGAGATATCCTTTCTCAACCGCAGAAAATCCGCGTTTCTAGAAAATCGACTTTAAAGTTAGTGAACAACATTAAAAGTCAATAAATATAGTTTATATTGTAATTCATGTGGCATTTGGAAACTAAAAGTTATCCCAGTTAACCAAAATATGCTGTCTTAGGTGCAGAACGCAATAAAACCATTTTTAGAGCAATCGGACTGTTATTTTAAAAGTTATCACTGTTTTGAGTGAGAAAAACACTTTTTCGAGAAAAGTGTTTTTCTCCCAAATTTGACGCAAAAATGTAATTTGCTGAAAATTAAGGGGGGAGTTAACCTAAAAATGCTGACTTTTTTACAATGAATCCATCCAGGGCTGTTATGCAAACCATATAAAACTATAGGGATTAATACTGAAAATTTCAAGTCAATTGGTTAAATTCTTCTCAAGATATTCTTTCTCAAACACGCAGAAAGCACATTCTGAGAAAAATGGAGATAAAGTTAAAATATATATTATAAAAAGGTTCTAAATGGTCAATGGCATTCCGCTTACATTAATGTTAGATGGAGAAGGCTCATTTTCGCACGCATAATACGAAGTTGTTTTAATTTTGTCAATATTTTATCAATATACATGAAGAGACGAACAGGGCTTTCAGAAATGGCGTGGAATGGTAAATCAGTAGTGAGTGCATGATTAAATGCGATGCTTTTGAATAGTATCGCTATATATAGTATTTGGCATGGCTTAAAAACGCCGGCAAGCGATCGAGCTGATGCGAACTCGTCGCGAAGATGCCCTTCGGGAGTCACATATGAAGCAGGAGACATCTAACTGTTTACAATTAACAGATCCAATGATATTTTGGACCATTTATGCTATTTTAGACCATGCTCATAATCAGAGAATGAGATAGCCTGTGAGTGAGATTGCCAGGAGGGACACGACCTGCTTTTCAATTGCCATTACGACCCTAGTGCATTGTGGGATATATTTGGAAAATTGGACAGCACCCAACCAACCGTCCTACAAAACAGCAAACCTATATAAGTCTCGGGGCAAAGTCACCATTCAAACATTTCGAAATACTAGAGCCATACTTCAATACATCTATTTCACATATATGAAGTTAAATTTACACATTTTTACTTGCCCCGAGACGGACTTAAAACCAGCCTCCCAATATTGCCACGACAGTGTCTCTAACGAACAGGAAAAGACGACACGAATCGCGCAGTACTTATATCACACAGTTCTTCGTGTGAAAAGGATCGGGATCACGAGACTTTATGATGTCTTTACCCAGCTGGTTACCGATAGTTAAGTCCTTTCAGGCTTTCACACAACAGAAACGTACAAATACGTCCTGCCACGAGAAGCCATTATGCTCTAGTGACCAAACAACAACCTCGTTCCCAGTACTTTTCCCACGCGGTTTATCTAAAAACTGAGGAAATCAAGGAGAAAACTGAATTTTTTCGAACGCTTCACAAATAAAATGCAATAGAGATAATTAAGTAGGCTTCAAAGATTTTAATTCTTCAAAAAAAAGAAAATTACCATTTGAGTCAAAATTCATGTGTACCCCCGCCTTAAACACAATTAATATTTTGATATTTCACTTTTGATATTATCAAAACACCATTTGATAATATCAAAATATCATGATATTATGATAATATCATGATATATCACAATATCAAACCATAGTTTAAACATAATTACTATTTTGATATTTCACTTTGATATTATCAAAACACCATTTGATAATATCAAAATATCATGATATTATGATAATATCATGATATATCACAATATCAAACCATAGTTTAAACACAATTAATATTTTGATATTTCACTTTGATATTATCAAAACACCATTTGATAATATCAAAATATCATGATATTATGATAATATCATGATATATCACAATATCAAACCATAGTTTAAACACAATTAATATTTTGATATTTCACTTTGATATTATCAAAACACCATTTGATAATATCAAAATATCATGATATTATGATAATATCATGATATATCACAATATCAAACCATAGTTTAAACATAATTACTATTTTGATATTTCACTTTGATATTATCAAAACACCATTTGATAATATCAAAATATCATGATATTATGATAATATCATGATATATCACAATATCAAACCATAGTTTAAACACAATTAATATTTTGATATTTCACTTTGATATTATCAAAACACCATTTGATAATATCAAAATATCATGATATTATGATAATATCATGATATATCACAATATCAAACCATAGTTTAAAACACAATTAATATTTTGATATTTCACTTTGATATTATCAAAACACCATTTGATAATATCAAAATATCATGATATTATGATAATATCATGATATATCACAATATCAAACCATAGTTTAAACATAATTACTATTTTGATATTTCACTTTGATATTATCAAAACACCATTTGATAATATCAAAATATCATGATATTATGATATCATGATATATCACAATATCAAACCATAGTTTAAACACAATTAATATTTTGATATTTCACTTTGATATTATCAAAACACCCCATTTGATAATATCAAAATATCATGATATTTTAGTCGTTGAGAATATCATAATATCAAGTACTTATATCACTTTTGATATATCATGATATTATCAATACTAAGTACAGGAAACATTAAGAAATATCATGATATATCAAAATCATATATAAGTACTTGATATTTTGATATTCCGCAATACCGCACCTCACTCCACGTGTTTCGCTGTACCATAGCTCATCAGTGTAGCTTGGAACAATCTGGATGAGTCTGGCTGGACTATTATACACTTGGATTGTCATTGGCACCGCTTGTGGGACAGAACCGGCGATCAGAACATCCAGATAGCGTGAAGTGCGCATGGGGCCAGAGCGCTCAAACTGCCACAATGGTAGCGAGCGTTGCATTATTGCGAAAGGACACCCAACGTTACTTCACAGAGCGCTCAACAACACCGAAGTGAAGGAGCGTAAATATAGTTCAATCAACAGATACGTGTTTCGCTGTAGTACCACAGCTCATCAGTGTAGTTTGGAACAATCTGGATGAGTCTGGCTGGACTACTTATACACTTGCGATAGTGATTGACAACCGCTTGTGGGACAGAACCGGCGATCAGAACATCCAGATAGCGTGAAGTGCGTATGGGGCCAGAGCGCTCAATATTGCGAAAGGACACCCACGTTACTTCACAGAGCGCTCAACAACACCGAAGTGAAGGAGCGTATATATATATATATATATATATATATATATATATATATATATATATATATATATATATATATATATATATATATATATATATATATATATATATATATATATATATATACATATACTCTAAATGGTTGGCGTACTGCGGAAATAGTGCGTAGTAGGTTTAACTTTTCTAAGGGAAGGCCGATTTCCTAGTGAAACTGTGGACTTTATACGTGTTGACTTTTTCATTTATTTATGATAATTTTAGTAGAAAAAGATATACACTTACACTACATGACGTCTTGACTTTATAGTAATAACGTTGTCTGCTCTGGGGATGTAGTGACTTAATTTACAATCCTATAATTTGTTTGTTCGTATTTTAATCCAGGAGAATAATCGAGAATTATGAAAATATCTGTTCTAGTTTAAGAGAGAATGTATAGATCCTCTTGACATTCAAGAAGTCTACAGTTAAAAATGTAGGCGTGTTGATATTACTCCAGAAAAAAGAAATTATGCTCCTTCGTGTACCATAGTGTTTCACTATTTCTTTATTTCAGGACTAGGACTATAGATATTTTATTTGAGTTAGGAGAACGCGCTTGGAGAACGAAGGTTGCAAAAATGTATCATGCCTATGCGACAGTTACTATATTATACTCTCAAATAGTGAGTGACTTTGTATTATTATATACCTTGATATAATGACTATAGATACATTGATTTAATGAAGAGATTGCTATTTACAATACATTAATTCTAGGTGGCCATTTGCTTTCGCCACCTCCAGACGTGAAGGCAAAATATTCAGCTGATGACTGAAGTTCCATATTATTAACAAAAAGCTGTATTTAATTAAATAAGAATCGAAAACAAATTAAGACAAAAAAGCGCGCTTATTAAAATTAATTGCGTATTTACATATAAGCGTGCCACACCCGCTTTGTTTTTCGATTTCTTGATCATATTCTGCAAGTCATTCACCTTCCTCCGTAGTTCAGAGATGTCGTGTTGCTGAGAATGATGTTCTTCTTCAAGACCTTCTTGGTTACTTCTCATTTTCTTTTCCAAACCAGAAGTGGCTTCCCTAGTCTTTTCTTTCAACGATTCCTGGAATTCTGCTTTCATTTTCGAAATCTTCTCTCTCACGGTTTTCTCCTGCGTGACGCCGAATTTCTTGTTGTTTTCCACCTCCTTTCGAAGACTCCTTATTCCTTCGCTCATTTGTTTCACAATGGTACTTTGGGATTTTGCGACTCCCTGGAGAAGTGAATAAAAACTTCTGTTCGAGTAGGCGAACTCGTCGCGCGTCCATCGAAGTCGTTCTCGAGTATCGTTCAAGTCTTCTCGAAGTCGCCGAAGCTCCGTTGTAGTAAAATTTCGCAGATTGACGACCTTCCTGTTCGCGTCGTCCACCTTCGATGCCAACGCAGCGAACGTGTTACCAGTTTTCGTCCCGAGACTTGCGTTTTGACGGGACAACATTTTCAACACATTTGCGATGTTGGCGTTCGTATTACTCACGTCGGTCATTATCTGACCTATCTTTGAACTGGTGGAATTCCTGAACGTGGATAGCTCCCTCCGAACGTTTACTGTGGACGAAGCCGCGGAACCAAAGGCCTCTTCTAGCTTCGTGTGGAAGCTGGTGTTATGGTGCGTCAGATCCTCCCGGGCTAGAACAAGCTGATTCTTGAGTTTATCAATCAAGCGTCCAAATCGGCGCATCTTTGAATCAGAGGAATTCGCGAAGCTGGTAAGGTTGAGTCTCAGGTTTTCTACGATAGGAGTAAGGGAATCTAATGCATTCTTAAACATTCCCAGACTCGTGTTTAGCCGAGGGTCGATTCCGTGTACTTTGCCCGACATTTTATCTCGAAACCAACGCAATTCATATACAGTGTAATTCTTCACGAGTGAGCTTGCATAACGTCGTAAATTATGTTCGGAGTTGTTGAGTTTCTTGTCCGTCAGTTCTTGCATGTTCCTCGCGGAGTTTATCCTCTTCAGCCTTTCGTCCTTTGCATTTTCATCGAACTTCTTGCGCAACGTTCCGTAATCGTTCTCGAGTTTTAGGTACAGCACGGTGAGTATTACAAGTGAAGCGACGGATAATAAAGCGAAAAAAACGCCAAGGTATCGTCCCACCCGGCACGGCCGCGACTTTGCCGCCTGCGCATTCTCTTCTTCCACACTCATTTAATTTCCTTTCCTGTCTTTATTCCGCCTTCAACTTCTTTATCCACGTCGTTAGCTCGTGGCAAAAAAGTGAGTGAATGTGTTGTTCATTTGAGGCAACGACATGCTTTTCACGCGGACGATATTGATCGGTTGGAATCAAAGGGAAGCACCGTAATGCATCGAATATCATCACTCGGGAAAATACCTAATGCTGCAATTCGGATTGCCATCGCGACAAATGGCTTCGGATTCAATATATATATATATATATATATATATATATATATATATATATATATATATATATTATATAAAAAAGTAGAGTGCTGCGTAGACAGTGTTTTGGATATATAGCAAAGTGAAAAGGTGGTAAACTGCCACGATTTTTAGTAACGAGATACTGACGTTTCGAGCGGAGCCCTTCATCAGAATAAGACGAGATGAAATAAAATAACTGACCTTTTCACTTTGCACTTTGCTATATATATATATATATATATATATATATATATATATATATATATAT